>JAODKE010000086.1:100504-115595 GCA_026779605.1 Mormyrus hasselquistii
CAATAACCTTAAAAAACGACCCCCCTTTTGGTTCCCAACCCTATCAACACTATGAGCCCCGCGTGAACCAAACCCCCCCCCCCCCCCCCCCCCCCCCCCCGCTTGATGTGACCAGAGCGATGAACCAGAGAGCATATCCTAGGCTTGGTGCATGTATATGTTTGTCACAGGGCTACTCGATTCTCATTCCTGCTTCCTGTGTGTCTGGACATCTAAAACGGAAAAGTTAAATTTCAGTCAGGTCATTTAAGGAGGACGTAGCAGTTCGTGTTTTGAACCCACTGGTCCATATGTGGTAATACGTAAGCCAGGCCCCAGGAAAGCTTCTCCTGCTTGTATCCTTCAATGGTTTTGACTGGCAAGTAGCCAGAGGTGGAAAGTTTATGCCCAGAAAGTACAAATCCAGACCAAGCTTTTGTTTCGACCAACTAGTTGAGTATATAGTGTCACAGTCACAGAGTGTGCAGCTGCTTGGTTGAACCAAAACCTTGGTCTGGATTTGTACTTTCTGGACCTCAACTTTCCACCCCTGCAAGTAGCACAGTCAGTCGGACCGTTTGCTCCCAGTGTCTGTGGCAGCATTGGGTGGCTTGACGGCTAATACCCGTCGCTATAGGGCTTCCTCCTAACCAGGCTTGTTGTCCCCCCACCCCGTTTAGATGGCAGCCCCAATGCAGAAGAAGCCACCCCAGGTAAGACCCCTTCCACCTGCTTCAGAGATCAACAGCAGCACAGGCCTAGGTCAATGCAGTTGTGGTCTTTTTGTAATCTCGCATTGGTTTTGGAAATAAAGAACAGTGCCTTTCGAAATTCAACAGACTGGTCATTTTTTGTAAGATATTATGTATTGGATAGCTAATGGTTTAAATATCTGGGGTGTGGATTGAGTGTTTGAATGTGCCTCTGTACATGTGTGTGCCTCGCCGCTGCCCCCTACAGGCGAGTGGAGCGACGCCCTCTACCCGCTGCTCACCACACTGACAGAGTGTGTGGCCATGATGAGTGACAAAGCCAAGAAGTCCATGGTGTTTCTGCTGATGCAGGACAGTGCCCCCACCATCGCCACGGCGCTGAGCCTGCAGTACCGCCGCGACGTGGTCTTCTGCCAGACGGTCTGTACCCACACACAGACTCACAAAGGGAGCTTGGGTATTCATTACTGTTGGGTGCCTCATTAGACAGCAGGTGGCGTAGTGGTTAAGAAACGGGGTCCATGAACAGAAGAGTCTGACTGTTGTATTTGACTTCTGTAAAAAATAGTCCAGCCCATAGGTCCATGTCATTGCTGTCCAATGAAATCTGTGTATGTCTACTTTTTGACGATTGTGACTTCTTACCATAGATGGAATACACCCATTCTCCTCTGTCTACTGATAGTGTTTGACATCTAATTGACCAAAGAAAAGATGTTTTATGAAGTGATCTATGTAACTTGTTTGTACTAGTTAGCATTTATATTCTTGATGGTTGTTTGTATGGATTACTTTATATCTCTACTTTTAAGTACTTACCATTGATAGCTAGATAGTTAGCTAACATCGGTGTTAATTGTGCATATAATATGAGATTAGTTTGTGTTTTGCAGATGCTGACATATTTGCCTCACTGATAACAATCCACATAAGTCCATTTAAAACATTAAACTGTTCACTGACGGCTGTGTAAAGATAGGTGTCTATTTGTGGTACTAAATGTGTCTGATTACTTTGATTTAGGTTTATTTTGTAAAGTGGATTCTGAGAAAATGCATTCGTTCTCACTCCTGAAATAATGGATTTTTGGAGATACATGTTTCTTATCGGACAGCAATGATGTTTTCAGTTAACATCTACTCTAGTTCCCGGAGATTTGTATTAAACTGCTCAATATAAAAGAATAACTCTGTACAGTAATGGCTGAAAGTGGCAGCAGTATTAGATGTTAGAGAGCGGCTGATTAGTGCTGCTTCTGTAGTTGCGCGTTGCAACCATTTTTGAAATGTGATGCTGGACAGAGAGCTTGTTTCGCTTAGTCAATGTGACCAGAAGGTTCATGCTGCCTTCGATGCTGTTTCTCCAGTTAACGGCTCTCATATGCGGTTTCATCATCAAACTGAGGAACTGTCTCCGTGACGACGGCTTCCTGCGACAGCTTTACACCATCGGCCTGCTGGCGCAATTCGAGAGCCTGCTGAGTACCTACGGTAACCGCACACGGCCTCACGTGCTCATCGCTCCGCTCGGGGAGCTTTCTGGGTCTGCGCATCCGTGAGGGTGTTTGGGGTGTGGATATGCATGTCAGGCTGAGGGGGCGTCCCTTTCAGGAGAAGAGCTGGCCATGTTGGAGGACATGAATGTGGGGGTCATGGACCTGAGGAACGTCACCTTCAAGGTGACACCGGCCACCTCGATGTCCAGCCCCGACATGCTGCCCGTCATCACCGGGAACCGCGACGGCTTCAATGTGCGCATCCCTCTGCCGGGCACCGTGTTCGACGCGCTGCCGCGGGAGATTCAGAGCGGGATGCTGCTGCGCGTGCAGCCGGTGCTCTTCAACGTGGGCATCAACGAGCAGCAGACGCTGGCCGAGAAGTGAGGGGGGAGCCGGCGGGGGCTGGGGTCGAGCTCTGCAAGTTTACACGCGAGATACAAAAAATGCACAGTCATGCACTATCATAGTGAACGTGACAGTTTTGGGTGTGTTATAGAGGAAGAGTTTGAAATTCTGGTCGACCTTTGTATGGATACCGACCTAATATGGATCTTTCTTTCTTTCTTCCCTCTATCGCTGGGTGCTTTCCACAGGTTCGGAGACACATCTCTGCAGGAGATTGTCAACACTGAAAGTTTGACTCGACTGAGTTCTTACTACGAGCAGTTTAAGGAAGTCTTACCTGAAGACTGTAATTACACCACTGTGTCTCTCACACCCTCCCATCAAAGTATATTCATCAGGAGATAAACTGACCCAGCAGAACAGAACAGAGAATAGAATGCGTTTCTTGTCATTGTGGCTGGCATAGGAAATATGGTTAATGCTTATTACCCCACAGAGTCTCTCTTGTGGTAGTGAGGAGCAGTTCTCATGGTTTCCATCCCTGCAGGTCTTCCTCGGTCTCGCAGCCAGACCTGCTTGCCAGAATTGCTGCGGTTCCTGGGTCAGAACGTCAGCGCCAGAAAGAACAAGAATGTGGACATTTTGTGGCAGGCCGCTGAGGTGCCCCCCCCCCCCCACGCTGAGCACTACTCCCACTGACAGATGCGTCCAAGTGTATATTTAGAAATTTAGCATCTGTGAGCATGCGGTCATGTGACCTTGTCCTTGCCCCGCCCGCTTCCAGATCTGCCGGCGGTTGAACGGTGTGCGTTTCACCAGCTGCAAGAGCGCCAAAGACCGCACAGCCATGTCGGTGACGCTGGAGCAGTGCCTGATCCTGCAGCATGAGCACGGCATGGCGCCGCAGGTCTTCGCACAGGTCCTGGACTGCATGCGCAGGTAGGTGCCCGCCCTGCAGGGGACGCTGATGTCTCCTGCTTAGACTATTAGGTTTGATGGATACAGGACGATACACTACATTCATCTACCCTGTCATGACATGAAAGAGGCCAGTCGGACGACTGTAGAAGATTTAAAATGTATATGTAAATTTCAGCATCAGCCCCTCCTCCACCATCATCTGCACAATCCATGCTGAGTGCCGCATGCCAAATCATGGTCACCCAAACTGATACATCCACGGTGTGAGCTTAGAATCTGAAGGTCTGAGACGAAAAAGTGATTGAAAAGGCAGGCAGCTTTGCAGACGGTCACAGCTGCGCTTCCTTACTGCGCAGAGCATGCTGACACAAGTTCATACATGTCTCACGCACATTTTAGGGAGGAGGACAGGGATATGGAGTTAATCTGAAAGAGGAAGTCACACAGCTGTCCATCATTACCAATAGGGATTCAAGCAACAGGGCTGCTGCATCCCATGTTTTTTTTTATTATTATTTGAGTTGAAATGCCCTTTCTGAGTTGCGTGAAGACTCTGTCCCCTCCTACAGATACATTCTTCACCTCCCGACATCTTACCCCTTCCTGCCCATTCAGCCAGACCACACAGAATATTTCCATCCATTTTACTTCCATCTCCAAGCCCCGGAACGCTAACACACTGCTTGTGGAAGGTTATAGAGGGGGGAGAGAAAATGGCTGAGTCTCACTCCTGAGTGGGGGTAGATGACCCCTGTTAGAACTCCCAGTTTGAAGGCCACGAAAAGCGGCTGAGAAAAGTGCCCATCTCCTCTCAGAAGACGCGTCACGCTGTTTAGCCGCTACCTTGTCAGCCTCGCGCTTCCCGCTTCATCTCTTACCATCTGCCCCGAGACTCACTGCTTGATCGATCCCGGCTCAGACGGGATCACAGGGCTCCCGGGCTCCCCTGTGCCGCCAGAGTGACTCAGAGTGACGGTGGTCCTGCTAGTTGCTTTTGAGCGATGCTCAGTTTCAGACAGTGATCAGCCTCTATGGGACTGCAGGTGAGGGAAAGGGAATTTCGGGACCTTTATGCACTCTCAGAATAATCTGAAATTCTGCACAGGGTGACTCTGTAACTGTTGCATGCTGGGAAGATGCATGACTCCTCTGCATGATGCACAGCCCTCTGCCCCCAGCCCTCCACACTCCCACTGGTTTCCCTTTATGTCGATGTTTCCTCATACCGATCTTTTTACTTTTCCAAAGACTATAGAAAATTTTGTGTAATTTTCTCTGTATCCCATCCTCTCTCTCTTTTTCTGCTTTACTTTGTTTTACTTCCTGCTAAATTCCCTTATTATCGGTCACTTTCCTTGTTTTTTCTTGGTTGACATTGTTCCTGTCCATCGCTGCTCTATCTCACTCCTTGTCCTTCATGGGTGTATCCCGATTTGTTTATTTTACCATTTCCTTAAATATTATTTCACGCTACGATGTACTGTATTTGCCACGGTAACCATAATTCCATTCATTTTACTTCTCTTCTATGTTGCGTTCCCCCAACATGCTCCCACTTTTGCATGTTTCTGTTCCATGCCCTCTTCTGTGGTCCCACCCCAATGCCTCTCCCCCCCCACAGCATTGGCACCAGGGAGGGGGTCACCCAGAAGAACCTCAGTGGCCTGTTGCCCATCCGTGTTTTCAACCTAGACCCCAGCCTCCTGTACTCTCTGCCCTTGCTGGCGCTCAGCCCCAATCTCCTGATGGTCTTGTTATTTCTGAGCGCGGTCTACGTGCTGAGCAAGCTGCGCTACAACTGAGGACAGTCCGTCCCACCTGCCAGCTCGGCTGCCTGCCCCCATTCTGTCTGACTGTCAGTCTGGCCACTGGCCTTCCGGTCCGTGTGCCTGTCAGGTATACCGGTCCGTCAGCACGTTCTGAGTCGTGCGTGTCTTTCGGCAAGGCGCTGTATGTGAGTATCGTGTGTTGGCCCGGAATTGCATTTCCATGTCAGGATGGAGGGCGGCTAGCCTGTAAATCTGAGCCCATCGGTTTATTATGAAGCTTAGCTATGTATGCATCTAGAAACATACATAACCAGTAGTGATGGCCAAAATGACACTTCATGAACCAACTGCTGTATTTTTTGACTCCACTAGGTGGTGCTTTCTGTTCAAAAAAAGAGCTCAAAACATGCCTCAAAGCAAACCAAGACCACTATCTAGTTTGGTTAAAAAATACACCAAATGGTTCGTGAAGCATCGTTTCGGCCAATACTGATACCCAGTAAATCAAAATGACTTATTAACTTGAAAGTATAACCAGTACTAATGAAGATGTACAAAGTAGTTATACAAACTAAGTTATTAAGTAATGTGTATCTGATCTCAGAGATCTAACTGGGTAGTAGACCCTTCTGAGAAAGATATCATCCAAATGATTTCCATACTTACCTGCTCTGTCAAGCTTACCTGCTTCTTGTGAATAGCTCAGATTCAGTGCACAGGTGTAAAGGTCTACGCCAATTACACTGTCAACGAATGCCTTACTTTATTTTCCAAGACAATTACTGAGTACCCCAGAAACGAGAACCTTTGAAGTGCAAGTGAGAAGCAACAGGCTTATCCAGCTGAACATAGTTATTTCAGTTGATTTCAGTTGACAAACTTTAAGCCATTCCATTCTGTGACCATTGTGGTGGTCATTCCCTCTGCATTTTGATACAAAAACAGCCAAAACCAAGCTCTTTTTCTGACTGTCAGTCAGGTTTTCCTCACGGGTCAGGAGGAAGACTCTGCCTTTGCTACAGGAAGCTGAGATTCATTTTTACGCCTTTGCTTTCGTAAGGGTTCCATTAGCGTGGTATGTCACACAAGATGAGATATAGCGGGTGTTTGTTTACGCTGGATTTCCAGAAAGAGTGCCTAATTATGTAGAATAAACACCGTTTACATGACTCATTTCTGTATGATATGCACTGTGTGCACCTGTAAGCTTATATTCCAAATATAAACACCATATGCAGCATATGCAGTTTAACTGTCTAAGGGAGAGTGTTTACTGGATAATGATTAACCCAGAAAGTGTGAAGGGCATGGGGTATAAAAATGCAACCGCAGAGTCACACAGCAGAGAAAAGTTGCCAGCTCCTTCAGTTATGACTTACGTTATGATGTGATTCTCTCATTTGCTTGTGAGAGGAAAACATGTTTTTAAATGTCACGCAGGTTAACTTCTCACATAGCTTTAGCCAAAACTGCCCTCACACACAGTTGTGTTGTGTTTAGTTGTCATTAACATAATCAAGTCAGCATCACGTGTGTGTTTGGTTGAAATTGCAATTCCGTGTGACAGATCACTTTGAAAACAAATATAACAGAAAACGCAGTACAACATTAGTGTGACTGACTAATTGGCTTTTCAGTGAGACATTAAAAGAATGCAAACATGAATTGCTAGGAAGGTAAGCCAATGGGGGGGCATTTCATAAGAACATAAGAAATATATAAACGAGAGGAGGCCATTCGGCGCATCAAGCTCGCTTGGGGAGAAGGCGTTCTGGTTTGATATATGCAGAACGGCACTAGTGTAGAACTCAGGTGTGTGGGGATGTGGGTTCATGTGCGGCCCAGGTTTTTAACCAGCCTGTTTGATCAGTGTCAAGCGTCCTGCGTGACTCTGCTTTGCATTGGCGCCACCCCAACCTCACAGCATCCGCTGGCTTTCCGTCCAGAATGTTGGACTTCAGTGATGGAGAATTCCACAGTCAAAAATGCTAGAATGTATCCTCTCGGGACAACAGCTGTAGAATGGGGTCATAAGCATGTGACAAATTACTCTGGGCTCAAAAAGAAAGAAAAAAAATGGTTCAGAAGAATAAGTTTGTATCTCAATATCTGGAATGTAACAGGGATGACAGCTGGTGTAAAATCAAAATCTCTGCTTTTTGTTTTGATCTGAATTGAAGTGGTATTTGTATCTATATTTTGTCCAAATATTGCTAAGAAAGCTTTTATTGATCTATAGCTTTATTTTGCAAAGAGTCCATATTTTAATAGTAAATGCTTTGTATGTATATATCTTATTACTGCATGGTTCTGATTTTGTGCAGTTTGACTGAATCAGCCTTTTTGAATGAATTTCAAATGTAGCAGGACAACAGATAAGATACATTTGTCTGTTGTGTTTTCAGGTATCCAAAAATACGAATGTTGTGCCATAAGTATATCATTGTTTTTCAATGTTGTTTTTCTGTGATGGTGATATATATATATACATATATCACGTAAAATGAGGTTTTCATTTTTCATTGTCACAAAAAGTATCTACAGAAAAATAATATTTATAAATTTATAAAATGGGTCATTTGTAAAGATGAGCCATTTGTGCCATGTATTGTTTCTGGCCTTTAAATTGATTGCTTTGAAAAATAAAAATAGCAAAATTTCTTTTGAGGTTCCACTGCTCCCCCAGACCCTCACTCACCCAATTCCTGCTCCATGTGCCCATTATCCCAGTCATATGACCATTATCTCAGTCATGTGACCATTGTCCCAGTCATATGACCATTACCTCAGTCATGTGACCATATGCATCAGTACTGGCTGCCATGTTAAGATTTTGTTTTGCAACCCTGTGTATAACATTGCAGTTCTATTTGGTTTGGTTGTTTTATTTTTTCACCTGCTATCATCTGTCTCTATACCTGCCCCCCTGCCCCCCCCCCCAACCCCCAGCGAGGGCTGTCGACGGGAGAACACTGTGAAGAACGTGGGATGTCGCAAGTATGCTTTTAACTCCCTGCAGTTAAAAGCCTTCCCAAAACATTACAGAGCTCCGGAAGGGACTTATGGCAAGGTGGACACCTGATAGGGCAGCCGACCCACAGGGCCGGGAATGAGTCAAACCAGCAGCAAAGATGACAATCCATTCTTTGGGAGTCACTGATCATAGGGGAAGTGGGAGAGCCCTGTGTCAGACACACATGTAGGACAAAACGTAATCTGCTTTCAAGCTGTCATCTAGCATTTCATTAGTCAGGCCTGTAAGAGCTCATGGCAGTTTTAATTGCACAAAAATCAGATTGTACAGGAGGTAGGTCCAAGCATCCAGAGGAGGCGGGACCAACCAATTAGATGTCTTGGTCCCACCTTCTCTACAATCTGATTGGTTATCTCTCTGAACCAATCATTTGTCATTCTGCCCTGTGTAAGTAAACCTCCCACGAGCCCTGCAACTATGGCTAAGGAACGTCACAGTACACTTTAACCTTCACACGCAGCTTTGGGTTGTTTTTTCCACTTAATAAGGGAGCAAAATGCTAAACGCTAAAAGCTGCTATGGGGAAACCCAACAGCATGCCATAACGACTGTCACTTTCACCTTTTCACTGTGGTGCACCTCGTTGGCCAGGGCCACACAAGTGACTAGATAATTAGCTAACAAAACAAGTCCAGAATGCCTCTACAGGGCATTTTGGTGACCAAAATATTTTCAGACAAATTTCCATAGATTTTTTTTCCTGCAAATTTCAAATATGTTACATCACAAGTAAATAATAATGGAGATTTCTAATGGGACTTACTTTTTTAAATCCCTTTTGCACGGTTCACAGCCAAAATAAGTGTGCAAAGTGTGAGGTCTCGCTGATCAGCTGCGTGCACGCTTCATGAAGGGGTCCGAGGGGTGACATAGGGATTTGGGGGGGTTACGTGAAAATGGTGTCACAGCCCAGTGCAATTCCATCTGTCGCACAGCAATATCTGTGATTCCTGGAAAACGGGCAACTAATTCCTACTTACTGCTCAGTCGGCTGTTACTAATTGCCCCCCACCCCCACCCATCCCATCAGTGACCATGTTAGCCAGGCCTGCTTCTCGGGCTGTATTTTGGTTTACAGAACTGAGCGTGCCCCAAACACCCCCCTTTCAGAGTCATTACATCTCAGGAGGGGGCTTTACTGAGATGTGGGCACACAAACCACCCCTGCCCTCCATTTAACTGAGATTTACAGTCTCTTAGCAAAACAGGCTTCCCTACAGTCATTCACTCAGCCTGGGTACTGCTCCCCCATGCTGTCTGCCTGCTTTGTTTTTCCTGCCAGGCTGCTTCAGCTCATGCCAACCCCCCCCCCCCCCCCCCCCCCCCCCCCCCCCCCCCCCCCCCCACACACCACCCACACCCTAAGCTTCACACTTGTCGACCCTCCTCCCCACCCTGGCTAACAAACCCCCCGCCCCCAAGATCGTTTGGTATCCAAAGACAAAACATGGCTAAAGTAACCAATCAAAGCTCTTGTTGATCTCTGCTGGTCTCCATATATGGTCTTCCTGTGCCTTTTGTCAATGTTGCGCCCAAGAGGTGACAGTGCTCTAACACTCCCACCTGCCCCCGCTGTGCATGCTCCTTGCACCCGCGCTCTTTCGAAGTAACCATGCTACATGCTAAATGCTATTCCTTGTAACCAGACGTGTCTATGTCCCAATTCTGCCAGGCTGTTGGCACCTAAAACAAATCAATAACAAAGCTGAACATGTTTTTACTGGGAGTGTGCTTGTGAGTTTTTTCAGAGGGAATAGTGTCTTTTTGTAAACCTTTGCAAAGATGCATTGCAGGGGGACCTGTCTTAAGTGCGCCCATGGTTAGTGGCCATCAAGCCCCATGGCCTGAGAAATGCTCTTCTGCTCTGCTACCTTACCTCAGTCTGTAAGATGGCTGGGATTCTCTAGCTGGAAAACTCAGCTGTACTTTCAGCGAACATTGGCCAGTGGCAATCTTTGTTCAAAGTGGATTTGACCTCGAACCTGTCAGTCATTTGAATCATCCAATGAAAGAGTGGCATGATTCCCACCTGTCTGGAAATTATGTCTTACCCAGATACCTGTACAGCTGATAAGCAGATTGACTGAGAGCTAAATACAGGTTGGGTTTGAGGCTCACAAATCAACGGGCACAACTAAGGAAAAAATAAACACTTTGTTCTTTGCTTAGAACTGATCTGTCTTTCGCCTTCGCTCTTGCTAAACAATTTCAGGGATGCGTAAGAAATATTCCAGTAAGAACCAGCACCTTGTATCGTCTGTGCTCTGTGAATCAGCCTGTGAGCTATATTGTTATAGGGAGGAGCTTTAATACTGGCAAAACTTTCACCAGATACACATCAAATGATTCTTAACTATATATCACACCAGAAAAGGGATTCATATCTATCATAAATGACATGACTGAAGGTGCTGTTGTCTAAAAGCATGTAGCAGCACGACACGCAACCCTGTACTGAGTTAAACCAATGTAGAGATCTAGCCGCTAGAACTGTGAAATGCCTTTTATGTTTCATTACTTTGCTGTGTACGCTGTTCTGCTATAGCACCATGTTCTCTTCTGTGTTCCCTGTGCATTTTTATTCTCCTGACATCACCTTAATGTTTCGCCTTTACGTTTGAACATACACTCTGTGTAATTTAATGATATAATTTACAACAATACCACCTGCTATAGAGAATGTGCTGAATTTTATTTTGTATTTATTTTACAGTTAATAGAACAACTCCCTATATATGCTGTAATATGTGCATCTTCCCTAACTCTTTCCACAAAAAGTATTATCTAATAAAAGGATTTCATTGATTTATTTTGAATGGCTTTTCTTTCAGCTGCAGAGCATTCAGCAGTTAGTCGATATAAATTTCTAAGCCTGATAATGCAGACTTATGAATCCAGTGAGCAGCAAAGAGTCCTTGCTTTGGCTGGGAACTCATTCCGGTCATATTAAATGTTCCTGGTCCAGCAAAGCTGAATTCAACTTTTGACCAGTAGAAACAAACACAGACACTTCTAAGAAGCGGAAAATGCACCCCAAAACTAATACTGTTGCAAGTTCCAAGTCTAATTTCCCCGTATTAAGGTAAATGAATTTAATCCGTTCTAGACCCCCTATTTAAACATATGTACCTACCTAAATGATAAAAAAAAACATTAACAATAAATAAAAACTAATACACAAATGGAAAAAAACACATACAAAAGCAACAAGCATGAAATAAATGGTAATCCCATATTCAGAAGCGAGAGCAGACACACATGCAGCACCATCAAGTATGTTCTACAGTCACCCTGACTACTTCCCTCTCTGGTTTGCTGCTCACTTCTTTCTTAGGGGCCATGATTACCGCGTCACTAAATGTTCTGTAGATAAAGCAGAAAAAAATTCACACGAAGCAGAGGAACACGGCTTTCGCACGTCGGACTCGGTCCAGAGGTACCATGAAACTGGGAGCGATTCAGAGGTATCAGCATCCCAGTAGATTCTTTTGCTTTTGTTTCAGCCCATCAAGTTTTAGCTGGTCTGTTTTTGTTTAGTCGTGTTCCAAGTTCTCGATTTTTCTCGTCCGACCCGTTCGAGGTCCGTGCTGGTAGAGTAGAACGTGGCTCGCCTCACACACATTTGAGCAGATATGGTTGACTTCCAAGATTTCGGTCGAGGTACAAGAGGAAAAAAAATTGACAGACCCGTTTAGTTCAAATAAGCCTCACTTCAGTCGTTCCAACAATTCCCCAATGGATTCTTAAAGAATTGACTGTTGACTTGGGACTATTGGAAGAAGACAGGGCGGGAGTCGTGGATGGATATCAGGGGGAGAGCTATATGGTGGAAAGGTATAGATGTCATTCTGTATACCAGGGGTCTCCAACTCCGGTCCTGGAGAGCTACTATCCAGTAGGTTTTCCATCCTACCTGGCGTCTGATGAGCCACACCTGCTCCTGCTATTTACATGAGAACTAGTGTGGCTCATCAGAAGCCAGGTAGGATAGAAAACCTACCGGACAGTAGCTCTCCAGGACCGGAGTTGCTTCTGATTCCAGTTCAGCATTAATCACCTTTACAATATGTCAGTCAGAATCCAGGCAAGATATTATTTCTGAAATAGTAAGACTAGCAAAGTCAGGAGCTTCTATAAGTTTTGTTTGGGTGCCGAACAAGTCGAAGGGAATGAAATAGCAGATACATCCACCAAGACAGCAGCAGGAAGATCCACAGCAGACAGTAATGTTAGAATATAGCAAAGCAGAAATTAAGAGTAAGGTGAAGACTGTAGTTAAAATGGAAAGGCAGACACTATGGGAAAATGGACAGACTGGAATTCAATTTTATAGCATCTAACATAAAGTGGAGAAAGGCAGAAACACAAACAGATGTAAACAGGAAGGAGATATAATTTCCAGGATAATATATGGGCACAAGATTGAATAACACGTTGTTTTTAATGAGGAAACACACTGATGGCAACTGAGTTTATTGTGATTGTCTAGAGTCAGTCGAACATGTTATTCTGCACTGCCCCAAATATCACACACAGACAACGATTACTCACTCAACTTTCAGGACTTAAGATAAGGCTAAATCTACAGGATATATTACACGTCCATGAACGTGTCCCCCTCACATTTCATAATTCCTTTGAACCCCCCGTTTAACAAAAAATATTAGTTTTTAAATTATTATTAATATTTAGAGGTTTTTCTCCCGCTGTTGAAAGGTTACCGTCCTGTAAACCTCTCCAATCCAGTTGGTGGCGGTATTTCTCCGTTAAAGCTGTTTTCCATCCGCCAAAAAAATCGAACAAGAAGAAGAATTTGCCTGCATCCTCGTCGTATCGGGAGTCTGCACACAAAATAGGAGAGGTGAATCGATCATGAGACAGGTTAGTTTTTACTGTAATCCGTGCACTGCTGCAGCTCCGCTCGCCTTTTAAAACTGTTCACGTGTTCGTTACTAGTTGAATCCTGCTCAGTGCAAATAGTGTAAAAATGGTTAGTGAATACGTTGTTAAATATAGGGCTCCTACGCAGTTTGCAAAAGTATGGAATTTGGCTTTGTTTTTTCAAGTCAACATAAGGATGCAAAAAGGAAAGAAAGTATGAATTCGGCATTTCCATGCTATTTCACACAAACAGTTGGCCTACTAGGTATAATTGATGGAAAAGGAAAAAAAACATCTGAGTTGACATTAATACTTCCGATTATATCATCGCTGTGAATTTGTTTGTCAGTTTCAGTGTCAGACCGAATACTGAGTAGCCCCGCCTCATGCCGAGAAGCGGGGCTTTGTCTGTGGGGTGCGCCCTTGATTAATCTCCAATAAGAATTATTAATGTAGACTACCTAGTATGGGGAAATGCAAGTTTTTAACTGCTTGGTTTCGCAGTCTTAAATATTCTAACAGGTTTGCTAAATATCCCAAATGAGAATGGAAAGTAAAATGCAAATCATGTGTCAGGTCGTTCAACGTGAGTCGTTATGGATATGGCGATAGGAAGTGTGTGTGATTGTGTTCAGCAGTAAGCCATCTGTGGCAGGTGGAGCTTATTACATTTTTTTCCATCCTGTACTATAATTGGTGGAAATGATTCTTTGCAGCGTCATCTCTGAATTTGGAAGATGCTGATTCGCTCGCAGGCTTTTTTTTTTTTTTAATTTAAAAAAAAAAAAAAAAGCTATGGATGCTTGTATGTGACACTTAAGTTCTGGCCAGGGGCAACAGTTTGTTATCAGGTTGTATCAGTATAAGAAGTGTCTGGGAACCAGGGAGCAATCACTGTATTATTTTGTGAACAAGGAAGGAGGTGGAGCGCTGTGACAGGTGACCTGCCCCCCCCCCCCCCAACTTATCCCAAACCAGCTCTACAGGGTTTAAGTTGGATGGAAGAGTAAGAGCAAGGTAGCCAACCTGTGGAAACCCCTTCAGAACTGCTGGAGATAGGGCTGGGTATCGAGTTCGATACTTTTTAAGCACCGACCGAATCGTCTCGATACTATCGAGTATCGAAAAAATCATTTTCGTTCGGTACCAAATTTCGATACCTAAGGGTATAATCTTGTCAATGTCAGTGAGCTAGAAAACGCGCGGCATCCTTAATGTACCCGGATCAAATGGAATTATACACAGACGATGCGCTAAAAACATAAAAAAAATGGTACTTGTGTAAAAGTAACACTGAAATACAACTTAATAATATTTAAATAACACCTTTGCTGTCCATAAAGATTTTCATGCAAAAACATGGGAATTTCAATGGTATCCACTTCTTCCGCTACGATCAAGGCAAAAATCGCGTGGTCTGCCATAATGACGTTGATTCAGCACACTACGGAAACCTATAAGTGTCCGACCTGATGACCGTCTCTTTACTCCTCCCACGACTGCAAGGGCGAGAGCAGGCTAGTGTAGTGCATCTCGAACGCACCTAATAATAGTTAACGGTAGTTACGCCCACTCGCCCAGAGCTTGTCTAATGTAATGTACACTACACTTTAAAGCATAGCATAAATTTAACGCAAGCGATGTTTAAGCGATCAAAAGTGTGGCTACATTATGCCAAGATTGACAGCAACAGCGTGCGATGCAATATTTGTAAAAAGGTTATCGCGTCCAAGACTGGCAACACGTCAAATATGATAAAACACCAGACAGTACACGGAATTAATTTACGAGCAGAAAGTTGCTCCGTGTTTGACTGCAAGAAGATCACGCCGGTGCAGTCATCATCATCCTCTCAGTATTTTCCTGACTCAGGACCTCCAACAAAATGCCCACCACAAGCGTCGTCCTCCGTGACTGATGAGGATAACGGCGCGATGGCTGGGGCTCCGAC
>JAODKE010000086.1:115695-126338 GCA_026779605.1 Mormyrus hasselquistii
GAGCAATGGTGGTGTGGCTGAAAAGATCCAGCCTGGCTAAACCTATCCTTAAAGAGAAGCAGCGACTTCTCGGTAGGTAGAAATCAGAATAGATGAACCTTAGTGCAAAACTCTTTGGCCAAATAGTTAATAAAAATGGCCTTTGCTAAATCATGCAGTAAACATTTCTGCAAATAAACAGCCACTTTGGTAACCACACACACACAAACATGAATTTCTCTTTCTCACTTTAGGTCTTCCAGAACATGCGGTCATCCTTGATGTGAAAACAAGGTGGAATAGCTTATTCCTCATGGTGGAGCGATTCCTGGAGCAGTTCCCTGCCATCCAGGCCACCTCCATGGACCATCGTCTTAAGAAATTAATGGACAAGGACAGGCAAAAACAGTTCTTATTCTAAATGCTTATTCCATTTTCAGTGTGAACAATTTTGCTCATGAATCTATATTCCAGCTAATGAATGTGATTATATTTTACAGACTGCAGAGAGTTTCTGATGAGGATTTTAGAAAAGCAGAAGAGTTTGTCAAAGTTACAAAGATACTTTACACTTCAACCCTTTGTGTCTCTGCTGAAAGGAGCCCAACTTTGGGTCAGATTCTGCCTATCTTAAATAAACTCCAGCACCACTTCACAGTGAATAAAGAGGACTCCTCCTTCACAAAGACCATCAAGGACACTATCTGGAATGACCTCTCAAAAAGATACCAGGTGTGCAGTGTAATCCTGTTGAATTTGCACTTGTTTTCATTAGAATTATTCAGTGATTGACTCATAGTGTTTTTGTCTTGAAGGATGGCAATATCAGACAGTTTTTGGAGGAGGGCACAGCCTTAGATCCCAGATTCAAGTCAAAAGTGACAAATGAAGTGTGGACCAGACTGGAGGAGGAGCTAATGAAAAGGACCTCAGAACAGGTGTTAATTCATATTGGTAATCTTCTACTCCTCTTGAATTATAGGTCAATATGTGTGACCTATTTTTGTTATTGAATATAGACTCCGACTGAGCAGATAGAACAGGCACTTGAAGAGAGAGCAGGTAACCAAGATGACAGCTCTGATGAAGACAGTGCATCTGCAACAACAGCACTGGTAAGAAAATATAAAGAAATCCTATTTTTTCCTATTTAATTTTTTTTAATTTAGAAGAAAATAAACTTGTTTGCATTTATCTTTATAGAGTTTTATATTTTTCTTTATTTCTTTACTGATTTGTAAATAGAAGAGGCCAAAGCTTTCTGCCCTTGAGGAGCTGTTTGCTGTGGAGGACATGGCTGTTGAAGCAAGAATGCAGACCACTGTGAGCAGCACTACAGAGAGGATTCAGGCAGAGATAAATAAGTACAGACTGCTTCCGTCTACACTGTCCTCAGTAAGTCCAGTAACCTGGTGGTGGGACATGAAGGACACTCTGCCAATGCTTTCAGAATTGGCATCAAGGTATCTTTGCGTGCAAGCATCATCCACACCCTCAGAGCGTACATTTTCCACTGCTGGGGACATTATCAGTCAGGAGCGGGCTTGTCTGTCTCCTGAAAAAGCAGACATGCTAATTTTTCTGAAGAAGAACTGTTGAGTGATTTCAGGTGATTTTAAAAGGTTAGTTCACCAAAAAAATGAAAATTCTGTCATTAATTACTCACCCTAATTTTGTTCCAAACCCATAAGACCTTTGTTTATCTTCAGAACACAAATGACGATAATTTGGATTTAATCCAAGATCTTTCTGATCCTCCCATAGATTTACTGGATATGCAGTTTTCAATGCCCAGAAAGGAACCAAAAACATAGTCAAAATAAGTCCACGTGATATAAGTGGTTCAATTATAATTATATGAAGCTGCGAGAATACTTCTGTGCGCAAAGTAAACAAAAATAACTTTATTCAATGATTTATCTATGGGAGGATCAGAAAGCTCTTCATTTGTAGATAATTAATGACAGAATATTAATTTTTGGGTGAACTAAACCTTTAAGCAGCAGTGAGCCTCACAAATACTTAAAATTGATTGACTTAAAATGGCTTGAACTTTATTAAAATGGTTTGCACTGATATATTGTGCTAACTACACTTTGTTCATTTTGTGTTTTTGTTCCTTTGTTTATTCGTCTTAGAGATAAGCCTGCTGTGAAAAGTGTCACAAACATCCTGAAAAAATAAAAAAAATATTTTCTCTGGGAATATGTGTTATGTAATCTTCTTAAAATATATTTCTTAAAATAGAAGTATCGCAAAAAAAGTATCGTTCGGAACCGGTATCGAATTCAGGGTATCGGTATCGGTATCGGTATCGGTATTGAAATTTTTGGAACGATACCCAGCCCTAGCTGGAGAAGCATTTTCGGTGGCTACATCTATAAATCTGAGAAAATTCTGAGATGTTGAACACTTCTCTTGGTCGTTGCAGTATTCAATATGTATGGCATCATTTTCTCATGGCATTTTATTATTTTTTTAATATAAGGTGAACAAAATATCTAAAGACAAATGCTTTAAAAGTAGGTGCATCCAGACTTTAGACTGGTACTGAATATCGCTCTTAATGCATTGGATTGATGCTTACACTAATTGATAGCCTGCATGTTTCGACTTTTACCGAATTGCTTCTTTCAGGTGAAGGTATTGGTGGATGTGGACTGTGGGGTAGATGATGCCTCAGCCATCATGATGGCTCTAGCTGATCCTGGGGTCCAGTTCCTGGGTGTCACTTGTGTCAATGGCAACACCAGTGTGGAGAATGTTTGCCGGAACACGCTACGGGTCCTCAAGGCTTGCCAGCGCTTGGAGGTACGATGTGTGTGAAGCGTAGAGGGAAATTCTTGCTCTTCAGTGGAGTGTTGCCATGGGGACTGTAGGATGGCTATAAGAAAGGCTACCTTAAGAGCGTCATGGGTTGTGCAGTTTAATTACATTAGTTCAGAGTCTGGTAGATAGAAACGACTGAGGTTCATGAGGTGAGGAGCTTCGTTTATGACTGGTACCTGTTCTCATAAGACTCATCACATGACCTGGATATGGCCTCTCTCTTCCCATGCTCTAGATCCCTGTGTTCCGCGGGGCCTCGAGGTCTATCCTTGGCAACGTGCTGACGGCAGAGGCCTTCCATGGGAAGGATGGGCTTGGCGATGTCCCAGACCCCGATGCCCCAGGCCTGGAGCTAATCCAGAAGGAGGGGGCGGTGGAGGCCATGATCCGGATCGCCAACGAACATGCAGGAGAGGTGGGTACCTGCAGAACCTATGCACGTGTATTAAATAATATACATTTCTGTTGCTTGGAGACAGTTATATAACACAAAGTTAAGAGTAGGGTCAAGTTTTCATAAGCTGTGTAGTTGATGAGCCCAAACAATTATGATAAGTGTTACTTTGAAAATGAAAAATATGCCTTTGTAACTCCCAGGTGTCCCTAGTGGCAACAGCCCCTCTGACGAACCTGGCCTTGGCAGTGAGACTCGACCCCACATTCCCTAAGAAGCTCAAGGGTCTCTATATCATGGGAGGGACAACCGAAGGCAAGGGCTTGATCCTAAGGTTGAAAATTTCTGGGAATTCTCCCATTCATTTCCATATATTTCTGTTAATTCCCCTGGAAAGTCTCAGGCTTGGAATATTTCCAAAATTTCCCAGCTTATCTGACCAAGGAATGGAAAGTTTCCAGAAATTTTCCAACTCTTTGCAACCCTACTTGACACCCAACTTCTAGTTTGTCTCCCTCTTTATTGACTGTCCAGCATTCGCCATCATCCGCTCTGACAGCTGCACAACGAAATATCAGTCATAGTGCTGCTTTGTCAGACTGTCCGTGTGTGTCTGCAGCTAGAGGGAACACCACAATGTGCGCAGAGTTCAATTTCGCTGCCGACCCAGAAGCGGCTTACATCGTGCTAAATGATTTCCCGTGCCCTACCTACATAGCGAGTTGGGAGTTCACCTGCATGAACATGCTGTCTTGGGTAAGAGCCAAAACACCTTGAGGGCTGAAACACAATGTAAAAGCAGTTAAATTTTTCTGGTATGCAGTGCTGAAGATAGTACTTTGAAATAGGATACATTTCCTGGATACCTGTAAACTCAAAATACTATGATAAGATAGAGAAGGTGATATGAAATTTCGGTTTGTGAGGATGTGACATGAGAGGTGAAAGGTAAACAGAGTGGAAAAAAGGCCATTTACTTTGTTCATTTTTTCAGGAATTTTGTGATCAATGGCTGGACCAGGACTCTGAAAAGGCCCGCTTTATGAAGAAGATCTTCCAGTACAGCAGAGATGTCTCTCAGAAGCAGATGGGGGAGGCAGGCTTCCTGATGTGTGATCCGTTTGCCATGGCGGTGGCAATTGATAAATCCTTCGCCTCAGAATGTGAGGAGTTGCCGGTCACCGTGGAACTGACAGGCACGTATACGCGAGGTATGATGGTCATAGATAGGATGAGCTATCTGAAGAAGGAACACAAAGCCTTCATCCTGAAAAAGGTGGACATGGAGAAGTTTAAGACCCTCATGATGAAAGCCCTTGAATAACCAGTCAGTACCAAGATGGTGTCCCAAGCAGCTGGAAGATGCATGGAAATAGGGGAGAACACAGTCGGGCACTTTGCCAGGAATAATATTACTGGGTAATGATATACAAACCATAAAGAATACTCTCAGAAGCCAGTGTAGTATAGAATATCATTTAGCACATTATCACACTTAGTGAGCTTAGGACAATACTATAAAGATGTAACCTGCAAAATAAAATGTAACCTTGTAACTTTTAGAGAATATAGCCCAAGTGCGGCTGATGAATATGTGCCTTAGTCAACTCTGCAACTTATCGCCATGTTGATGGCCCAAGAGTATAGCTGGCTCTAGAAAGATGGTGCGTGGGATGCCCTCTGTATTTAAAAAGTGTGACTCTACATGGGACATGCTCCTGCAGGGGGTCAGGCCTCGGATGTAACCTAAGCAATGTGGATACAAAAAAGACTGACTTGGGGATGCTACACAAGTGACTCCTGATTTGACTTAACAGGATTAACCCTTTAAACATATGTAAACTTATTAAAACACACTGTAAACATATGATATGTGGATGTCAGGCTAAGGATATGAGTAACATAATAACATGTATATATTTACACACATCGCAGAGAACTGTGATGCGTCGGGGAAAATCAGTGATATAGCGGGGGCACGATAGCTGAACTGTGAAATACCTACCCTGTTTTGCCATTTGCTGCCCTACTCTGCAAATTGTATCGGTGTGGTGATTTTGACTGCCTGAGTAAAAAAAAAAAATACTAATTTCTTGCAATTATTTAAAACATTTCGATTGATGCCGAATTCTGACAATCTCTTCACTTATATTTAACGGAACTTTCTACCCTCATATTTGTTAGTCGTATTTGTCTCCCTCTAGTGGAAATGTTCAAATTTTCTAAAACCAATGTACTGACCATTTAGAACTCTGATAATGAGCTGAAGATATTTAGCCTCTTTTTCAAAGTTAATTAATCCTAATATGAAAAGGTCATAATTATAATAATGTTTTATTTATATAGCACCTATCATACACTCAAGCACACTTTACAAAAACACATTTAATAAGGGAGGCAAGTTACATACAAGATTAATAATATTCATTGAATAGATGTGTTTTAACAGGAGCTTAAAATGGATAACAGATTTTTCTTTACGGAGACTAAGAGCAAGATCATTCCAGAGTTTAGGAGCTGTTACACTAAATGCTCTGCCACCCATAGTCGATACTCACTGTACCTAAGCACAAGTTAAGTCTGCATCGGATGATCTTAATGCACGGGTAAGAGTGTACGGAAAGAGTAGCTCAGGCAGATAATGAGGGGCTAAATCACGAAGGGCTTTGACGGTGATGAGGATAATTTTATATTTGACTCTTGAAGAGACTGGCAACCAATCATGGAGGACAGGAGTCGTGAGCAGATTTTTGAGTGTGCGTAAGTAGACAAGCAGCTGATTTCTGAACATACTGCAATCTAATGATATGTTTATTAGGGAAGCCAGGAAATAATGCATTGCAATACTCCATATGAGTAGTGATGAAAGCATGAATTAGTGTTTCGGTATCTTTCACACCGAGGGATGAGTGCAAACGAACAATGTTACGTAGATGAAAAAATTCCTGTATTAGTGAGCTGATCGAAAATGACACCCGAATTACGGCCTGATGTTGAGGGATCCACTAGGATCCCATTGACATCAAATTTTAACCGACGGAGGGTAGAGAGGACAGATTTAATACCCACCAATAGGATTTTGGTTTTGTCAGGGTTGAGCAGTAAAAGGTTAACCATCATCCAGTGTTTGATTTCACTAATGCAGTTAGTCAGCAAGGCTGGAGATGATGATGCAGTTGAATCAACACTTGTATACCCTTGCGTGTCATTTGCATAGCAGTGGTAGCTGAGACCATACTGATGGATAATTTGACCTAATGGGAGCATGTAGATATTGAACAGAATAGGACCTAGAACTGACCCTTGGGGGACACCTTGTGTGAGCAAAGTAGTGGTGGATTTATGTTCCCTAATGGAGACATAAAACTGTCGATCACTGATGTAAGATTCAAACCTAGAAAGAGCAGCACCAGAGATACCAATACTTGCAAGTCGGGACAACAAGCTATTATGGTTAACTGTATCAAATGCTGCACTTAATTCCAAAAGATCTAGGACATTGGCCATCCCAGAGTCTGCAGACATAAGTAGTCATTGGTCACCTTGAGCAAAGCAGTTTCCGTACTATGTAGGGTTCTGAATCCTGATTGGAAAGGATCAAGCAGGTTATGAGAATTTAAATAATCATTTAGTTGAGCAGCAACAACTTTCTCCAAGATCTTAGCCACAAATGGTAGATTAGAGATTGGGTGATAAAACTTTAGCTGTGATGAGTCTAAGCTAGGTTTTTCTAAAACTGGTTACAGCAGTTTTTAATTCTTTTGGAACAATGCAAGTGTGAAAACAGCAGTTGATAAAGTGAGAAATGGGAGCAGAAAGTTTGTCTGTGCAAGCCTTAAGTATAGTCAGGGTGGGGTCTAGGTGACAAGTAGATCGATTTAATTTAGAGATTAGCTCAGCAATATATGTTGATGTAGTGGGGTTAAATGTAGTTAAGTAGATTGGAGATTCAGGAATAGCATCAGTTGACGCAGGAGGGGTCTGATTAGCAGAAAAGCCTCGATATATGATTCAATTTTTGACTTGAAGTCCACAAATGAATTACAGCGCTCAGCAAAGGCAGTAGGGGTTTTTACAGGGGGTTGACAGAGTCTGTTAACTGCAGTGAAAAGAGATCTAGAGCGACAAGTACCATAATAAGGGCAGAATATTACTTTGAAAGTGCAGCAGATAAGGCACTTTTGTAGCCTTCTGGTGTTCGGAGTAAGCCAGAGCATGAACAGTCAGGCCAGTCTTCTTCCATAGCCTCTCCAAGTGACAACCAGCTTGCTTCAAGGTACGCAGCTCAGACGCGAACCATGGGGAAGTCCGGATAGTAGGGACAGACAAGGATCTAAATGGTGCATGATGGTCTAAGATTTGTGACATTGTGGAACTATACAGAGACAGAATCTGCATTGGGCAAGACAACTGAAAAACATCACGAAGACAGGAACAGCAGACATAGAGAATGATAATTGATCAACATTCTTAATGTTACAATAGGTTATTTTAGATTTTTGACTTGTTGGCAGCGGATAATTGAAACTAAATTCAACCAGCTTGTGATCTGAGATACCAATGACAGAACCAGACGTACAAACATTCTGTAAACCAGTGGAACAAATAAGATCCAGAGTATAGCCCTTAGCATGAGTTGGGAAATCAATATGTTGTACAAAACTGAAACAATCCAGTATTGAACGCAGCTCGCTAGCCGATGAGTAGTCAGAATCCACGTGAATATTAAAATCATCAAGCAAAATAACAGCGGTAGACATGCCACAAACAAGAATAAGTATCTCATTAAGATCAGAGGAAAAATTAGGATGAGGCTTAGGAGGTTTGTAGATTAGTATTAATGTGCAATAAAGCCTTTTCAGCAGTTTTAAAAACCAGTTATTCAAATGATCTGATGAAAATAGTTGTTTTAACGCAGTCACGATGAATCACCGTTAGACCAGCACCCCCGCCCGTCAGACGGGTTTAGAAGGTTCAGCAGGTGTAAGCAGATTTAGTTGCAAGCAATCACCAGGATTTTGCCATGTTTCTACATGCAGCAACGGGTCGTTCAGGAAAGTAGGTTTATCCGTTAGCGACCTACAGTTCAGAGAGAATTTGAAGAGTTAAGTTACTATGTAGGACTTCCTTGGTTTCTCCAGTCCTGTTCCTGTGGCAGGTGCCTCAGGCATTTAATTTGCCTACACCAGCTTCCTGAAGACAGTCTTTTTGAGTAGACAGGTCTTGCAGACCAAACAGCAATGCCAAGCTCCATGCTTAAGCCGTATGTCACGCACCATATATGTCATCTATGTATTAAATACGCATTTAAACCCATTTACATGTACATCTTGAACTGATGTTTCCCATAGGTCTCGATGACATGTAGAACGCGTAGCATGATGGGATCCCGGAAGATCCCCGTTAGTTTTTAACTGTGTGAAAAGTTTGTAGTTTTTTCATGGCACATTCAAGTTAAGTGTTTTTCTGAAGTGGACTACATTTCCCAATCACGTGGGCCATAGACATAACTTCCGGGTGCCTCAGACGTGGTCTACGTGTTCGGTTTTCGGACAGGCGCTTGTTACCTGGAGCGAGGAATCAACGTTGTATGAGCTCCAGAGGGCCTTTGCTGCGTTTACAGGTAATTTGCAAATACAGATTATGTATTTTATGTAGTAGCCACCGTCGAAGCGCATCTTTCTATGTCTTCCGTGTACGTTTGAGTTACTGTTGGCCTGCAGTAAACAGGCTGTCCGTTTAGTAGCTGATAGCCTTTTAGCCTCCAAGGGCTGTAAATAAATGCGATGAGCTCGAAATTTATGATAAGCTGACCTTAATGCTACGCGGCTATTTCCTAGGTAGTAGCCATTACCGTAATTTCCAGTCTTTTTGTATAGCATAGTGTAAGGTATTGATAAGATGATCATATCCGGAAAGGCTACCTGCGTGAACTGATAGAAGTGGCTGAAAGCAATAAAACACGCAGGCGATATAATGGAACAGTGATCGCGCTGCAGGGATTACAGAGAATCAACAAATCAATTATCAACAGCTACAAATAATCCCAGGGACCTGTGGTAATGTATGTAAACCATAAGTAAAGGAAACAAATATTCCTATTAATAGGCGCGGGGTTGTAGCTAAAAGGCCAAATTACCCTGAGAAATAAAAATTGTATTAGTGTGGTATTAGTACAGGGAAGCTTGTAAAGCTCTCAGAAGCGGGGTTGCCAAATTTGGTCAGGTGGCTGGAGTAAGATTTTCAGTTCGTGTCTACACACGTATTTACATGAGTTATCACCTTGTAAATAGTCTATAGCGATTGCAAACTGCCCCGACGCTTTTGATGTCGCTAATTTTAGGTATATAACGGAATAATATAAATTTCCCGTAAGATTTCTTGCGTGAGATTCTGAAAGCGTGTCTCTCTCGCCGGATGTGTCAGCCCTGACAGCCCTGACAATGTGTGATGTGAGATTGTTCTCCAAGCCTAACGGGTACCACGCCAGATATAAGCATGACAACTTAGAACTGATGAAGAGGCAGCAGATGTAGCTATATACATACCAACAGGCAGACATATGACAGTGGTAGTAAGGTGGCCCTTTGCTGATTGGTTGGATTCTGCCTGACTCTTCTCCCTGCTGTTTCCTAGCAACATGTTGCCCACCACCAGCTACTCCCCGCTGAGCACAGGTAATGGCAGCCTGAGCTTGCGGGACGCAGCACGCCACACGGCAGGCGCCAAGCGATACAAGTACCTGCGGCGGCTCCTACACGTGCGACAGATGGACTTTGAGTTCGCCGCCTGGCAGAT
This sequence comes from Mormyrus hasselquistii, assembly GCA_026779605.1. NCBI lineage: Eukaryota > Metazoa > Chordata > Actinopteri > Osteoglossiformes > Mormyridae > Mormyrus > Mormyrus hasselquistii. The sequence continues at coordinate 125,696 of JAODKE010000086.1, forward strand.
GCTCTACCTGTTCACCTCGCCGCAGAGGGTCTACCGCAACTTCCATTACAGGAAACAGACCAAGGACCAGTGGGCCCGAGATGACCCCGCCTTCCTGGTGCTGCTCAGCATCTGGCTTTGCGGTGCGGCGTGATCCCGTCGTACCAGTTCTGTGTATATTTTCCTCACATTCACATACATACAGCATCATAAGGGCGAGTATGACATTGTGGGGACAGCATTCATTGGTGTCACCCATCCCTCCTATTTCCTACACCTACACAAATATGTATCTTATGTACACATTATTATAAGAATTGTTTTTGTAGAATTAATTCGTAAATTTACCCTTCTGGCTTAACTAACCAGGGACCTGTGTCATGAAGCAGGATTTCTTGAGTAGCTAGTGAACTTGTTGGATTTAGGTTGTCTGGGATAAAATGCCAGTGAACAAAGATAAAGTTAATTTATACTTGGGTCCCTTATATCCTACAAGTTGTACGGCTGAGCAAGAAATCCTGCTTTGTGATGCAGATCCCTGGTTTGGCTATTCCTTGGTATGTGTGTATATGGTAAAGCAGTGCCCTTTTATGTGTGTATACGGTAAAGCAGTGCCCTTTATGTGTGTATACGGTAAAGCAGTGCCCTTTATGTGTGTATACGG
>JAODKE010000088.1:92472-106086 GCA_026779605.1 Mormyrus hasselquistii
TGCAGGGTGTCTGCATGCAGGGTGTCGGCAGTGCATGTGTGGGATGCTGCAGCCTTTATTAGCACCACATTGTCCACGTTACTCTGGGTCAGCCAATCCGTCTGACGGTGCCGAAGGCATCTTATCTCACTGGACGTCAGATGGTGGTATTCACAAGTCCAGAAGGTCGCTAAAGGAGACATGCTGTTGCTGCCTATATATTCCAAGAGGTTATCCTGAAAGACTTATCTGCAGTAACTGCTTACTAAATATAATGTTGTAGAGTTAGGGTACTGTTCCAGGAAGCACAGAAAACAAGGCAGATGGGACACCATGGACAGGATGCAAGTCCATCATAGGACACAAGGCAAAGCGCACTCTGCAGGGTTCGTACAGATGTTAAAATCCTGGAAAAATCATGGAATTAAGAAATTTTCCAGACCTGGAAAAGTTATGCAAACTAAAAACATGTTTACATGCAAAGTGCGCCTTGGAATTATCTGTTTAAGGCATTATTATTATTATTATTATTATTATTATTATTATTATTATTATTAATAATAATAATATTTTATAATATCTGATATTTCAACATTGCACATTCTTTAACATGTTTGGTATGCTTCAAGTTAACATTATTTCGTTCTTTTTTTTGACACGTATATCACGCTTATGTCACATCAGGGTAATTATACAGTAACAGCATGCAGAAATACTTTTACAACTCAATAATGATTGTTTCTTGTTACTGCAAATGTAAGGAATAAATTAATGACTTTCTATCTGATGATAGCTAGAAAATATAGTCATCATTAGACCAGATGGAAATTAAACTGTGCAGTTTTTTTGATAGTGTGTGTCTGAAAAAGAGAGAAAAGCAACATGCATGTCTGGAAAATGATATGCAATGTAACATACATCCATATCCAGAGGGGAGTTACACAGAGCAGCTGGTTCCTCTGCACAAAGAACATGTGTGAAATGGTGTCATGCGACGATGATCACATGACAACAAGGAACACTTTTCCTGAATGGGTCGAACAAAGAAATCTTTCTTTGGATCGATTCTTGGAAATTTACCTTGATCTCCTGGAGAAGTCGTGAAAAGGTGTTGATCGAAAAGTGTATCTATGTACACATGGTACATTTGCTCCTTTTGGTAATAGAACTTCATGAATTGGCCACTGAGAAAAAAAGCGTTTCCAGTCCATCACAGGACACAAGGTAGGGGACACCCTGGATGCGATGCCAGTCTGTCACAGGGCACAGGGCAGGGGACACCCTGGATGGGATGCCAGTCTGTCACAGGGCACAGGGCAGGGGACACCCTGGATGGGATGCCAGTTCGTCACAGGGCAGGAGACACCCTGAATGGGATGCCAGTCTGTCACAGGACACAAGGCAGGGGACACCCTGGACGGGATGCCTGTCTGTCACAGGGCAGGAGACACACTGGACGGGATGCCAGACCAATGCATAAAACATTATTATTGTGATTATGATGATGAAGATGATGATTATTTGCACTAAATTTGATGTGGGCAGGTTTAATTTAACTTGTTCATCGAGGGCAGCCCTACAGTGTCCTCATCTTCGGTGTGTTTACCCTCGACTAATGACTCTCGTGGTTTGTGATGTATGTGCGCATGGTGCATTTGTGCATTTTGATTGTAGGACATCTTGAATTGGCCACTGAGAAATAAGGTAATCAGGCACAATCGTCTGGGCTCAACATCCCTACAGGGTATAGTCTGCCTTGTATCCATAGCAACACTGGCAGCACTGCACTCTGTTGAAGGTCAGGTCTTTGTCCAGTGTCGTGGGTTTCCCTGGAGAGCTCAGGGGCAAATAAACCTCAAATATAGGTGTGGGGCTTATAGTTAAACATCCCATTTCATTCAGACTAATTATACCTATTGTACAAACTCTGTCAGTTTAATTTTGAGCTGTAAATACCCTTTTATTTGAATGAGTCCTTCTCTGTATATAGGCTGTTATGGCAAGCACCGTTTTTATCTCTAGAGAGGGGTACACTGTTTCCTCACTTTAACTGTTCCTGTGCTCAGTCCTGAGGCTTTAAGGCAGATCCCCAAGAATCCCAGGAATGGGTTCCTGCCTGCTCTATCACACGCCGCCTTCGCAAGGCGAGTTTTTCGTGATCCTAGTTCTAGCTTTGCCAGCAGTCGCAGTCTGCATCTGTTTTTCACGCTGATGTCGAGCTGCGTGTTTCATTAAGCAGTAAAACCTTACTATCATCGCCGGGTACAGGGGAGGCTTAACTTTTTCGGTCATTCATCTATTCCATTTGAAATTAGATGATTGTGGACTGAATCTCTGAACAGGAAGTTCTCCATGACAAATGTCACCTAGAAAGGAAACCTTAGATATCTGAGCCTCTTCTGTTTTGGTCTTTGATTCATTCTCACCACATACTGCATCTAAAAACTAATTCTGACAGTGCGGTAGTGGATCCTCTCATGGATCCTCCTGACCAGTCTGGATCAATGTCTTTTGTCACCTGTTTACCCATAATGCCACAGGGAGCGACATTTACCGATTGCAAAAAGGCCAGTTACACATTACAGTCTAGGTCTTTGATTGGCTACCGCAGGACGGACGAAGGACGAATCACGCAGCAGAGAGCCCACTCTTGTCCGTCTCAATTTAAGTGGCGGAGCGCCTGTAAGTGGTTTCCTCTGCTTGCCCGTAATTCTGCCACGGACCGGATGCATTTATAAACCACTGGGGCAACATTTCTAGAATTAATCCCCCCTCCTAATCAGAGACTGACACAAAGACACATTGAGAAGCAACTTAGGAGTCGTTAATAGATTTTCTGACTCGTAAAGCATACTCCCTCAGGTGTCCATGGGGGGGGGGGGGATACCACTTTCGGGCGTGTAGTTAAATGACCAGTTACTATTCCGGCTTCGTGTCCAAAACTCGATCATGTGCCAGACAGGCCCTTGGCCCGTGTTCCCCTGGAGTAGAGTGGGGAGGGGGGGGTTTGGCAATTTAATCCCCCAAGGATGTGAGGGATCCCGCACTCTGTGCTGAGCAGGTGGGAGACGCTTTTATGTTCAGTGCCAAGACACACGCTGTGGTGGTGACGGGCGGCTCGCCAGGCAGAGCGACTCGGTTGATTAATGGTGTTGTCATGCCGTCTCCCAGACCGGGATGGGACTCGTGACGGCACCGAGGACCCGTCGGCTGCTTAAGCACGCACCTGTCAGCCGCACGCGTGACCTGCAGCGTCGGCGCTCCATCACGGGGCTGATTCTGAAGGCGTGAGCTTCGCCCCGTAGCGAAACACTGTTTGTGCGAAGAAGGGGTCACATGACCCACCAACATCCAATCAGATAGCATGTTTAGTGCCTGGTGCTAATAGTCGAAAGTGGATGTGGGACAAAATTATGTGTACTGTTAGCGTTAATTTTAAGGCCCCGTACAGGAAGATGAGACATCATAGTTATAGATGGCTATTGCCTTCCAAGTACCAGAAGTAGATAAGAACATAAGAGCATAGAAATTTACAAAAAAGATAAACAAGTGAGTTCTAGATTTTACCATCCATACTGCTTCAGAGCCTTTCTAGTGGTCCTGTAGCTCTGTACTTAGCTTCTGTCGATAAGCGGTGCTCTTTGCGCTGTGCGGTTTCCTGTGTCTGAGTCAAGGACATCGATCATAGTGGCCCATGCTTCCGGCACACAGAGGAGAGATCCGCCGTGTTGATCAACTCGCGTGGAGAGGGCGGGTGAACAAACAGCCGCGTGATGAATCGCACGGAGGCGGCCTTGGTGGTCTGTAATGGTCCCTTACTTGGGTGCTTGAACATTCCAGAGTAGCCCTGCGAGTGGGTATGCATTTATATACAGGAGATATGGACTTATTTATTATTCACTGTTATTGTGAGCTTGACAGGATCGAGCCGAGGCTTTTATCCAAAGCAACATACATTTTTTAAAAAAAGCAGCATCAGTCAGTCCTTGGAGCAATTTGATGGTCTGAGGCCCAGTGGTGACATCACTCTGCTGACCCAGGGATTTAAACCATGAACCTTCTGCTCACAGGCATGGCGTTCTAACCCATTTAGTGTTTAGGATATAGTGTACACTCACTTTAACTAAATCTAAAATCTGTGTAGTATTTTGGGTTTGTATATTGTTACCACTGAAGAACTGCCCATGCATGTCAGTATTTGTGTAGGAAACCGTCTAATAAGCCACCTTCATAACACTGTTTTAAAACCAGTTTGGTGAAGAAATAAAATATGGGAAAATGTCCTAATAACAAACCCTAACACCCTCATTCTGCCCTGAACGTTCAGCCAGTGACATCAATACCTTTTATGACAAAGAAAGTGATTGTTTATGTCTGTCTAACAATGTTTTTGCGAATGTGCAATTTTGTTAATTAACAAACAGCTGCTTTGAAACATTCTGAAAGCGGTAAGAAGGACAACAAAGGCTGAGGGAAAACATCACGTGAAGGAAAACGGGTGCGGAGCAGAGCGGTACGGGCTAGACGTCCGCTTAATCGAATCCCGTGATGATTATTTTCTGTGAGTATCATACCGATGTGCAGAAACTAGCTGCATCGGGTTTATTGAGAGTGATGGGGAGTAAATGGAATCCGTAAAGCCGACCCGGCAAATCAGGGGCGTGGCGGTGTGTCTCTTTGATAGGAAGTAGAGGCGTGGTGGTGTGTCTCTTTGATAGGAAGCAGGGACGTGGTGGTGTGTCTCTTTGATAGGAAGCAGGGACGTGGTGGTGTGTCTCTTTGATAGGAAGCAGGGGCGTGGCGGTGTGTCTCTTTGATAGGAAGCAGAGGCGTGGCGGTGTGTCTCTTTGATAGGAAGCAGGGACGTGGTGGTGTGTCTTTTTGATAGGAAGCAGGGGCGTGGTGGTGTGTCTCTCCGACAGGAAGCAGGGGCGTGGCGGTGTGTCTCTCCGACAGGCTGTCCCTCTCCTTGCACTCCTCCTCTGTTTTACTACCTTAGCATGGGGGGGGGGGTTGGGTGTTCTCCCTCCACAGGATCTCATTAAGTCAGCACCAGCTCTCCCCACAATTTTCACAGGCTTTCTGTAAGAGGACAGCTGCACCGCGATCAGTACGAAATGCGAATGGATTGGCTGGTTGCAGGGCTGTCATGGGGGCGCGCTGGGCTTTTATGTCCAGGGAACGTCTGCATACGTGGAGATTTGTTTATTTATTTATTTGGCAGGTTTTCTTACCTGAAGTTAATAGTAACAGCAAGGTCAGCCACTCCCTGGAGCAATTGGGGTTTAAGGGTCTTACTCAGAGGACCAACAGCAATTACACTCTGCTGTCCCTGGGATTTGAACCCATGACCTTCCAGTTTGCTATAAACAATGTAGCCTGCACATGCATTGCGCTGTGTGACTTAATGCACCCTTGCTCAATGTGGTGCAGGTCACTAAACGCATGTCTCCACCAAAGGACTAGGAGAATTGTTACTCCCTCACCTGCCTGAAAAGGAGTGGATAAGGTGGAGTCTCCCACAGTTACTGTATCTCCAGGAGAGGAGAGGAAAAGATGAGACACAATGGACACAATTTTAATCGGACGACCACATATCGGTCCATTGATACCGCAACAAGTGGCGGGGAAAGATGTGGCAACGACAGCAGCACCTAATGCGACAATCCCCGGACTCGGTGTGCTAATTCATCTGCTTCGTGAGTCGTTAAGGAGCAGGACATCTGAGCGGATGGTGAAGGGGCAGGGGGCAGCAGAGTAGTGCGCCCCCCTGAGGCCATTGCCTGTTATCACAGCGTGTCGCCTTGTCACCGTAGCCGGTGGGAAGCTGGGCACCATCAAAGACCTGTCACGGAAATCCATGCAGAATGTCGTCGCATGGCGCCGGCGCCTGCTGTGGCTTCGTACGCCTGTTATATAATACCGCCAAAAAGTTTCACTCGCGAGTTTAGACCTCTTGAGAGATTTCTGTAAAGATTCACTGTTTCTCTGCAACAGCTGTCTGCTGTAGCTAAGCATGTCAGTATAACCAATTAAATATGTTTTACTGCAAACTGCCTTCCAAGCTCAGCCAGACAAAGGCCACATTAACACGAGTGGAGAGCAGTGCATGTCAAGCATGATCGTTTCGCCTTTTTATTTTCAAACATAAATATTGTCGGTTAATTAAAATTTTATGTAGGGTCCTAAAATTCAAGTAAATGGAAATATGTGCCGTTTCAACCAATGAATCAGATGGATAAACTCAAAATGATGAGGTGTTAAGGCACTTGATACACAGACGGTATAAATGGCACCGTTAGGTGTTAAGGTGCATACAGCCGTATTGTAAATGAGGTGCGTGTGGGAGTTTGTCGTATGTGTGTGTGTGTGGGGGGGGGGGGGCTGTGAGCAGATGCGGTGAGTGCGTGGTGTGTGTGTGGGTATGTATTACACTGATGCTGGGTGCGCAGGTACACCGGCATGCCAGTCCACTGAACCTCTCAGCCCGGCCCCTCCCCCTTTGTACGTCATGGCACTCCAGACCGTCACCATGGAAACGCAACACCGCCGCCGATGTCAAAGACCCCATTTGGAGATGCGAGATTGGGCGACCCGCTGGCTCGCCGCAGCGCGCGTGCTTCCCTGCAGCTTGCGCTGCTGCACGCTAATGCGATAGGCGAGCGCGGGGGGGGGGGGGGGGGGGGGCTGGCGCTGGGGAGGATGGAGGGGGGGGGTTGGGGGCCCCCCGGGCCCGCCGCCGCGCCGGGCCTTCCCTGCAGCTTGCGCGCGTGCCCGCTAAGGGGACCGGGGGGCGGGGGGGGGGGGGGGGGGGACATGCCTACGGAGAGAAGGGCAGGGAGAGAGTGGTGGCTGCCGGCAGCTCACACTGACGCCTAAGGAGAGGACACTCCTCAGGAGTAATGCTGGCAGGGGGCTCTGTCTGCTTTGGATAAAGAACACTTGCATGCTGTAGTGGGGAAGGATGGAGGATGTTCTTTAGAGTAGAGGAGAGTGCTGTCCCTCTGTGGGCCTTGGAGTATTTGTGTAGAGAACAGATTACGGTCCATGTGTAGGGCAGAGTAACGAGTGTCTCCGTGTGACAGAAAGCAGTGCTCTTTGTGTCTGCGACAGTAACTCAGCATGACAGAAAACAGTACATTCAAACAGTAGTAGTATCTTTGCGTAGATATATAGAGACGTACCCTGTCTATAGAGTTGTGTGTGCAGGTATGTGCTGTGCTGTACAGTAGTATTTCTGTGCAGTGCTGTATGGCAGCATATCTGTTTTGGTCTGGGTGAATGAAAGCGGCACTGGTGAAATCGTCCTATGGATTCAGTCGATAGCATGATCGCTTCGGAGATGTCAGGATTGTCCACCGTGCCCCACGATGGAGCAGCAGGGAGACATTTGGCTGGCAGTCTCTTCCGAGCGTGCCTGTAATGTCAGACGGTAACCTGCACGACAGCCAGGTCCGTGGGCGATGTTTTCTCTCTTTACAGTCCTCCCTACTGCAGCACTGTTAATATCGTCGACTTTTCTCTGTGTTTTAATCTCACAGCAGCGCATTGACTGAGAAATCATAATTGTATGACTTGTGTATTGTGAGGAGTGTTGTTCTGTCAGCAAAGCAGCTGGTACAAATTGGGTTTTCCATTACATAGATAATGCAATAAAAACCAGGACTGCGTTGAAGATTTATTGCTGTAACTCCTCGAAATGCACTCTGTTACTCACTGTCTGTAGTTATCAGCGTTATTGGAACAGAGGGATTTTTGGCATCATCCTAGGTTGCGTTCAATGCCAAGCATCTTCATGCTGCAGCTGCCAGCCTGTGATATTGTGCTGAGATTTACATTTGGTTTCTCTGGGCACATTTCAGGATTGGCTGCTTTTTTTCATTCTGTGTACAGCACAGGCAGAAAAGTGATAGTACATGTTAATGGTATAATTACAGACCAGTCGCTTCCTGCCTACTTACTAAACATTGCTTCTCGAGCGTCTGTTTTTTTCCTGCACGTGTTTAATTTTGTGAAAACCACGGTTTATAATACTTTATATTTATTTATTTTTGAAATGTAAATCAGTATACATTTTTGCGAAAGCAGGCCTTACCCTGGGGCTCAACAGTGACATCACTCTGCCGACCCTGGGATTCGAACCGGCCCCCGTTTAAATCTGAGAATCGTGCAAAAGAAGCTGAGACGTGCGGGGGGGAGAACGAGACCCCCGTGTCACCTGTGTCGAGAGTGACGGGGTTCGAGCCCACGGATGGTGGACATGCTCTTACCTCCTGACCCCTGTCGCAGGAACGTGAGTTCGGCGGGGGAGGAGGCCCGGCGGCGCATGCGGGAGTGCGAGGGACTCACCGACGCGCTGCTCTACGTCATCCAGACTGCACTGGGCAGCAGCGAGATCGACAGCAAGGTGTGTTCGTGGGGGGGGGGGGGTTGTACATGTGGCTGTCTTCCAAAGGTTGCCATGGCTGCACACTGAGAACGTATGGAAGCATGGTTGCTTAGGTGATGCTTCTGTTTGTGGCGGCTAACGGTCTTTTACGCAGCATTGGCATATGTAGGAGTTTCCAGTAGCCCCTGCTGAAAGCTGATTGGCCCCTTCTTCTGATTCGAAATATATTATTGGCTAATGATAAAAGTGGCCGCTCTGTATAAATTAAGACTCCTCTTATGCGCCTCACATTTAAAAAATCCAACATTCACCCCTGCACTCAAGCCCTGAGAGCCAGGCAGACAGAAAGTGTCCAAGGGCCCCCACTGCCATAGGCGCACTGGCAGTGCTGGGGCCACTTCCCACTCGCTCCGCAGGGACCACAGATGGGGGATCTCCAGCTCCTTTGCGGGAGACATGTTTTAACAGCGAGGCACTGGAATTTTCTGTAAGAAGCAGGCAGATCGTGGAGCGGAGATGAACCCGAGACGGCGCCCTACATTCCATGGCGGCCTGGTTAGCCTTAGCAAACGTCATGCGGTCTCTGAAGTGCTGCTCATCACGTCAATCAAAATTCTCATATATATTTAAAAGAACATTTTTTATGTTCATATGGGCGTGAGCACCTTGTAAGGAGCACAGCGTCACTTAGAGATGAGGGAAAGCCGTCCACTTATTTCCAGCTATATGCAGAATTTACCGCAACTAAGCGTTATGAATCAAGGGGTTATTAAAGTGGATAATCTGCAGTTTATATGCTCTAAATTGCACCTTATATAAGATCTTTGTCCCTTTATGTATATGGATGGCAATAATACCACCTACCACCTAATTCATAAAGCCATAAAACCTTCACATTCATTACATGTTTGCAGCTCTCTGCTGTTCGTGGTTTTAACTTTACATCAGCAACCTGAAAATCAACAACACATTCAATGTATAATTTAATGTGCAAATAATCATCTATTTCTCATTCAAGCTTAATATTTGAAGTGGGTGTAGCCAAAATCCTTCATAAAGGTTGCAGATTACTCCATGTAAATTACACCGTACAGATTATACCATACAAATTACTCCATGTAAATTACACCGTACAGATTATACCATACAGATTACTCCATGTAAATTACACCGTACATATTATACCATAAAGATTACTCCATGTAAATTACACCGTACAGATTATACCATACAGATTACACCATGTAAATTACACCGTACAGATTATACCATACAGATTACACCAGTATTTCTCCATCCATTTCTCGGGGACCCCCAGACAGTCCGCATTTGTGCTCTCTTCTAATTACCTGGGAGATGGGAGGAATAAAAAATGTGGATTATTTGAAGGTCCCCAAGGACTGGTTGGAGAAACACTGGATTACACCATACCGACTACATGATGCAGATTACACTGTACAGATTACACTGTGCAAATTACATTGAGCAGATTACACTGTACGGATTGCCCCAAAGCTTGCATGGACACTATATTATAACTCATGTCAAAGCAGAGTAACATAATTACAGGCCCTAAATTAAACAGCTTTCGGTTGGTGCTCTCGCCGCAGACCATCGAGAACTGCGTGTGCATCCTGAGGAACCTGTCGTACCGCCTGGCCGCCGAGACCTCACAAGGCCAGCAGATGGGCACCGAGGAGCTGGACGGCCTGCTGTGCGGAGATGCCGGAGGCGGCGGGGGCGGGGGCAAGGACGGAGAGAGCTCGGGCTGCTGGGGCAAGAAGAAGAAGAAGAAGAAGGCCCAGGACCAGGTTGGGGGGCCGACGGTGGGGCGGGGTGGGCTGTAAGTGGACCCGAGGGACACTAAAGAGTCACTTCACTTCAGTATCCGCATGTAGGATTTTTAATGAGAACCAAGAGATCCGTGCTTTTTAACATATTTCACCATCTCTCACTCACTTAGCTTTTGGGCTTTTTTCCAGTGAGCGAGCAGCTGTTGGAATGGGGGGGTGTAGCGTCATTGCTATATTGCCGGTTCTCGGGTTCTGGAAACTTCCAGGCGGATTGGCAGCTGCCTCACGCAGAGCCTTCGCAGCCTCTGGGCACGTGGCTTTAAAGCAAACCTAGTGGGCGGCTGGGCGGCCGTCCTGCGCTCCTAACTGGGAATGAGACATCTGAGGGATGGTTGCGTTACCAGCGCAAAGTCTGCTGTCCGTCCCGCAAGTAGACGTCTGTGTTTCTTTGGACAACTTGTGTGTTACACAGAGGTTTATAAACAAGACACTTCTCTCTGGGTTCAGTAGCTGTCAGAACAGTAATGCAGCAGCGGGTTTGAGTCACAGGTCTGCTTTTGTCTTGCAGTTTTTCTTTCCTTTTTTGAGCTAACATGTTGTGGGCATGTGGGCGAACAGAATCACGATCCTTGGGGACAGGAGGACAGAATAAGACCTTTGATTTGGCACGGGTGTGGAGACAGGGCCAGCGGTGGACATGAACGACAACAAAGTCGGCCATTTTGGCATCAGGTCAGAATAGTTGGTATCACCCGAAAGAGGTGAGGGTATTGATGCCGTCTGCGTCCTGGGCCAATCGTGTTAGGTCAGGTGGAGTCACCTGACCTCCCCTAGTCCTAGGAATTCCACTCCCCCCGTCATTTACCCTACATCGCTCACAGGGCGGATACAGAGTCTTCCTTCATCGGGGATCAGAACCCATTATCGCTCTGTGAGCCTGGGGGCACCAGACAGTAGGACGTGCCATAGTTTATGCGGTTACTCCTGGGGTTGGCAGCTGGGGGCAGGGACTGGCACCGTCCTGAACGATCCATCGACGGAGGGTAAAGGTGAGCCCTGGAACATGCCCGCGTCGGCGCCGTACGTCCAGCAAGGGGTGTGGAGTCGTGGGCTGGGTCTTCCAGAAAAAATATATAGAAAACAGCAAGGCCTCGGCGTGAGGGAGATGCTGTGTGAGTCACGAAGTGCTTAACAAGCTCCTGTCAGACATCGTCACTCGAGGATGCAAAGAGCCAACGTGCCTGTCAATAAACAGAAACCGGACAGTCGATAGGTAACCAGCAGGGTGGGTGGCCAGATTTTATAAGTGTTTTAAAATAGGAAAAAGAGGTAATCAGTTTGGGTTCTGCCTCTAAAATGACTTTAATAGTGCTAAAAATCTGAAAACAATACCTCACTCCGAAGTCACACAACCCATCGGCGCCGCTGTTTGGGGGAGAGTGTGTGAAGGTATCACCTAGAGTTTCTCCTGAGCTTCCTGATGGCCGCATGAGCCAGCACAGTGACTCACATATAACTTTCCTTTCATACCTGCATCGTCACTATCGGACTCTGACTTTATTAGTCACCTTCTCGCAGCACTAATGCCCCTTCATTTTACATGATGATTCATTTTACATTTACAGTTACATGTACTCCGGTTTCCTCCAACAGTCCAAAAACATGCCCCGGCTAATTGGAGTTACCAAATTGCCCAGAGGTGTGAGTGACTGGTGTGTGAGTTAATGGTGTGTCAGTTAATGGTGTGTCAGTTAATGGTGTGTCAGTTAAATGTGTGCGCTCATATCTTCTGGGGTCGGACCCCCCACGACCCTGAAGGAATACGCGGTTTCAGAAGATGGATGGATGGATGGATGGATGGATGTTTTAGTGATATGCATGATTATTGTACCTTGGAGATACACCATCTAAACCTGTCAAAACCTGGTGAAAATCACTCAGCAGGCTGCTGGCAGGCAGCTTTAAGGCTCTGCAGCACATCCTGCCGGATCGGGACCCAGAGCACTCCTCCTATCCCCACGGCAACAATGGAGGGGGGAATGTGGGGGGGCAGGAAGGAGGTTCTGAGTGTGGGAGAGCAGGTGGGACTGACTTAAACACACATACACACCTCCTCCCTGACAGAAAATAGGTCCGACGGCAAGGTGCCACATGTCATACCAGTGCAGATAGGGTGGGGGCGAGGGGGCGACAGCACACACTGCGTCTTCCACTGATTCCGGGGGGGGGGGACAATTCCGGACAGCATGAATCAGGTTCTAACAAACAGAGAATCCACATCTTGGAACCTCTGTCCTTCTGCCCGGATGACGGCCCCCGCATCACCCTACCCTGCAATATGGATGGACGGCTGGCTGGGTGGGTTGGTGGATGGATGGAAAAAGATGCTATGTGCGGGGGGGTGCACCCAGCCTCTCTGTGGGGAGAGGGAACAGACACATTCTATTGCCACTATTACCCTTTATTATTATTAATCTCGTATTATTTACAAAGGCTTCTACTCTAAAGGCCATAATTCTGCCATTTCAGGCTTTGTTCATTCAGGCGGCGCCGCAGTTTTGGCTGAAGTGCCTGAATCTGTGCCTGACACTCTGGGGTATAAGAGCTGACCCTTAGGAAGTTAAACCCCCGGGGCCTGTCGAACAAAACAAAACACCTTGGCGCTAAGATGATTCCCACCCCCCTGTCCCTGATTTCCAGTGGGATGGTGTGGGGCCCCTCCCAGAGACCGCCGACCCCCCTAAAGGCATCCAGATGCTGTGGCACCCCTCCATCGTCAAGCCCTACCTCACGCTGCTGTCTGAGTGCTCGAACGCCGACACACTAGAGGGCGCCGCCGGGGCACTGCAGAACCTGGCTGCCGGGAGCTGGAAGGTAGGCCCTACGGTCAGTGTCCGCCTTGCCCCGCCCCACGCAGCCGCCTCAGCACCCGCGTCAGCGTAGACCACCATCACTGACATCACCACGTGACTTCACTGGTGCAGACCTCCCTGCAGTCAAGATAGTATAAACAGTGTGAGAAGGGTCAGTTAGAAACAGTTGCTCTCTGTTTTGTTTGCTATAGTAGTGACCAGTAGACAGGGTCTAGACTAGAGCAGTTGTGACATGCAGCGAAGGCGGTTTTTAATGTCGATTTTCTGGCTGTTCTCATATTTATTTGACAAGGCCAAGTAAAACAACACATGAATTAAAGGGCAGATTAAGCATTTTCTGTCCCAGGATTCCTTTCATAAGTAGGAGGTGGATGAAAGTACATTTTAGCTATAACAAAAGGTTTGTGTGTCTCTCTGGTCAGACCTGTGGTCTTGTATCTCTTGTAAGTGTTTAAATCCCGCCTCCGCTCCCTGCGTGTTGAGTTTGCATGTCCTCCCCGTGTAGGTGTTTGAATCCCGCCTCCGCTCCCTGCGTGTTGAGTTTGTATGTCCTCCCCGTGTAGGTGTTTGAATCCCGCCT
>JAODKE010000088.1:128087-143580 GCA_026779605.1 Mormyrus hasselquistii
AAATGTGAGAGTCTGGGGTCTCCACTGCCGCATTAAACACCACACCCATATCACAATTGTGAGAGTCTGGGGTCTCCACTGCCGCATTAAACACCACACCCATATCACAATTGTGAGAGTCTGGGGTCTCCACTGCCGCATTAAACACCACACCCCACAAATGTGAGAGTCTGGGGTCTCCACTGCCGCATTAAACACCACACCCATATCACAATTGTGAGAGTCTGGGGTCTCCCCTGCCGCATTAAACACCACTTCCATGTCAAAAAGGCGAGTAGCTTGGGTCTCCCCCAGCACATTGAATGCCATGTCCATGTCACAAGGGCGAATATTCACGGTCTCCCCCGCCACATTAAACGCCTCTCCCATGACACAAGGGCACGTTGCCGGGGTGTCCCCCACCGCATTAAACACCACCCCCATGTCACAAGGGCGAATTGCCAGGGTCTCCCCTGCCATATTAAACACCTTATATTTCCTTATTTTTAGGTTAGTTCCTACATTCATGCATATACGAGGCATGGCTGTTCGGTCCGTTTCCTTTGAGGTTCAGATTACGGGAGACCCTAAAGCGTTTGCCTGTGCATACCTCCTGCTGTACTCCAGGAATGAGAAAGTACCATCGCGTTAAGAAAAAGCAATCCGTTCATGTCTGTGAATGACAAGCACTTTTTACATCAGGCATTGCATTTCTCTTTTTAAACAAATATTGTGTGTTATATTTATCATTCATGTGAGATAATACACTCTTTCCTGTTAGTATTGCTAATGTTGTTTTTTTTCTGCTGTACCTCTTATTTATGATTGATGTGTTTCTATCATATGGTTAAGTAACACTAAAGGAAACCATCAACGTCAAATTGAGGATAATTGAATTAAGGTTAAAAATTAAATGAACAAATTGCATAAAAACTGTACCCCGTTGAAAACTCTTTTTTTTTCCAATAAACAGCTTTTTAAAAATACATTATTCATGTAATTCCGACTCAGAATGTACCTCCATCGCCTGATGCCCTGCTCTCATCCAGATATTATATACACTACCAGTCAAACATTTGGACACACCTACCCATTGAAAGGTTTATTTGTACTGTTTTCTACATTGTATAATAATTAGGACATCAACACTAGAAAATAACATATGGAATATAGGCACTGACCAAAAATATTCTCTCTGGGTTGGGACTCAGAAGGTTGCTGGTTCCAATCCCATGGTCAGGAGTGTGATGACACCACTGAGCCCGTGATCAAGGCCCTTAATCCCAGTTGCCCCGTGGTCTGTCTGACCCTACTGTCTCCTCTACACCAGGTTCATGAGGTGGCCTCCTGGGATGTTGTTCCAGCTGCCCTGTAGGAGGTCCCATACAAATGCTGAGCTCTCATTGGCTGCTTTTCCTTCACCCTCTGGTCAGGTTCCTCCATAACCATCTCTACCGTATTTAGGTCAGGTGACCAGGTCATGTGATGCGACACTGTCAGTGGGTCTGTAGAGTGTCTCCCTGCCACACCTCGTATATGAGCAGACCTCTTCTCTCTCGTCTGCACTCCCTTTAATCCAGAGTCGTGCCTAGAGATCCTAGGCTATGTACCCGAGGCCTCTGGATAACTCCGCTGTCAGCATTTTAGCGACCGCATGCCTCTTCCTCTTACAGGATGGATACGCGCAGTATCACTTCGTTGGATCTTCCTCGACCATCGAGAGGGACCGGCAGCGACCCTATTCCTCCTCCCGCACCCCCTCCATCTCCCCGGTGCGGACGTCCCCCAACAATCGCTCAGGTGAGGGTCTCACCCCCGCATCTCCCCCTCACGTCTCCTCTTCACGCCTCCAGCACTAATGCTTTTACTGACTAGCCGTCCCATGTTTACCCTCCCCAGCCTCCGAATAACATTACGGAGAAGTGATGTTGATTCCGCTGTCCAAATATACGCGTCAGACGGCCCCCCGGGAGGGGGGGGTGCCTCTGTCCGAAGTTTAGTGCTGTGGCAGAACTGTATCTGCTTCTGAAGAGAGTTGGTATCATCTTTCAGGCACCAATTAGGCTGTTGCCTCGCATCATTTTTAACCTCAGCGAACGCACACGTGAAACGGCCCAGTGAGCAGGCCCCGAGGAGGCTGGCGGGTGGGCGGGCTTTGACACAGTGCTGCTGTTATGTTCCGGCACAGCGAAGGGAGAAAGTGCTCAATTTGACCTGCATGCCGCGTGTCGCTCAGGTATGATATGGGAGACCTTGAGCCAAGGAACACAATTACTTCTGACATGCATGCGCGTGCCGCACGACACGGCTGATATATTGATGATGCCATTTCAGTGACACGTTTCTGACTGATAAACCATTTGGGGACACGTTAACCTTGACTGATCAGTATGGGGAAACAGCCCCCATGCACATGGGGACACTCTACAGGAAACTAAACTCCTATTTTCTATATCCTGATACCCTAAACCTGTGCTCCCCAATTCGGTCTTGGAGGACCAGAATCCAACACAGTTTGCAGATTTACCTGCTGAAACGCATCTTAATCAGCTTATTGCTAAGTTAAGTAGGTATGTCTGAGCAGGGACTGTGTTTCAAACTCCCCCCCTCCCCAGGACCAGAATTGGGGAACCCTGCAAAGACTGTAGAGTTAATGCAAGTTAGCGTGTGGCTAGTGTTAGTGTGGGATATTACACTAGTGTCGCATGGCCTTCAGCAGATTAGCACCAGTTAGCATGCGCATTTTAGCGTATGCTAGCATTAGCATATCAGTACAGTACAGTAGCACACATTTATCTCTGCCAACGTCCAGCTGTCTCCATTTCCATGAAAAATACAGCAAATAGACTGGAGTCCCAGTAATGGCTACAGCAGCATATGACCGAGGAGACATTAGCCATTATGTGTTAGCTATGGCCCTGCATAGGAGTCGTATCGCATGAAATTACGAGGGAAATCATTTGCCAGCATAAAATGGTGAAGGACACTTAAAAACCGGTTCTTTATATTCTATAATAGTCAGTTAAAAGAAACCAGTTATATAAGGCAGAAGTAATCATCTACCAATACTATTATCATTACATAATGGCCCCAATTGGTCCCCAAAGCACATAGTCTGTATGATAGCTGTGTGTGACGTGAGCAGGGTGTACTGCCCCCCAAAGGCAAAACACCATAACTGCATATTTAATCAAAATTGAGTTAAGACTGCAAATCAATCCAGCATAGTTACTGTGTTTTGCCTTTGGAGGACAGTATGGTCAGTCCCCACCAGAGAGGGGTGCCTCTTGTCCGGGGCACAGCAGAGGTGTGGCAGTTAATCATGCTGCCATTCCCACTGATCCCGTGAGACCTTTCTCAAGCAGGACAGGACTTCGGGGGGGGGGGTTGTGGAGGAGTGGACAGTGTCCCGGGAGGCTGTCCTTGGTGTTAACCACAGAACACAGCCATAAATCCCAAGCAGATACAGCTTTTATGACATTCTATATATGGACCATATTAGCTGCTGTACTTATCTTCTCCTCGGTAAGCCTCTCCTTGGCGCACAGCTGAATGAGGGCTCTGACCTCAGTAGAGACATTCAGCACATGGCTTCGGTGAGTCCCCCTGAAATACAGCACCGCTGTCAGGCAGCCACGGGAACACGCCAGTCCACTAGGGCTGACTGCATGTGGAGCTTGAGTCCTGCTCATCGACACCCCGCCCCCATTCGTGGGGACTGTCCTCATGGGGTTCCAGCCCATCTCAGGACACACACATGTAGTGTGTTGTCTCCACTTCCCAAAACTCGCACAAACATAGGACCAGTACAGGAGTTTGAGAACTGTGTGGCTCAGGGGGTTGGGGGCTATAATCGGAAGGTTGTAGGTTCTAATCCCAGGAGCAGGCAGAGGCGGAGTTTAGGGGGGGCCTAAATTAATTTTAATTTAAAAAAAAAAAAAAAAAGCTGTACTCTCGCAACTCGCGAGCCCCCCCAGGCAAAAATGTGAAACTCACCTATGGGATCAGGTCTCTGTTGGGTTCTAGGCACCTGTTTTCTCAGTAACGTACATGACCGAGGGAGTATGGCTGAGCCTTAGTTACCACGACAAGCCAAAGGCTCTGTCACTCGACCCCCTTTGAGTAATGGTGTGCCATCACTGAGAAACCGCGCATTGTGGAGGGGGCGGAGCTAACCCGCTCCAGGCGATGGTGTGCCATCACTGAGAAACCGCGCATTGTGGAGGGGATGGAGCTAACCCGCTCCAGGCAATGGTGTGCCATCACTGAGAAACCGCGCATTGTGGAGGGGGCGGAGCTAACCCCCTCCAGGCGATGGTGTGCCATCACTGAGAAACCGCGCATTGTGGAGGGGGCGGAGCTAACCCCCTCCAGGCGATGGTGTGCCATCACTGAGAAACCGCGCATTGTGGAGGGGGCGGAGCTAACCCGCTCCAGGCGATGGTGTGCCATCACTGAGAAACCGCGCATTGTGGAGGGGGCGGAGCTAACCCACTTGGGGTGATAGTGCGTCATTACTGAGAAACCGCTCACGGTGGAGGGAGCAGAGTTGACCCCCTCCAGGTGATGATGTCAGGCCCCTTTGTCCTAGCTGGCGGGAGCCATTTGATTCAGGAAGGCGTTATTGGCATTTTCCGTCATTAAGGAGCACCGGGCATAATGGCTTCTTTCAGAACAGCAAAATAAAATGTGTCTCTGCGGCTGAAACATTGAGGGTCTGGTTCCGCCGGGGAGACTTGTTTTTTGCCTTAACAGATCTTCGGTTTGATCCGTAAGTGTGGTGAGTCATGTGTTCCGGTCTGTGCTTTAAAACAAATCAAATATCTGACAAACGAACTGAAAGCATAAAGCAGCAGCGTGTCAAAGTCGGGGCTCATTCCCAGGCGAGGATGCACCCTGGAGGTTTGAGGGTTAACAGCTTTAACAACGTACTTTCTGAGGGAGGCCAGCAAGGGCCTGTGGGGTAGTTTGGGGAAACCCTGACTCTCCTTTTCTCTGCTTGTTCCAAAGTCTCAAACTAATACCCACAAAAACACTTCATTAATCACATGTGTCCCCATCCATGGGGACTTAGAGGGACAGGACTCCATGCCCGTGATCAGAAGGTCACTGGGTCAAATCCCAGAGCTGTAGGAGTGATGTTGAACGAGGCCCTTAACCCCCATTTGCACATGGGAAGACGTCCATCGCTTTAGATAAAAACCTCTGTTAAATAAATATAATCACGTGGCTCTTATCTGTGAGGAGCAGATGCAGGTGAAGTGCTGCAGCCCCACTGGAGTTCCCACAGGGGAGCGGCATTCTCGATCGCTCCCCCCCCCCAGACCCGTCCCACCCCCGGCACGGCGGCCGACCCCATTGGATGCCACACAGACGCCACCTGGATGCCCTGCCAGACGCCTTGCTGTGCGATTTCCCTCCGTAATGACATAATAAGCCTGATGATGTAA
Organism: Mormyrus hasselquistii; assembly: GCA_026779605.1. NCBI lineage: Eukaryota > Metazoa > Chordata > Actinopteri > Osteoglossiformes > Mormyridae > Mormyrus > Mormyrus hasselquistii. Next base: position 133,517 of record JAODKE010000088.1, read on the forward strand.
TGGTGCGACACCTGCATCTCCGTCCCACCCCCGCTGTACCCAGAAATCAGCGTTAAAACCTCGGGATCATTCCAGGCGTTCCTTCCCGCTCTGCCTTGCAGCTAATTTCCAGCAGATTGTTTTGTGCTCGCCGCGGCCCCTCGTGTTCTCGTGGGGGGCTTGAGGTGATTGGAGCCTCACCTTGGGATATGAGAGCACCCCCCTCACGGACTGGCGTTTCGCTCTCCCCCCTGCTAGCGAGCGCCCCCGCCTCGCCACGCGAGATGACCAGCCTGAGGGACAGGAAAGCAGACTACGAATCAACCGGGACCAATGCTGGTTTCCATGGAAACAAGGGGGAGCACACCTCCCGGAAGGACGCCATGGCAGGTGGGGGCTCACCTCGTCGCACCCTTAAGGTCACGGGGGGGGCAGGCACGGGGCCACGTAGTATAATGTATGGCTTTGTACCCCCCACCCTGGACACGCATGTAGCTCAAACCCTCGTGAAATTTGCTGGCACTTCTGGTCAGTGAAATCTACTGAGCACCCCCACCCCAAAATTTATTTCTGGCTACAGGCCTCGGGGGGGGTGGGGGGGGGACATTCTAAATCTCCTTGTGGGTCTGTGGAGAGACTGATGCCTGCCTACAGTAAAAGGGAATATTGTCGTAAATACAACATGAGATATGAAACAACACTGTTCCAACGTAGGTTTATTTTTAAAAGAAAATTTATAATTTTGATGCTTAAAGTGCACAGTGATGATTAGTTTTTGTCTAGGCGTCTAGTTTCTGTTTTGTCCCAAAAATCAGCTTGTTTGTTTCACTCAAAGCTTGTGGCGCAGTCACTCCGCGCATCGCGGCTCACGGCCCTCGTGTGATCGCCGCGGTGACGGCTGTTCCTCGCCTTATTCGTGTGCGTCTGTGACAAAGGATAGTAATACCAAGCACAGTGAGCCCCCCTCCCCCCGCTAGGCCTTTTTGTCCCCCCGCACCCTCAGGAATCCGTACACCCACAGCCAGCTCTGCCACAGTCCATTCCCGTTGCCCCCTGGCTAATTCAGATTTGCAGGATTAGCTAAATGCATCGTTCCAAGGTCACATGGAGCTTGAGGTGTGACGCCCGCCAGTGGTACGTTCTTAGAATGGACGACGAACGCTCTTCCTGCAGTCCCCGGAAGACCGGATTGTCCCGCCTTTGTTCTTTTGCTGTAAGTAGCTTAAGAGCGAAACATAAAGCTGAGTAGCAGGCGGCTTCGGATCACGCCGATGTCCCCCGGGCCACTCCCTCGGAGGTCATGTGACTCCTGATCATGTGACCTCTGTAAACAGGCTGAGGTCATCTCCAGCCTGTGAGCTCTAATGGCCTAATTGCACGACCTTGGAACCTCCAAGCACAGAAAATTCTGTCTTTTGGCTTACATTCATACTTATATATACACACACACACATACACACGCACACAGCACCCGGATAGATCGCATAAACACACACACACAGGTTTATATTTATATATTTGTGGGGACTCTCCATTCATTTCTATGGGAAAACTCTAGCATACTGACCTTAACCCCCTACCCAGCCCTAACCTTAACCATAAGTAACCAAACATAATACTAGACTTTTGGCATTTTCACTTTTGATTGCATTCACAGATCTTTGTGGAGACCTGAAGAATGGTTCCCACAATGTCAAAAAACAAGTTTTTATTACATTGTGGGCAACATTAAGTCCCCACAATGTAGCATAACCCTAATCCAAAAACACACACATACACACATACACACACACACACTCACAGAGATACACACACTGATGCAGATACACACACACACATACACTCATACAGATACACACAGATACACACACACACACACTCACAGAGATACACACACTGACGCAGATACACACACACACATACACTCATACAGATACACACAGATACACACACTCATACACACACACATACACACACTCACAGAGATGCACACACTGACCTGCCTTTTTTCTTACTGTTGCAGTTCAAATCACAAGCGGAACCTCAACGTTGTTCAGGAACTCGTACGTGACACCTAATGAAGACATGAAACACACCCAGGTAAGAATACTGCCCGCTAGACCAGACAAGGTTTTATACATTTGTATCATTTTCTTATTAAAATTCCTCATTATACATATTCTAGATCATCCAAAAATGTAATCCCCTTGGCAGGATACCATATCTCTCTCTCAGATCGTTTTTTTACACCATAAAAACTTTGTAACTTAATCATCCTTGAATATCTCAAAGTCAATGGCTTTTGATAGATAGATTCTATTAAGTGTTCTGTGGATTGAATCCAATAATATAACTTCATTGCCTCAGAATTCACACATTTACTGCTTGCTTTGGAAAGCATGCAATATAACATTATATATGGAGTTAATTATAGTTCATAAGTACATTTTAGTAATCAGTCATGTTACTTGTGTTTGATGAGAAACGAATTTTGACATCTCCATGCTGGCTTTTGGGGGAAGTTCTGAAATATCACACTTCATTAGATTATCAAATTGCAGTCAGCTAGTTTTTAGTAACTTAAAGTGCGAGAATTTGGCTCTTCGGAGAGATTAACAATGGCAAAATGGAGAGAGAATATTCCAAAAAGATTGTGTCAGGTCGGATGTGTCATTCAGGGAAACATGTGACTGATATTCAGTCGTAGATTCAGAGTTCTGCTGAAGCGTGTGTTGTCTGTTGTGCCTTGAGGGACGCTGCGCTTTGCGAGTGTCAGCAGATGCCTCCGTCGGGCTCCACCAGGGGGCGTGAGAGCAGTTGATGGCGTGGGATGGAAGGCTTGTCGGCAGTCAGGGGTATTTCTCAAGAACACAAAGATCGTACTTATAATCTTGGCAAGACCCGTCTTGCTAACTCGCCTCCCAAGAACAGACTTGGGGTGCAGTGAATCATGGGATTGGTCTCATTTGGCGAGGATGCAACTGATGTATCCTTGATTTTTGAGCTGGGGAATGAATGACATCTGGGGATTTTTACCGCCCTCCATACCTCTGTTCTTGAGTACTGGAACTGGTCTTTGGCAATAGAAGATGATGTAAAATGTGTATGTGAGAACACAAGTACGGTGAAGTGTGCATATTGGGAAACACCCCTGCTGAGGTGTGGACTTCCTGTTACGCAGGTCCCTCTGCCTCTAATCCAGGTCCCTGCTCAGCCAGTGCCTCAGGATGGAGGCAGGAAGGACTACGAGGTGTACCCCCCCTTCCAGAACTCCACCCGGCACTTCGAGGAGTCCTTCTTCGAGGACCCCACCCACCCGCTCCCACGGCCCCCGCCCGCCACAGACTTAAACATGCACCTGGGCCTCAAGTCCACCGGCAACTACGTGGACTTCTACTCAGCAGCTCGGCCCTACAGCGAACTCAACTACGAGACGAGTCACTACCCGGCCTCTCCGGATTCCTGGGTGTAGGGAGCCGCGTCCCCCGCAGCGGCCAGGGTCATGGAGTGGGTTGGGAGTTTGTTTGGGGGGGGGGGGCTTGCTGACTGAGCATGTGCATGAATACATGAAGACATCTTTTTTCCCCCAGCCGGTTTAGTTTGTTGGAGTTTGTTTTTCATAGAGAGGGTCTAGTGAGGTTATAGCGGGAGGTGTCTGGAGGGGGGGGTCGTTTAAGTCGACGCTTAGCAGCTTAGAGGCGGGTAGGGAGGGGAGGGGAGGCACATAAAGCCGAGATGGATTTAGCAAGCTGGGGGGTCGTGGATTGCTGAGGATGTGCAGAGGGCAGGGGGGTAGAGGTCAGAGGGCATGGGGTAGAGGGCAGGGGGGTAGAGGTCAGAGTGCGGGGTCAGAGGTCAGGGGGTAGAGATCAGAGGGCAGGTGAAGCACAACACTGGTCGTTTACAGGAGGTTAGGAAACAGCCGTCCACATATCATCACCGTCACATACCACTCAAAACCTGCATTTTATGAAGTATCCACTGATACTTCCAGCTTTTATCTCCTTTCCTTTATAGGCATCTTTTTTTAATTCTCTTTTTAAAATGTAAAGTATTTGATGTACATTACAAAGAAACAAGTGCATATTTGTGTATATTACACAAAGGCCACTCTGTGCTCTATTCAGTGGCTCTAAATATTGCTTTAAAGTAACAGTAAAAGAAAAAAAAACACTTTGGAAAGAGACATATGACTTACCTGTGTATCCTTTCCATGTAAAGTCTGTTTCAGCAGTAAGAAGGAAGTATCTAGCAGTATTGTTCGTTTCTGATAATGTGAATATGTTTGTGGCAAGCGTTTAAGCAGTTCCAGACCGTTAACAGAACACCATTCCACACTCCTTGTCAATAAAGTGCTTTTTCACTGCCTAAAAATGTAGATAAACGGTAGATATTTGAAATAGTTTTTTTTGGGTTTCCACTTAACTTTTTTTTCTTTACGATACAGTGTTAAAAAATAATAAATTCAACTCTGTCATCCATATTTGCATAACATCCGTCTGTTCAGCTAGCATCCCAGTCGCCTGTGCTATTATGAAAAAAAATGTGCCAAACATCATTATCTCCAAGATGGGAGATAATCTAGAACTTTGGTTAAAGTTGACATAATGTCTCTAGTTGGTTCACCTGATGGCTGATTGTATATGAATTTTTTAACATGTTTTCATGGAATTAAGCTATACATAGGCAGGTCTGGAGTACTACCAGGAGGGCGGGATCTTTTTGGAGCTTAATTCCCTCCAAAGATGTACAAATTTGTCAATATTAGTGTGTGTAACCAGTCGATCGCGATTGAGAGTCGAGACTTCCGTTCCGAAGTGGGTGGCTATTCCTGTATGAATCTGCGTAACAGAACCAGTTCATCTTAGAATTAAATGTTAATAGAATACGATGAATATATATTATATATAGAAATATAAATATATATATAATTTTTATGTGAAGATGTGGGTGTCACTAAAAGCAACAACATTATCAAAAAAAATGATTTGTAAAATACATGTAGAATTCTGTTCACTCCTGTTCTGACCATCTATACACTTGAAATGTTAACCTCCTGCTGGTCTGAGTGATGTTGTCTCCAGATTCTATAGATTATCGTTTTGAGATATAGCTGATGTCCACATGCAGGACAATAAAAACCTCTGTACGATCCCCGGAGCTGTTTAGCTGCTTAGCGTATCGCGCTGCCGACACACGAACGCACACACACAGCTGCTCGTCCCTGCAGCAGAAACCCTGCATCTCTGTTTCAGCCTCCAGGTTCATTTATTTTTGCGTGATTGAATACAGAAGCCGTTGTCTGGATGTGAACTGACAACGTAAATTGGCTGTTTCACAAATGCACTTAGTAAGTGGGATACACAGCAGATGAATTTATTCAATATATTTGTTCAGTTTAAGGAATGAAATTGCTTGTATAAAGCCCTTTTATTTATTTTATTTTATTTATTATTAATTACAATTGGGTAACTTCTGTACCAGCTATCAGCATAACTGTAGGAAGTGGACAGATGATGAAGACTGGTTTCAGAGGTTATTAATCACCTATGTATGGAGGTGTCCATACCACCACCTGTCAGCCACGCCCTGTACCCCATGAACCACACCCACCACCTGTCAGCCACGCCCTTTACCCCATCAACCACACCCACCACCTGTCAGCCACGCCCTTTACCCCATTAGCCACACCCACCACCTGTCAGCCACGCCCTGTACCCCATCAACCACACCCACCACCTGTCAGCCACGCCCTGTACCCTATCAACCACACCCACCACCTGTCAGCCACTCCCTGTATCCCATCAACCACACCCACCACCTGTCAGCCACGCCCTGTACCCCATCAACCACACCCACCACCTGTCAGCCACACCCAGTATTTGTCATCCATTCCCATCACCTGTCAGCGACGCCCATCACCAGTCTGCCTCCCTCTCTGCCTCCTGCATTCTGTCAGGGAACATGTCTTCCCCATTGTGGGTCACGTTTTGGGTGAAACGCCACACATCAGAGGCGCTTCCTGATCCTCATACAGAGCACTTTGCATCTTCTAGTCATTTACAGCTGCCTACACTCCTTGTAGATTAAACCACCAATTACATTCTAGAAAGCGGAAACATCGATTTTGGGATATAGTGTCATACGATACACAGTGCAATGCTGTGTGTCTGTCTTACACTCATTGTCAGTAGTTTGATGCTTAATAGTCAGTATTATATGCTTTACCACACCTGTGCTTTACAGTCTACACTAGGAGTGGGCAGTCTTATCCTCAAAGGGTCAGTGTGTATGCAGGTTTTTGGGATAACTTGTAGGCCAGCTGTTCCAACCCAGGTGTGAGGACTCTTCAGCCAATCAGTCCTCTAATTAGTGACCTAATTAGGGAGTTGCAGCGAAAACCTGCAGACACACCGGCCCTTTAAAGTTTCATTAAACTTTGTTCGTCACAGTAACATGGTACGTTTCGCCATCTGTGTTCCCTCCTCATGTTACCTTTCTCTGTGCCTGTGAACTAATATTTGCTCACAGAAATCACCCCTGTCTGAGCTCCATCTGCTAACCACGCTTTCGGGAGTAATTGAAAAACCCAACAGAAACAGTTTAGCATGTGGCGCTTTTATGAAGCAGTGTTGTTTCACAGAGTCTTGGGGGATTTTTATCCTGTTGAAAACTACAGATGGCGACTCTTTGTCCTTGTAACCAGCAAATTTCTGCTGTGCGCTTCCTGATCCCCGAAGATCCCATCAAGGAGGGATGTGAAATTCGCTGGCCGGAGCGGGTGCCGCGGAAAAGCCGGCATCCTTCATGTGAAAAACGTGCCCTTGTTCTTACCAAGATAAGGAGAATGAGAGAAAAATAATGCATTTGCACCATGAATTGGTGGTCATATCTTGATATCCATTTAAGTGTCATTAAGCACCTAATGACAGCAATAATCCATCAGAGACTTATAGCATGCAGGGTGACATTTATAACAAATTTATTACTCTCCCCTCATCACAAAACTGTTGTCTTTAAGGGCTGCATTTTATTAGCCAAAGAAGCACCTTTTTGAAAAAGTAGGGGCAGACAATCACTGGAGCAGACGGGGCTTAAGGGTCTTGCTTAGGAGTCCATGGGATTTGAACTAATGGCCTTCTGATCACAGCCTAATCTGTGGAGCCTCTGACCCCCAACATGTGGAATAGATGTGAGTCTCGGCTTTCTACACTAAGATGGGCCGAACCTGATAACCCAGGGCACCGGCATCCAGAGATAGTGTGATGTGTTTATTTCCCGATCCAGCAGTTTCCACCACACCTGGTCTGTCAGTAAGAGTGCCCCCCCGCCCCAACATGCTTCTGCCGCTCAGCCACCATCCGACCTGCCCAGGGATGTCCCCCGGAGAAGCGCGACTCCCTCGCTCAGCAGATCCGAATCAGCTTAATGATGTCACTTGTGGTGTCATCTGCTGTGATGACCACGGGGCCCACAGCAAGAACAGGCTCTGGCATTACAGGCGGTAGGAGTTAATAGCTTCTGACCGGCTGACATATTTTGTAGGGAAGCAATTTTTGGTTTCCTGGCCACAATTGGCTGAAATACCCTAAAGATAAAAAGCAGAAAAAAAAGATCTCAGTTGCAGAGGAGAGCAAGCATTCCATGATAGTACCCCTTGTTATCATCTAGCGACAAAAATGATTTACATTTCTCATGCTAAATGGAGCATATTTACATATTTTAATAGCACTATATGCAATATGCAATAGCTACTGCAGCACAAAATTAAGTAATTTACATAATATCTACGTATGTAATTATATACATTTATCGCAGGTCTTTGGCTAATGTCTTAATGAAGTGATGGATGTTTGGGAGGATGTACAAATTACAGTTCATGCTGAATTGTGATCAGTACTTCAAGAGCAATTCAGATTTTTTTTTTGGACAATGTAGCTAATTGACTGATAATGATTTAAACGCATCCTAAAGACATGTTCAGGATAGCACAAATAATCATTTTAATAATCTAGCCTGGAGACCCACGTAAGAGTTCTCGACGGCATTGAACGCTGTGACTAACGGCTGCCATACCAATGGCAAAGGCTGTACCTCCCGAATTGAGGCAGGAAAGTCGGCGCCCCTCTGTGTCGTTTTGTTTTAATTGAAGCAGTAAAATGACAATGATGTCTATGATTTTATTTTGTGGTGAAATTTGGTTTCCAGTCCAAGGTGTGGCTGTGTCCCAATTCAGGGGCTGCATCCTTCTAAGGCCGCATTTGAACACTGAATCCATCATAGCGGGTCCCATTTTCAAGGCTCCTTAAAATGTGGTATAGAAATCTGTCCTTCTTTTGCCGAGTCATGAGGGATCCTGCCAATGGATCCGTCGCAGCCCAGACACATGCCAAGGTTCATTGCGGGTACAGTGGCCGTGTCCCGGCTAGGCAATTGGAGCGATTCTTCGTGACTCAAGGGAAAGGGCGGGAAAACTTGGTGATACAAATAGGAAATTATCCATTAGCCAGACCGTCCCATTTGACAACGCTTTCTGTTTGACCATTGAAGAAGGCTACATCTGCGTAGACCACATCCTTCAAAGGATGCAGGCCCTGGCTTCCGACACTGCCTGTGACTTCTCGCCACATCAACAGACTACCGCCACGGCTTCCCATCGAAATACACAAAGTGAAGGACGACCGCAGTCCCACCTGACCAGGCAGGGTCTTAAAGGCGTCCTGAGGAATGAGGTGCCTCGTATTTGCTGAGGCATCTCTTTCGAGGGACGATACAGCCCCAAGACCTCAATTAGCACTCGAGGAAGTGACATTTCTCAGTTTTCCATGCACTGCATTCAGCTTTGGCAGGAACGAGATAAATGCATTGGGGCCATTTATTCATATGATATAGCCCCCCCCCCCCTCTTTAGCTCAATTAAATATATTATATCTGTTAAGTTTGTGGCAGCATTGTTAAAATCATGGAGCTTAACCTTAAAGCGGAAAGGAGCCGCCTCAGCAATCTCTGCCTCATCCATCGACTTATGCTAATAGCCTAATTATAAGCCACACCTACACAGGAAAAGGTCTTCATGGAGAGTCGAGAAGATGTTGGGCAGAAGGTCTGTCTTCATTAAAGCATCACACGTGTACTCTCTGTCATGGGACAAACCCATAAAGATTAGTTATATCTTCTGGATGTTCGTCGCTGTAGAAGACATCACAGGAGTCTGGATATCCTCCCCAAGTCCAGTCAACCCAGTAGGCGACATAGGCAGCCGCCTAGTTGGCCTAAGGTGCCCCCTGGGCTTTGGCCAGTACTGCAGTTTCTTTGTGTGTATCGCTCCAGCTACGCCCGTAAGTTGGTGTCACATGAAAAACCGGCAACGAGTAAAATCGCGTTTACCTCTTACTGGCCGGGAAACCCCAGGATTTCCGGGGATGTTTTAGGAAGGAATTTCAACACGTTCCGTTTTCTCAACGGAGGGGTGAGTTCTGTCTTCTGTGACAGGCAGAGAAGCAGTGAAGTATTAAAGCGCGTCTTCCGTTTGAGTCGCGGGAACTGCTGCCGGGGGAAATCTATACCTCATCGCTCACATCCTTGTGCGCACGTGTGCAAACTGCCGCCTCTGTGTTTCATTGCGGTCGCTCTGATTGGCCAGCTGTCGGTCGCAGCTCAGTCGCCACTTTGTAGTCTCCATGTTCACGGGCCGCCGTTTTGCCATTTATTTTTATTTTTTTTTGTATTCTCCTGCAGCTGGTCATGACGCTTCACACTGTGTCCCTCAGACGGTGGACAGGATCACGAACCCACATGCTGCATTTTCCCATCAGCCACCATTTAGTAGATTTTTGACAGGAAGATAAACCAAAGCTGGCAGTTTTGACCTCCCCAGGTCCAGAGCCCGGCTCCTTCACCATACAACAGCCTCTCTGCGCTCCCTGATGGGAGAGTAACAGCGTTCTCCACATCACAAAGCATTCTGGCCTTTCAAACCATCCAGTGACATTTCATACAGGCTGCATGTAGCACACAGGCAACACACTGAAAGTTTCATGAAATAAAAACCTTTACTGTGAATTGCAGCTGTAAAGCTGTGATCC
>JAODKE010000088.1:149491-160396 GCA_026779605.1 Mormyrus hasselquistii
GGGGGAGGGGGGGGGGGGGGGGGTGGGGGGGGTCACGGAGGGGTGCATGCATGTTGACACCAGCCCTCCCTGCCCCGCCCCCGCCCTAGAACCGCCCCGACTGATGTGACATCGGAAGCTATGATAGTTCTGCGTACCCTTGTGCATGGTGGTTGTACGGTAGCTTGGTTATACTGACTGACTGACAGCCACTGTGATCTTCAGCCAGACTCGACCGGCTGCCTAGGCGGTGTTTGAGTAGGAGAAGCGGCTCCTCGGTGGCGGCTCGATCTCCATGTAATTACGGGCTGAGCTGAAGGACAGCGGGTTGTGCCGTCACCCGGAGTCCTGCCACTCGTATGGAGCCCGATGGGGGTCCGCCGTGTCTGCTGACTGACCGCACAAATAAGCCTGTCTGTGTGTCCAAGGTGTCATGCTCGATCCAGTTACATCGCACTGGTGCCTGTATGCTGCTCCTGTGCCTGTTAAGGTCATTAAAGCGCTTGACTCGGTCGTCAGCGACGTACTGATAATATTAAATTCTGTAGTTAGACGCTTTGTCGTCCACCGCTATTCTCAGACTGTTAAATGATTCAGGAAGGAAGTTATGTGCGTTGAAACTTTCTCAGACTTGATAGACAGTGCTGTGTATGCTTTAGGAAAATGGCAGAGAAACGGCTTATTATCAGTAATCCTGTGTGCTTAGATGCCAGCTTTTAAGACTGAACCCAGCGGATCATGCTGAGCATTATGCAGCATCGCCGGCAGCTTGCAGAGCCCGCCTGCATATACATTTTGACACAGTAGACAATGATTGTAAATGCGGCGGTAACTGCAGGGCTGAGGGTTTCCACGGCGATGTTTGGCCTGGCGGCTTCAGCATTCAGATTGCTGTTAATTACCATGGCCCTCTTCCGCGCCCTGTGCTTTCAGGAAAGGTCTACGGCTGGTTATGTGGCTGATACTGCGTCTGGATGGTCCTTGTGGACAATCCCAAGGTAACACCATGAATATCTACCTCCCTTTATCCAACCTTCCACCAGATCTGCATTCCAAAACAATGTTTGCTGTTTAAAATAAACCATATTGCTGCCCAACATACAACGAAGACCGCTGGCTTTTGTGTTCATCAGACTGGAAATAATGAAGACAATTCCACAATGCACACTTCATGTGTATTGTTGTGCGGCATTCATTGCTTAACGGTCTTGCTTGCATCAAATGATTGCGGTTTTGTACCTGAGAATCACTTTGGGAAAAGGTCAGCTTCGGTAGGTGGATCACTCTTCGTCGAAGCAGTGCTGCCCCCAAGTGGCTGCTTTTGGTGAGACTGGTCGCACTGAAATTTATTCTGTTAAAGGAAAGTATGAAGCCCTATTGTTATGACTTCTCGCTTAGATGGTCAAAAAGCACCTCATGTGAGGGCTGTGTGCTTCCGAGCTGCGTTTACCCAGACTACAAGACTTTCTTCAACACGGAGGAAGCGACGGAAAATCCCGAATCCCAGTTCCGCTGCCTTGCTGTTCACCGTCGCCGCATGATGAATGACACGGTCTCCACCGGCGTGCCTTCCGATCAATACCGCCTCCGCTGAAGGCTGTCCTCGGGTGCTTAAGCTACCGGTGTACGGAAAGTAAATAAGCCAGGAATGTATTTAAAACTAACTTTGACACTAGGGTGTATAGTTGTTATGTACCTGATGTCACCGGGCACAGTTCCAGGAGAGGACTTATTGTTATTTTATATCCCCGAGCAAGGTTTTGGTTGACCAACGCAGGTGCCATGGGTGAAACAACCAGGATCCTACTCGGGGAGTCACTGAACGATGCACAGAATGCGCATTTATTCCCAGCCCACATCTGTTTTTGCTAAATATCTGTTATGGATGATTTTAAGTCCCCTTGACCCTGTTCTTCACCAATCTGTCCTCCTTCACACGTACGGCTTATTTGTAGCAGGAGGTCGCCGTCGAACCCTGGCTCCGTCTAATCTATCTTGTATTGAGTTAGTAAACATGCCACCATGATCCAGCCATCGATCACACATTCAGTCGTTATCGCCACCGTGCTGCGTATGTCCTACAGGCCACAGGGTATCTGGCACAATGCTCGGTGGACGGGAAGCGTGGTCCGCACAGGGGGGCCGGACGCGCACATGAGCATTCAGAGTCACCGCTTCCTCTATACTGCATGTTAAGTGTAGCTGGACACTGTACCCCAGCTAGTTTGGTACTTATGCTGCTGTAACTTTTGATACTGGTACCCGACCAGAAATCAATGGAAAAGGAAAAGCATACCGTACCCGTGGGCGGGTACCACCTGATTGGTTCCCTCCTCTGTCACTTACCGATACCTAACATATCATTGGCTAGTGATAAAGTCAGCTCCCTGGTATAAATTATGGCTCCTCTTACGACCCCAGTTTAAAAAAATCTGGAGTTGGTGGTAGTTACGGAGAAGGCATCCTTAACACATCTTTAAAAGATTGTAAAAGTGAGGATCCGGATGCGGAATATCTAATCGAAAGATCCTCCGAACCACTTCTTGTGCAGAGGCAATGACATCGCGATATTTAAAATGCCGGCGACCAGCCGACCTCCCCCAGCTGCCTTGTTCCCGTCTGCCCCCCAGCCCGCTCCATTAGATTACTCACCCGCCCCGAGTCAATCACATCTGCCCCGGCACTGGAGCAATTATTCTAAGCGTGGAGCAGCGCTGCAGGGAGCCGGATTTCACTTAGTGGCGCGCTGATGTGTAAAACTTAATCCTTACGTCGCTTCTCAAAATTCTGTCTCATAAAAAGAAATTATGATTATAAAATTGTATTATCTCCCCCCCCCCCCCTCCAAAGTTTAGTGAACTGTCCACTGCTAATGAGGGGAGTGATAGTGAGCTGTGGGGGTTTGCTTTACGGATCCATGAAGGACGTTTATCGCTTAGCCTTCAGGAAGAAACCATTTCCACAGATAAAAGGCTGCTTGTGGCTGCTGGCTGCCTCTTCCTGTGCTGATTTGATCATTCCTATAGCCACTGCAGTACCTAGCGAAACATTTAACTGACCTAACTAATTTAATTTGACCTTAGGTGATTATTCTCATTATGCATGAAGGTGGTGGGATTTTGTTCAGGTTAATGGTAAAGAAAGCTTCTTACACATATGTTCAATTCAATTTATTTTTATATTTACAGGGTGGAGTGGTGGCTCTGAGGCAAGGGAGCTGTGCCTGCGACTGGAACTCTGTCGGGCCCTTGATCAAGGCCCTTAACCTGCGATTGCTTTGTCCTGGTTATGATGTTAATCTACATCCAGCCCTATAAGGAGGTCCTCCAACTTGCAGGGAATAACTTTGGTTAATGGCAGGATTGGCACTTCAGCCACTGGGGAAAAAGATTCACGCTGGTCTGTTCAGACTAGCATGGTGCTGAGGTGTCACCTGCCGCTGAGGTGGTTTGTTGTGTGGTTGGTGCAGTGATACAGTGTAATCGGTGCTCCTTACCTGACAGAGTCACAGTACATGGGTGTGTAGTGATATACAACAGCGTCATTAACAGAGATTAATACAGAAAGAGGGAGAAAGGAAGCCAGGTATTGAATATTTACTCTAATAACAATAACCAAAAAATCACAAAAAGTGAAATTATGTTGATCTTTAATATGGGATAATGGTTTAGGTGGCTTAATGGTTAGAGAAGTGCCTTTGTAATTGAGAGATTGCAGGTTCGATTCCCCGACCAGCAAGGTACCGCCCCCAAGCACTGCTCCCTGGGTGCTGAATTAGCTGCCCCCTGCTATGTCACATATGGGTTAAATGCAGAGGACGCGTTTTGTTGTTGTGTGCTGTGGTGTGTCAACAATGACAATTAATCTCTAAATTCTATAGCAAATAATTTTTTAGGTTCTTAGTTTTAATATTCAGTGTGTGTGTGTTTTGAGCACATCAGCGCAAGGTTTTTGACCCTGCAGTGTTACCACCTGATCGTTTAAAAGCTGAGTCTTCTAGTGACTGAGCTGAAAACCCAGTGATCGGATCTGGGATTTGACGAGCGTCGCTTTATGTGTCCGAAGCAGGTGCAGAGAGCCAGCAGCGGCTCCTCGTGCCCATATAATGCCACCATCCAATGGTGGCACCGTTCTATTGGACGTGGGATTTGAGCTGGTAACCATATGATCACGGACACAGAGGGCCAACTGGCTGAGCTGCACGCTCTTCAAAACCTCTAACTGATTTAACCGGGGCTGTTCAGTTTGCTTAGGATTGCTCCATGTACTTTAGTGACTGTACAAATGACTATAAATTATCCATATTGTAATATTGTCTCTATGTGTGTGTGTGTGTGTGTGTCCTGTCCTGTCCATGTCCTGTGATGGACTGCAATCCAGTCCAGGGACTGGTTGGTTGGTCCCGCCTCCTCATCAATCTGGTTGGTTACCTCTGTGAACCAATCATTTTTCATTCTGCCCTCAGAACATTTTTGTGTAAGTAAACTCCAATGAGCGTGATGGACTGGCATCCCGTTTAGGGTGTCCCCTGCCCTGTGATGGACTAGAATAGAACCTTCAGGTCTTAAACATAAGACCCTGTTTCTCATCCATGTTGTCAGACATCCGAATTTGGAGTTAATTAACCTATGAGAAAGTGTTTCTGGGTGACGCTGGCATTTACATAACCCCAGACACCAGCTTCACATGCTGTAAAGTTTAACAGTTTATTTTACCTGAGTTCACGATTCACAATAAAATGGAATTTGAGAACAAAAGCAATCTGTAACATACTCCTTTAAATATAATGTTATTAAAAATTTTGCCTTTGGATTTAAAGTATTCCTGGTAGTTGAGAAGTTATTATTAAAATAAGACATTGGCTAATATTTGTTGTCCCTGATCTACCCTAAAGAGAACTCGATGCCGAATGTTAATCTGTCTGCGTTTTACCAGTTGGATTGTTGCTCTACACTTTCTGATATTCTTGGTGTTCGTCTGGATTTCTGGCAGCTTCTGTGAATCACCCAGAATCCCCAGGGGCTTCCAGTGGGAAGGATTCAGCAGGTGGGCCTGAATCACTCGTCCTCTTCTCCACACAAGGAGGAATCTCAGATCTAAGACGTGTCAACAAGATCTCAGATCCCAGTTCTGACGCTGAGAAGGTCCCACGGTCTCAGAGCGTGGATGCAGGAAGGACGCATGTCAAACGGCAAGTCAGGAGATCAGGCCAAGTCATGGAAAATTCACTTCACGTTGGCGTAAGAAGAAATAGGCTCTTACTCCAAGACTCAGTATTAGCAGTTCTTCAGATACTGACATTTTGAGATGCTACCAGTCTGAAAAGCTGCCACAGGGCAAAGAAATTAAACAGGATAATAGCTAACTCTGCTATAATGCTGCACATCATTCAGCTTGCTGGAGTTTCTTGTATGTGCTGTCCTGAATATGTAACAGTGACACCGTCAATTCCTTTTGGTTCAGAAGCACAAACGTTGCCATGCTAGGATTCTGAGCATGTCCGTTGGCAAACTCTCTGAGCTGTCCATCTTTTCACAACCTTGGATAGCTGCACCCTTTTCAATATAAAGCGGATTCAGTTATTTTTGATGAAGCACTTCTCAGTCGATGCCTTAAACCATAGTGGTCTTGAATAATATGTTTAACTATGTGTTCATTAATATAATTATCCCTGAGAATTCTTAATATATTAATGTTCTTGACAAATTAAAGGTGGCAAATGGGTGTTTGATGTTTATATGCTCTTCTGCTTTTACAGTGTTTCTTTCTCAAGTTTTAATGGACGCAGGTCTATGGAGAGAGGTCATTTCCTCTGGTCTCAGTCTTTTCACAAAACAGTGCCTTAAGGGCAATGAGAATGTTGTTTATTTCTTACTGACCTCTAATTTTTTATATTCAGTGAGGTTTATATTATTTGTTTACAAGATTTGTTTTACGAGTTAAAATTACATACAGAGATTTTGACATTTGATTGCGTTGTTTGCTATTGGATTGTTGTTGGATTGGATTGTTTATGCTGCATAAATATATCTTCCTTCTGAATGGGTCCACATTCTGTTAGACACTAAACAGGTAAAGCGTGCCTGGCATCTGAAGACGTGTCAGTGTATGCTAGACAAAGAAGCGGTTGTTCATCCCACCCATTCTTTATCAAAAATCACAAATTTGCACGCATGTGAAGACAGTATGGTATATAAGGTCAGGATGTAATCAGTGCTGAAGTCAGTCCTGCAGCCAGTCAGTACTCATACTGACTGGTACTGAGGGACAAAATGACGCCTCATGAACCATTAGCTGTATTTTTTGACCCCACTAGATGGTGCTCTTGGTTTACTTTGGGCCATGCTTTATGCATCTAGTGAGGTCAAAAAATACAGCAAATGGTTCGCAGAGCATTATTTTGTCCATCACTGCTGACTAGCATGCCCAGCATCTCAGGTTCGATCAGGCAATCTAAGACCGTCCTGTTGATGTTCAGCAAATGCATCCAAAAAAAGACAAATCATAACTTTAATTAAAATATTTAATTCCTCCTTCTTCTGAAATTGTACAAATAAAAAACACGCAGGTATTTTTTTTATTAAAAGTGAAGGTTTTTCCATCTCAAAACATTTTTGACTTGTCCAAACCGTATGTATACATCCCGCCAATACAGATGGCTAGCTGGCCCCTCATTGACCCTCTGGATCCACACGGCACCACCAGCAGGCGCTGTCACGCCGAATTTGCAAACATCTGGTTCCTAAGAGCTGAGTTTTGGGGGGAATCGGGGACAGCCTGTCGCGACAAGCGAACACTGATGGGAGGTGACAGATAAGCATTATCCAGGTTTACCTTCCTCTGCAGCAATCTGGATGCCCTGGAGTGTACCCCCCCAAAGGAGCCACAGTGGGTGTAGGGGCCAGCAGGGGCCCCAAGGTGTAGGGGCTGAGGGGGCCACTTGAGAAGCAGGGTGAGGGGGGGAGGGGCTAAGGTGTAGGACCCCAGGGGGCCACGGGGGGTGTAGGAGCTGCAGGGGGCCCTGAGATGTTGGGTCCTAGGGTGCCATACAGGGTATAGGGGCTGTGGGGTCACATAGGGTGTAGGGGCCGAGGTTGACCCCAAGATGTGGGGCCCCAGGGCATGAATATGAGAACAAAACGATTGTGATTTGAAAAGCATTTAGCTCAAGGAATGCATTTTGAATGTGAATGTTCTCAGGGTGAAATCTCTTGTACCTTAGACGTTCACAGTAAACAGGCGCGATATCATTTATTAAGCAATTCATTAACGTGGGCCCCGTTAATTTGCCTGCTTCGCCGGGTTTGGTGGATTAAGGCTGACTTGTGAAGTGAGATTATTTATAGTGAACCCCTGCGTAGCACCACTCACACGGTGAGGTTTATCACCATCAAAATTCCACGACCTCTAGGTGTATGTTTTTTAATTCCCGTCACTTGTTTTACCTTTTGGCGGCAGGTGAGGCCTTTGGGGATGATTTGCATATGTTGCAAAACTTCGCAGTTCAGCCTGCGAGCCCTGAGTATCGGCAGCATGACTCGAGTGTCCCTGAGGTGTCTGTCTTACATGGGGGGGAGGGGGTCTGCCCCCACACTCCAGTTAGTGCGGCTCGGTCCATTAGGTGACGTAGGCGGTCATCTTCTGAGCCGATCCACTTCGTCTCAGACAGGGGGGGCGTCGGTGGTGCGGCTTGACCCTACATTTGCTTCAGCCGCTACTGCCTCCTGTACTGGGTGCCCAGCTTCAGATACGGACGGCATCCATACTTCTATGCGTCCCTCCGTCACGGGGAGATTCCCACATGGGACAGCTGTAGATGGCTTCAGCGCGAGCTTGGCTCTGGAATGCAGATGCAGATTCCTGGCACGCTTCAGTTCCTCAGCTCCCTGGGCACCGTCTCCGGCTCGTGTCAAAGTGCTTTTCCACCTCGGCTAGTCATCCATCACCGAGGGATATATTAAGCGTAAAAGTGATTTAAAGACGCATTCTGTAGAAATATGTCATGCCCGCTGACATTACGGTAAGTTAAACTAACTGCAAGAGCCGTTACATTAAGAGCTGCAGGCTACTCTAGATGTCACACCGCCATGGCCGGCCTCATCCTTGAGCCATATTAATTGCCGTCCGTCGTGCTGCTTTTGGAATAAACAATCAAGCTGACAGAAGCAGGGTAGCGCATGTGTAAACGTGACGTTCCAAGCTTATTTCTTCATGGAAAGTTCTGGATTAAGGAGCAGGACTCAGGTTGCCCCCGAAACTCCTCTCGTTTACTTTGGTCTCCTGCGGACCATTTCTTCAGTCATTCCTATAAAAACATGAACTTTGACTTCCAAACAACAAACTAGAAACATTCAGTTTATTACATAATTACAAGCGTATAAAAGCTAATTTGTTTGTTCTGTTTTGGTTTTTGCTGGTCAAGTGAATCACAGTAAGTCATTCCCCTGGCTCTCCTTTGAGGTTAATCGCTGATTCCACTTCGATCGTGGTCAGTTCTCCCTCCTGCTGCTCAGACATTGAGCGAGGGGCTCCAGCCTCCCCCCTTTGTTGGTCCCTTCGACCCTCCTCCTCTCCTCCTTCAGCTCCTTGTATCTCCACCTGGGCACTTGCAGAAGGTGCGAGTCGGCAGTGCGGACCTTCATGGGCTCCATTGTGGCGGCGGGCGCCCTGGAGAGGAACAGGCGGGGCACGGCCAGGCCAGGGCGCACACTGCTGCGCCGCACCAAATGCAACGGCATCAGGCTGCTCCTGCGCAGCACCCCAGCGGAGGTGGCAGCTGCCCGGCGCAGTGGCTGCAAACTGGAGCGCCGCTCCTGAGCCCGTGGTACAAGTAGGACTCGTGAGTTCTGGAAGAGTCGGTGGTATTGGGAGAGATGCTTGGGGCCCAGGTCCCTGAGCTCGTCCTGCCTCTGGCGGCGCAGGATCTCCTGCACAGCGGGCCGGCGCTTCCCCACGCACGGCGGGCTGCCCGGGCACACGGTGCGGCATGCCGTGGCTACAAACGGGCTGCTGAGAGCGGTGGTGACGCGCACCATGTGATCCAGCACGCCATCCTGCCGTGGGGCTGTCCGCGTGCAGAAGGCCAGCCGCAGGGAGCAGCAAAGGGTCTCGGCCAGCCGTCGCAAGCAGCTCCCATTCGCGCGCGCCTTGGACACGCGCTCTGCCAGCTGTGGCCACTCCAGCCGGTACCCGTCACAGAACTGCTCGGCGCATGGCCGAGCCATCAGTCGCGCCATGACGTGGGCTGTCTCATAGCGGCCTGTGAACAAGGCCCACTCCTGGGGGGTCAGCTTCCGCCCATAGTCCGTAGCCTCCACGTCGCCCCCTAGTGGCAAAAATAAACAAAATTTAAAAAGCATAATATTACCCTGCTGCACAGGGTCAAACAAATTGACAACCTACATTTTACCCATTTATGCAGATTTTAATGAATTAAGCAGTTCAGGTATGGTGCAGAAGTACTTAGATCTTTTTATTTGTTTTGGTTCCCTCAGGAGCATTTCTAACGTTTTTTAGACAGGCTAATGACTTCAGATCAAAGTGCAGACCTCGAGCTGGTGCAGAAAGGGTGCGGGAAAGGTGTAATACCTGCTAGTATCAAGGCCCGGACGCAGTCTGCCCTGCCCTGCATGGCGGCCTTCATCAAGGCGCTGAAGCCGTGGCAGTTTCTCCTCTCGATGTCCAGGCCAGGGAAATAGTTGAGGAGATAGTGGGAGATCATTGTGTGTCCTGAAGAGCAGCGGAACGCTATTAGCCGTTGGCCAAGCCGCTCCCTACCATTATGCTATGTGCAAGGCAGAGCAAGTCCCAGCTGAGCATACTGACAGGCCTATAGCTTCTTAAAAGGATGGTTCAGGTGTTTGAAAATCAGGTCACAGGGAATCATCGGCCAGTCATTTATACATGAAAGCGATTCGTAGTTATCTGCAATGTTGTCAGACTCCTATGGTGACTTGGTATGCAGTGATACACATACAGGCCTTTTCAAAATGCCATGATAAATATCACATTAGCTTAATTAAAGGCCAAAGGCAAGCTTTACTTTGCATTTCTCTGAAAATTAATGAAACCACATCTCTGGAGTTAATAACATTTTGTTAGAGATTACTGCATTTTTTTGTCATTATTCAACAGAAGACATCTTTTGGAACGTCCAACTCTGTGACCTCTAGAAATAAACCATTTCTGTAAAAGAGTGTTTGTATTTACGAATGTTAATGCCTGCTGTGGGTAAATATTGCAGGTTCTATCAATAAAATGAGGCACAGATAGTGCCACCTTGTTTTATGTGTAAAATGGTGGCAGAGAAGCAGAAAAAGGAATGATTGGCTGGTGGATTGCAGCTTTCTCCCAAAGAGCCAATCAGCAAGCACCTCACCTGCCTGAGCAGCTGTGATGAGGGCAGTGTTTCCTTCGTTATCCTGCCAGTTGACATCCAAATAAGGGCACTGCGCCAGAGCTATGACCACGTCCAGGTAGCCTTGGTAACAGGCTACTATCAGTCCCGTCTACAGAATACACAGAGACAGAGAGATCTTAATAGACACTTCACAAAAAAACTGTTCAACAGATGGAATACCCATTTTCCTCTGAGCAAAACAGTTTAAGAATGAGCTTTAATTTACTAAGTTTCGATTTTAAAGCATGTAAAATTATTGAACATACTATCTTTGACACTTCACTCATTTTATTTCTAGTTAATATTTTATCTTTCCTTCTTTATTCACCTTCTGGCTTGTATGTTAAATGTTAGCTGCAAATTTTATTATTATTTTATTATTTATTTAGCTTCTCTATTTTTTGGTTCTTTTAATCCCATTTTAATTTCATATGCGAAGCACTCTGAGCTGCATTTTATAAGAACATAAGAAATATACAAACGAGAGGAGGCCATTCGGCCCATCAAGCTCGCTTGGGGAGAACTTT
>JAODKE010000088.1:163298-177122 GCA_026779605.1 Mormyrus hasselquistii
ATGTATGGGACAAGCACTTATGATGGATGGATGGATGGATGGATGGATGGATGGATGGATGGATGGATGGATGGATGAAAAAAAGACTTGATTCCAGGTTTTAAGTCGCATTTATCCTGATGCATACTCTACATGTCTGGTTTTATTGCTGGGAACCTTGCATCAGTCTTAAAGTGTGGAATCAAAGAGACCCAAAGTAGAGATGTACCAAAGCAACCGTAGGTTTTACCCTCAAAAGGGACCAGTCATTACTGGCTTCAAAACGCCACACTCAGCTTATCGGGATTCAAAGAGATGCGAGTCGCTGCTCTAGGGCTACAACTAATGATTATTTTGATAATCGATTAATCTGTCGATTCATTAATGGGGGGGGGGGGCAAAAGCCAATTCGATTTCCAGCAATTTTTAATACCCCAGTCTGTCTTTGTACAGAGGTTGTTTCCAGCAACTCTCATAAAAAACAAATGTATGCTACATTAAGAGTATAAAAAAAAATAATAATTTTGTAGCAGCTGAATCAATGTAATGAAATACACAAAATCTTGTTTTATGAAGTACAACCAGCATGGTGCTTTAGATAATGTATTCAGTACTCCAGTTTTTTAACGTAAAAGCACAGACTACCACTGCTGCTACTAAGAATATTATTAAATAATTGTCTAATATTATTTAATGTTGATAGACATATGTGACAGGGGGAGAGAGCACGCAAGTGAGTGTGTCTGCATTTTATTACGGACAAAGTAAACATTTATTGCGAAGAAAAAGCCTTTTCCGCATTTTACGCTAAAAACTCGTGAAACGCCATAGACTTTAGTGCTGTGTCTGCCTCCGCCATTTTTTAAACGTTTTTTTCAATTCTTCCAAAATTCTTCACGTAAGCTACTCAAGGCACGCCATTGGTTCTCATCACCTTTTTCTTTTATGGCGGTCGGCATCCAGCTTAATGGTGCCAAAGCCACCGCGGCTTTGGTTAGCTTACCGCTCCCAAATTAGGAGGTAGCCACTGTACTTATGTGTATAATAGCGTAGACCCAACTAATCGATTACTAAATTAGTTGGCAACTATTTTAATAATAGATTTTAATCGATTAAATCGATTAGTTGTTGCAGCCCTACTCTGCTCGCTGTTTTAAACAGGACCCGGGATGACCACGCATCAGGAGAGTTTACTTGAGCAAGGTTTTAGTTTAGAGCCTCGAACCTCACCTCCAACCAGAAGGTTATAAGTTTAACTGCACGTCGCTGGCGTATCAGTTTCGTCTTGGGTCAAAGGGGGTTTTTCCACCACACCAGGTACCGTACTTTCGGCATTTCGGTACTTCCATAAAGTACCGAAGGTATGGTACTTCGTTCGTGTAACACACGTGTGCATTTACAGTTACAAATTATACCAGCGAGTCACTTCATCATGCCATGTTTCAGAATACGGCACCAGGGAAATATTCGCTTAATTTTGGATTGATATTAGTAATCTCACACTGGAGGGAATGATTTGCATTAAAAGCATCCTGGGAAATTTACATCATGTGGTTCTGCTATCTTCCTCACTACTCACTAGGAAATTGTAAAAGCAGAATAGACTTGCATGGTGTCTCTCACTCCAACTGAAGCAGCATTTCCGGAAAGCTGCAAACTTCACGGGCGCCAGCGTTGATTTTAATAGCCCCGTCAAAGGTCAGTGCTAATTAAGCTGTCAGCAGTGCCATGTAAATTGCAAAACTGTGCTGCAGTTTATGCAACAATACGCGCTCACTCAGAGGAAAAGGTCAATGAATCAACTACTCGACTAATTTGAGAACACAGTCACCTCTCACTACATTTTAGTCAGTTTTCAAGCTTCCAATGTTAAGTTTTACAGTTGCTGTTAACTAGATATTGATATCTATCTGGAACACTGGTGTACCCATACGTAATATAATAGTTTTATCAAATGAATTCTGCCTTTATATAATCTCCAATCACTCCTGCCCTACAATGGGTAAGTAGTTATGTCAGATTGATATATGGTTGGATGATTCCCAATTAAAATATTGTTGCCACGGTCTGCACTGATTACAACCATTTCTTTAAAAATGGTACAGAATGCAGGACAAGTCTTCATTATTAGACATGAATTATTAAAGAGCATTTACTCTGGATAATCAGTACACTCAGATAATCGGCTCTCTGACATCATTAAACTGGTGCCAGCAGACACAGAGACTCTGATCCAGGAGACAATCCCTCGTTAAGACTTTGCTAATAACCTTCCACCAGTTAACCATCTGGCCTTTACCCTCTCCGTGTCACCTGACTGTTGGTGAGGTGCTTGTTATTGCATCTTTAAAACTTCACAAACAAACCACTGACCATTACTATGGCTAACTCTCTATCGAGTGAGTATCGGAATGTATTCACCGATGAGACGTCTAAGCACTTATGTAAGGACGCCTGCCAAATGCCGAAAATGTAAATGTAACTCCTGAGCCACAGATATTGCGATGCTGATTCAAACATGCTGAAAACATCAGTAATGTTACCTGTGCTGGACAGGCGGAGAAAACACAAGGAGCTGCACTGAGCAGGAGCCCCATTAATCTGGCGTTGGGGCCCGGGGCCCGGGGCCCTTCATTTGAAATGAAGCTGAAATCAGACGGCTGTTCGGAAGCCCTCACAGATACCCCCGCTGGTCTAATGCCAAATTATATTGGACACATCAATCCAACAGACATCTTAGACATCTTAATAATATCTGGCCAGTTCCAGACTTTTGACTCTGTAGCCTGTATCCATTCCAGACTTTTTGAGTTTTGTGTATCTGGCCAGCTGATATTTACTTATAGCGCTAAAGTAAATAAGCCTTAACAAACAGAGTGTACACACACACACACACACACACACACACAATATTTAGCTGCAGCTACTGCTGTTTCCAGTTACTGCATCTGTCTATGACGAGGCTAGAGGATGAGATCTGGGCTCCGTTCAGTTTGCCAACAAAACAGCCACAAGACACGACAACTTCAGCCTTGAATAGAAGCAGCAGCTTCTGCTGTCCCCTGCTAAGTGTTTGGCAGTGACCGACTGTTCAGTGTGAGATTTAACAGGGACATGGGTAACCTGGGATATTCAGGAGTCCAGATTTACAGGTATAATGGGGGGGGGGGTGTGTGCAAGGCTGATCACATGACTTCCCATTTTGGATTTTGTCAGGTGGCCCAGAATTTCTAACTCTGCACCTGCAAATACATCATATCGATGTAACACCCACCAGAGTGTTTTTTCGGTTTGTTTTACTCTATCGCGGACCAGGGTGCATCAACTCTATGCATTTTACAAACACGTGTAAATAGTGCATGTCGTTTGCATTTCTACGGGTCAAGTCTAATGTTCAGCAGGACTCAAACCTCAAATTGTTATCATATTCTACAGTTCTGCCATATAGTCCCCACACCGTACAATGCATTCCAGGTTTAATAAGTGACAAGCAATTGGTCACTAACTAAACGGCCACCGGATCGACAAGTCAGGGGAGACTGAGCTGGTTATCAGCACACATCTGCCGTCTAAGTCCAGCATAATCAGATTACGAAGGCCTGCATGGTGACACAGCTATGCTATCCTGTCTCCGAGAGTCTGTCCCATTTTCGGCCAGGCTTCTGAACGCACAGGGATTCCCCCGTTAGAACAGAACGCAGCGGACAAACGTACGGAAGGGAGAAACGTGCCAGATCCAACATTGTTTCATTCCCCGTTGAAGCAAAGATTAATTTTGCTGAATGCCGAAGTCCTTCTATTTAAAGAACAATCATTTTTACATGTGTCAACATCTCCTGCTGGGATCAGCGAGAATCTGATTTGTAGTTAGGAAAGCGATATAGAACTTTCCGGATTCTTGAATTTCTATTCTCATCGCCTGCAGGAGCACTTTTTTTTTTTAGGTAATACAAAGCTGACAAACCGTAAGACGCCTGGAGGGAAGAGGATGTGGAGTTCAAACCCCGTAACCCTCCCAAACGGGCAGGAGGCTCTGCATGAGGAATGTCTGGCCTGAAGGGTCGTGAGGGGCTGTCAGAGTCTCCATGCGCTCCACCTCCAAATCAAACCCAACAAAGTGACCATATCCAGTTACGAAGTAAGAGTGACAAACTCAGACAAGCTAGAGCACACACTCGTCTCATTCAAAGCGACAACTGGGCACCAGGCATCAGGAAAAATATTACAATATATATGTGTATTAGTTTGGTGAAAAGATTCAGCTAACCAACATCATGTTAAACTTTGAATTTAAACACATTCTGTTGCAAAAATGATCCTGTACTGCTTACCAGATATATCAAATCTGAACGTGGGCCATCGTTTATTTCAGAGAAACGCTGATTAGTTTATGTTAAATGCAGTCACTTAAAGTGCAGCTCCAGTAAAACGTGAGAAAACCTCAGATCTCAGGCTTTATTATTTAGCTGCAATTCTTCAGTTGCTTCGGTAACAAACACAACTTCAACGTGCTAAGGCAAGTCGGATTCTATACTAACTGATCGTTGTTCCACGATAAAACATCGGTCATTCTCATCATTTCACATCCTGCCTGGTAGGCATATGCCATATAACCCACATTTATCCAGCTGTACATCTGCACTTAAGCTGGCAGCGTTTCCCATTTCTATTTTGGGAACATAAGTCTGTACGCCTTATTTCTTAAGAAACTGCCGTTGATTAACGACTCCATGTGAAATGAAGTGCGGCTCGTTGAAGGTGAAGGAACAGCTAAGGTGACACTGTGCGAGTAAAATGAGCTTCCTGCCTCTCGCATCGCTACACGCCGGAAGGCCGCTTTGTTTATCGCTCCCGCGAGTATCCTAAGACCATCAGCGGCTAAATGCAGGAACACGATGTAAGAAAGCCGCTGTAAGACTCGGGGCCCGTCGGGGACGCGCTGGAGGGCGGTGCTGCGCTGCTGGGACCGTCGGGGATGCGCTGGAGGGCGGCGCTGCGCTGCCCAGTCTCTAATTGTGCCTTTTAAATCATTAATTCAAAAGGATCCACTGGAAGACACAGACCAGTTTAATTATTTAGATTCAACAAAGCATACGGGACTATGCTAGCAGCGTGTAATGGGAGGAGTCTGCGTCGCTGCCACATTGTAAACAGGAGTCGTGCTGTGGTGTGTAATGGGACAGCGGACTTTTTCTAACTATGTGTGAACAAACTGAATAAAGAATAAGCGGTCAAAACCACTCGCTTTAACAGATTTGATGGACTAATATCCATGTTGATCTTCAATCCCCAGTGGGTGACTGTCCTTCGCATAAAGCGATGGATGTATTGCATATTTCTAAAACAAATAATTCAATAAGTAATGCATTTAATTAATTTTTTGTATTATGTAATAAATACCGCACTTAACGAAACAAAGTTTGGAACCTAAGATAAATAAGAAGAAACCACAAAAGTGTGACGGACTAGGCTAAGTAGTCTGCAGATGTACCACTCTCCATAGTCAAGTTTGCTGGAAAAATTCGAATGATGAAGTTTTGTTTGTCATTTAATTACTTGTAATAAATGTCCATGTATTTTTGTATTTTAATTAAGCTGCATGGCAGTGTCCGAGCAGAAACAGAGCGTTATAAATAGCCGTTTTTTCCAGTCAGTGTGAAGTTGGGAGATCGGCTCTCACATAAAGCCCATTCATTTCAATTATTAAAACAAGTCAGCTCTGAGACGCCGCGCGAACTTTTTTATGACAAAACTTTTAAAAACATTTCTATACCTGGAACTCACCCTGTTGTTGCGATCAGTCTCCCGGACCTCCTCCTCCGTCAGCCCTTGCCTGATCATGATCCGTACGATGATGGTGTTATTAGTGCAGCATGCTCGGAAGAAGGAGACGGGCTCCGGTGACGGCGATCGTGGCAACCCGATCGAGTTATCAGGTGGGTAAAAGGAGTCATCTGAGGCGATGCTCCTGCTGTCGGGGAACTCGGAGAAATCTTCATACTCCTCAAACTCCCGATAGACATCGTCGTCGTCATCATCGTCTTTATCGGCATCGCCGAAGCCGAGGGACTCCCCCTCCGACGCGGGCTCCTCGGCGCTATTCTGCACCTGGGCGACTTCGGCCTCCGAGTCCTCACTCTCACTCTTATGCTGCACTTGAGTTATCTTCACGGAAGAGGAGACCCCACCATCTCGATCGTCCCTTATCACAGCCATTTAACCCCTAGGTAAAGATCCACTGCGCGGGCAATATGACACTCTCTCCTCCACATTCTGGGCACATTTATACCCCAAATTTCTCAGAGACAAAGTCTGCAGGGAAAAAATGCAATTTTAATGCACACTTGAGCCATCTGAACTAACTAGGCCTATAGGAGTATTTACAAAATTATACATGCCAAAATAATTTTAAAGTGCCCCACGGGTGACTTTCTGCATATTAATACATAAGTAACAATTCATTTCAGAAGTAAAAAAAACATTCTGCAGAAATAAACTGGCAGCAAACCTTTCCAGATGTAAAAGTTTACTTTATGTGCAACGTTAACAACAAAACCGCCGCGTTGCTTTTGGCAAAATAAGAAAAAGCTTTTGGACGAAACAGCCACTAATCCGTTTAGGTCTCTCTCTCCTCGCGCCGGTGCTGCTCACGTGACTTGTCATTTTGGGTTTTGATTTCCGGTTGTGTTGAGGATTGTGTGACCTTTTACTTAAAATGTCGCATGCTACCACAGACACTATATTTTTCACTCTGGAGATGACTTGTAAAAGTTATTTGTCGGGAGCTGGTTGTTATTGGTTGCAGAAAAACAAACAAGCGTGATATAAGCAAGTATAATGGCTTCAGAATTAATTAATCAGAATTAATGAGGAGAGGGCCGAATTCAGATGAATGATTAACACCTCTCCCAGGGTGTGGTATGATGTATGGTTGTAGATGTAGCCCCAGGTTACTTTGGAGAGCATAAGTCTGTGGATGGGATACCACAAACAGTTTTAGTAGAAAATTTACAAGCTTGGTCTCTGCTAAGCTTCTGTCAAAGGTCTAAAGGTCTGTCAAAGGTTGTTTTTACGGTTTGCAAAATGACATATTTTAGTATCTGATATAGTTCTAGCAATGATTAGCATTTTCTTTCTTCTCAGTTTTTTAAAATCAAACTTACAGCTTATGTCACATGAGTACATGACCAGTTTCTGCAGCGGTTCGCGGCCTTCGCTGTACGGCGGGCGGGGTCTGTGGGGCCCGCATGTATCGCTGAGTGAGTCTGTTGCGTTGGTTGCTTCAGAAACCTTTAAAAATCAGCCCACGCGGGGAGACACCGGCAGCCACGTGCCGGTAAGCCGCTCTGTGGTCAGCCCCTGGGTTAAGCACACTTAAGTCAAATACCAGCCTCTTACCTGCCTTTGTGCTCTGAGAGTTTATCGCCTGCAGCGTATCCAGGCTCCTCCGTACCGTGGCGTAGATGGGACGCTGCACCCCCGTGGAAGGACTCGTGCAGAAATTTAACTTCATTATTTCCCTCCTCAGGCGGATGTAGAGACGCTCCTCCCCCCATCTGTATTTAAATACATGGTAGTTCAGCTGCCATCAATCATACTGTGGCACTCAGGACTATTTATGCAGAGTACATTATTACTGGGGGGTCCTGAATTGGGACAGATGCTCTAATATCAGCCGGATTCTGTCACTCTTCACTTAAACGTGAGGCTCCTGAGGCATGTTCTCGGTCTGTGTGGGTGTAAGGCGGTCTGCATTTATAGGTTCACGTTTATATGCGAGACTCCACTGTGTCTGGTGCAGAGACCTTAAAGAACACGCAACGCATGGATGGCCCTGTGCAGCGACACGCCTGTAACGCACCGGGCACGGTATCGCCAGGTCCCGGTATTCCTTGACGTGTTAGAGGTCGTCTTACGTTGCCCGTCTCTTTCGCTTGTTTTCCAGGAGGACCCCACGTCAATTCCCAGTGCCTCTGAAACCCGTTCAGTCTGTTTTAAACTTTTAAAGCGACGGCTCCAAAGCGATGCTCACGATGCAACCGGCCACTGAGCGATTACCGGCGAGCGTGTGTCCCGCGGCGGGCCTGGACCCCAGAAGACGCCGTGACCTCGGCGATGACAGCCAGCGGGAGGCTGTGATTAAACGGCCTGGAAGCTCAGCAAGACAGCGACACTGAAAGGTGTTCCCAGGGGGCATCGCAAAGCTCGCAGTCGCTACAGAGATTGCCAAAGCTCTCAGTTCCAAAAAAATCTGTTTTCTCAGCGTTGCATCAGGTACTGGCCGGTTGAACCTGGGTCTGTGTGACACTACAGATATAAATCTCATGTAACTGTCCATTCCAGGGGTCTCCTCTCAAGGGCATTCAGAAGGGGTATTTCTCAGGAATGTAATTAATAGGTTGTATAACAGTCAAGCAAGTAATAATTCATCTAAAGATAATTATTTCTGAAATATTTCCAGAAATTTGGCTCATCGTACATATGCATGTGTTAAAGACTCTCTCTAGAAATTTTATTTTACCATTAATAAAATTAGGCCTAACACAACAAGGTATACGGTATCCCGTGTGCTGTGGTTTGTGTGTTTTGTTTCTCTGAGGCATTTCGTTCGCGTGCCTGAACAGACGCTTATTAATAAAATATTGAAAGTAACGCTGTGAGGCACGTGTGGATTGATTACTGTGTCTTCGTGGGCTAAGTAAGTGAAAAGAAAACGGCTCCTGCCAGCAATGTGAGACACGGTGATATGAGCCCGAAGTGTTTTTGTTTATTAACGGCACAACGCAAAGATCAGGTAGCGAGAGCGGCGCACCGTGAAAGAGCCGTTCCGCTAGTATCTAATGCAGGGGCGCATTAAATGCTGTTTCGCTGCTGAAAGTTATTCCGGACCTCTGACTCTGAACGAAAATGTAAAAGTTTCTGATCTGAGGCATGCAGGTAGAGCCTTGGAGCGTGGCACACGGCACAAGCGCCGCTTCGGACCACCGAACCCGGCTGAGTGAGGGACAGACGCCCGCTGGCTTGTGTGATGACGTTAATTCCGAGCGGATTAATCCTTAGACAGCCAACCCGCTGCTCTGGGTGGTAAATCCCTCTGGTGTTATCCAGGATACCCAGAATCCTTCAGGAAGGCTCCCCACAGCAGTAAAGCGAAAGGGAGCAGGATATGTCTGACCCCTGAAGAGAGGCTTTTGGGCAGCTGTACAGGCCCAGGCTTGGCCTGTAAATAAATCCACCGCATAAATGACCAGATAATGAAATCTCTGAGTGAAACAGCTCTGTGACCATTTAGAAAGGTCCCCTCCATGCAATATACATATATGAATCACAGTGCAAGTGAAACTTTACCACACTTTCTAAAAGCTGTTCGTATTATTTTAGATAATGTACTTTTCTGTAAATATGACAATAAAAAACTATAGCGAGCACTAAAGCACAGCTCAATGAAATTGTCTGCAAATCTAGGATTCTGCAAAAATGCCAGCATTTGCCTTCATAACTTCGTAAAGCTCATTTAAATGGTTTGTTCCATATAAGATGTTTGATCATTAGTTTTCAGTTCCGTCACTTTTCCTCGATGGAGATCTGAGGTGCAATGTTTTGCCCCGTCAGCCGTGGTAGATTGGCTCCGCTGAGCCATGTTATCCACCCCCTCCCCTCCCCCCCCCAACCCACCCCCCCACCCCCCGTGCTTGGCCCCGTGCAAAGCTCATATTCTGACTCCCACATTGTGAATTTTGACTCATCCCTTGAGTAGACTGGCCTCCCTTCCAGACACACAAGCCCCACTTTCAAGCATAGATGAGTACAGCTTCCCGCAGATATGCTCAAGCTTCTGACTGATAATTCAATTTTAATTCAATAAAATATATATTTTATATAGCACCTTTAACACAGTTACCCCAGTAGTTTTTAATGGTGGTGGAAGGGATGACAAAGTAAGATAAAATGAAAGGAAGAAAGCCGTACGACAGCAGAGGAAAGGTACCAAAACCCCGCAAAAGTTCCAGATGATCGGCAAGTCAAAAGTATATAAACAATGTTGAAATGATTTGGATCGCATAAAACCATATGATATATACAGTAAATATTTGTGTTATTTAATCTGTTAGCGTAAGTACATGCTATCTTAAGTATTAAAGTTATTTGTGGTCAAGCAAAAAAGACGTGTGGAAACTACGCGTCTTGTCTTGGGAACGACGCACACCTTGGTCTGGGCAGTCAGCCAGCACTCGCGCGTTAGCCGTCTCTGTCACCGGGGAATCTCGCGTTTCTCGCAGTAACCTTTACACTTTTCGGTGCCGTTAATTTAGCATTTTCAATATTAAGCGTTATTTGCAAATGTTCACACTGGCGGGCATCTTCCTCCGCTAACCCTCTCGGATGTGAAGGGGTGGCTGCATCCCATAACCCTGTACTGGATGATGGGTCAGAAGGCGGATGGATGGAAATTGTAATAGCGGTTTGCTTTCATTTGAGAAACCGAACATCAATCAGGTCTCTGATTTGGTTCTGCTACTAAATATAACAGGCAGGGTGGACATTAATAGTGTAATAAAATAAAAAAAATCCGTTTTTTTTTAACAGGGCTGGCCCAATACATAAGCGAACTCAGTGTCTGCTTAGGGCCCGGTGGCCACTAGGGGGCGACCTCATCTGACCGGCTTGTCAGAATCAGAAGGTAGATGACAAGTGACAACCAGATTAATCAGATTTCGCTTAAGGCCCTGAAAATGGTCGAGCCGGCCTGCTTTTTTAAATATACCCTGTCTGTGACATAGAAACGACCAACAGGCATTTTCAGCCTTTCTTTTCCAAAGGCTCTGTCAGATTCTCTACATATCTTGATGTATGTGCTACTGTTGTGTTTATAATAGATTTCTGAACATGTATCAGGCGAGGGATCTGTGAGCCACACTAAACTGAGAAAAGCGTGTGTTTGCGTGCGTGAGGTGAACTCGGCGAGTTTCCAAAGAAAGAGATGAATCTCTCTTTCCCTGTGGTGCCGACCCGATTTCGTTGATGGGCTGTATCTGCAGACTCAAAACTAAACCTCCCCTCCCTGAATGAAGACCATTATTTCTCAGGCTCGGTCGCACTCATCACCTCTCCGGCCCGAGACCCCCCACCCGACACCTGCTGTCGAAATGAGACTGAGAAGCTGCTGGAGTCACAGAGCGGAGACGGACCGATGCGAAGCCCACGCGGCCAGGGTCGTTAGCTAATGCAGGAGGCCTGCGGCTTTATGGCTCCGCTAGGCAGAGTGCTTAAACGGCGCTGTAAAGCGGAGGAAATTTACACTCAAAGTGTGATCTCAGTGTCGTAAACACCTGAAGGAGTTAAGTGGTGAATTAAGAGCGAAGGTAAGCGATGAAACAAGCAGGCGGAAACTCTCACCCGTGCTGAAAACCGCACGCACATAAATACACACTCGCATACATGTACACACACGGAGAGGAATATAATCATATCTTTGTGACGACTCTTCATTAATTTCTATGGGAAAACTTTAATCCCAACATGACGACCAAGCAAAATACAAGACTTTTGGCATTTTTAATTTTTTTGATTGCATTCACAGATCTTTGTGGGGACCTGTAAAACCTAATACACGCACACACACATGCACACACAATATAAACATCTACATAAACATATTTGTTTGGTTCTCTCTGGCGCTGAAATTGCCTTCGCATTTTGTGCACTGTGGCCTGCTGGTTTATTGAGTGTTGGGGGCAGGGGGCACCTTGAGTTGCTTTTCTGACACGCCATTTGCAAAGCCTGAAAAATGGACACTGCGCTGACCTCATTTCCTGCCCGGTCATCGTGACAGATTGCTCTTTTGTGTTTGTTTTTCATGTATTTTTAGTGGACAAAAAAGTCAATTTAAAGAAATCTGATAAAAATTCTAGAAAGACATTTCAATCACTATTTTAAACATCGAACCACTCTCCAAAATAATATTGACTCCGGCACCGGGCTCCATTTTCTAATCATAGCTGAAATGGTAAAACTTTATCTACAGGCTCCTGGACTTAAAGCAGAGAAGCGACTTTATTTAATGCTCTTTAAACCAGACCTTTTAAGCCTAACCATTCACTAATACTGCCTTAACCGCCTGTGCACATGTATGCAGTACCAAATTCCCTCAGGTGTACTTTTTGACCAGTGTTTTTGACATATGTATTATAGTGTTATATTTTTTTTAAATCTTTTATATATCCGTCTAGCGTTTACTAAAACTGAGATTTTGAACTGCTATTCTGACCTATTCTACTGCTTGCTAATAGGTATTGGTGAGGCAAGTTCATTTTACTTGTTATCTATAACGTGGTCCATTTTCTGTAACCACTTTTTCTGGTCGGGTCACGGGGAATCTGGAGCTTATGGGTGCAAGACAAAGAACAACCTAGGATGGAGGGGTGAACCTTTCGCATGACACACTCACGCATGCACACCTACGGCCAATTCAGTAACTCCAATCAGCCTTACCTTGTTTTGGACTGGGGGGGGGGGGGTGCTGGAGTACCCAGAGGAACCCCCACGATGACACAGCGAGAACATGCAAACTCCACACATGGAGCCTGGACTCAAACCCTGGTTCAAGAGGTGTGAGGCAACAGTGTTAACCACCTCCAAGATTTAGTAATTTACAGAATATACAGTGGAACCTGCTTATAGTGATCATTGTTATAGTGATCGACCGCTTATATAAATCAAAAAGCTTGGGACAGAATCATTCTTGTACAAATGCTGTTTAAATAATTCACTTATAGTAATCAAGTAGGCCCATTACGTGTTCATTTTGGGTCTTTTATACATGACAACACAAGGAAAAACTTAAAACTAGGCTAATTCTTTTTTTATAAAAACTTTGATAAGCCTAATTAACCCGTCTGCTTCTGGCTAGCTACCCGAGCTACATTTTATGACAATATTGTAGCGTATTGGAGCCGTACAGTCCGAGGAATGGCGACAGCAGCGAATGAAAACGATGATAGGCGGAATGACACGAAGTTGTTCTTCATGTTAATCCTTAAAGGAACCGCATGAGCAACATTAATACGAAAGGAATGAACGACAGGAGAAAATAGGGAGGTTAGACTAAGTAAGGCACCCACATGGTGGTAATCACACAATGGCTAAGACACGCGAGGATCAGGCAAGAACCGAGTAGCACCATAGTTAAAGGAACACAGCAGAAAAAGAACATGCATGAACATAAAGCAGGGGTCACCAACATGGTGGGTCACCAGGATACCCTCAAGGACCTGTTCTAAAAATAGCACAACTCACCAGTGAGCAGCGTCTCAAATTAAATTTGATCCTGTTGCTATTGTTCTTTAATCACATTTGCATTTATATAGATTTGACAATATCTATTAAAAAGCATATTAAACATGTTTATTATACTGAGCAATTTTATTATTTAATTTAAGAAGATTGTATCAAACTGGTTGCTCTTCGTGTGGCTCAGGACCCGTGTACGAGCTCTCATATACACGCGCTCGCGAGGCATGCCGGGACATGCAGATGCCGTTGGCGTTACTGCATTATAGCGTATTTGAATTATACATAGTTCAGTAATTTAATTTGTACAAGTAATGTAATTTGAAACAGCTGTACTGTATTTTGAAACATTAAATAAAATTTAAATAGCGACGCTGTCCGGTTTATTATATTCATGCACTAAATATCCAAATGTCAATTAGATGGTAATGTGCCTGAGACATAAAGAAAAGGGGAAAAAATCGGTTATAACGATCCGCATATAGTGATCAGTTTCACAGACGTGATCACTATAAGTGGATTCCACTGTATATGTGATGCATTTAAAATGTATAT
>JAODKE010000088.1:375400-388702 GCA_026779605.1 Mormyrus hasselquistii
CCCCACCACCACCTCCCTATTGCCAAAGTTTCAAAATATCAGGATTGTATTGGTTTTGCAAGTTTTGTATCCTGCAGTATAATGTCTGTACAGTATAAAGCCCAGATGTAACTCAGATATACTGTAATTCATTTTAATGATTGGGCCTGGAGAGATACAGTGTATTGAGGCCAACACTGCCAACCCTGAAAATTACCCAGATTTTTTATGTTGCACTGTTAACACTGATCGATCCGTCAGTCTTCTGACTGTTTTTTTTTCTGGTTAGGGCCTCAGAGTCACACAGCACCCTGAGCAGAAATTAATTTAAAACCTTATTCTTTAATTACATGGTGATTAGTAATTACGCTGTTCTTTAGTCTAAGTACAGTACAGATATCTAGTAATGCTGTCCATATTTCAGAATGTAGCTGCATGCGAACTTCACATCCCGTTTATCTACTAATAGAGTGATAGGTTTCGCTTTCATGTGGCTGTTATCAGTGCTAAACTGGCTTTAATTAACTTTTCATCTTTTTAAAAGCAGAATATTGGGTTGGCCGGTGCTGTCAGTCCTGCCGCTGTTGGTCCGCTGGTGTAGCCGCGCACTATACTAACAGCACAGCGAGAATTCGGCGCAGCAGTGCTTATCAAACACGGTATAAGTCACACACGGTGGGGCTCCCAGTACGTCCAGCGAGAAGCTTCCTTCTCGGGTGACACTGTTAGGACAGAAGGAGCAGCACCTAGGTTCAGAAACACCACAGGATCCAGCGCGACATACAGGTACAAAATTAGCGCAGACTGACTTAAAGCCAGACCCGGTCCAGCAGCGTACTGACTGTTCTGTGTATAAGCCGGAATAATATCGAGAACATTTTACTTGGCTGGGGGACAAATAATATAGTATTATGCTATTAGCTATGTATTAATTAATCACAACCTAAGTCTTTGCTACATACTCATCTCATGTTAATTCATCAATCATTAATTGTGACGTTTTATCTCAAGCATTTACTATATTTGTTACTATATCGGTTATTTCTATAAACCTTTTTGAACTTCTGAAGGAACAAGTGATGAATAACGCAAGTGAAATATTGATCATTGGGTGGTGCGGTGGTTCAGTAGTTGGCACTGTCGCTTTAGCCCTCTGGGACCTGGGTTCGCGTGCCTGTCCTGGTTCCATGTATGTTCTCTCCGTGTTGTTGTTTCCTCTGGGTACTCCGGTTTCCCCCACACAGTCCAAACACATGCTGAGGCTAATTGGAGTTATGAAATTGCCTATAGATGTGCGTGTGTGAGTGTGTCCTGCCATGGGTTGGTGCCCCATCCTGGGTTGTTCCCTGATTTGCGGCTGTTACCTCCAGCATAGGCTCTGGATTCCCTGTGACCCAAAACAGGACAAGTGATTACAGAAAATGGATTTGTGAAGTACTGATCTGTTCGCCATTAATGAATTGTAACGTCTCAAGTAGCGACAATATATGTTAATGATTTGTATTTCAGTAGTAACTGAGTAATTACTGGGCATTCGTGCCAAATAAAGTATAACCAAATGTAACAACATTTACCCGGTAGGAGAGAGCCATGCCCTCCACCACGACTACGTACTGCGCTTAACTCCCCCGCTTTCATTCTTGCATATTTTGCGTGCAACACTTTACCAGCCCTTAAAGAGGCAGTAAAGTTAGACAAGTCATACATCACACACCATCACAGTATGCAGACCTGCCAATTTAGTGCAGAGACCCCACATCATCCGTGTTTTAAATGATAGCAGGTAAGAGGCTGTGCCTTGTAAATATTTAGGGATTTGCTTTTCTCCTTCATGAAATAATATACTTTCAAATAATTAATTCTCACCACAGCAGGGCGCTTGTGTGCTTTTGTGCTGCTAGTGATTTATATTTGTGGAGCTTACAGTCCACAGAAGAGATTTTTTGTGCTTTTTTTGCAGAGCTGACAAGCAGACAGTAAGAGGCGAGATTTGAACAATTTTTTAAAACAATATGGAGTATCGTACCTGACTAACATTCTGCCTCAGTAAATATGCCGTAATGGGCCATTTGCCATGGATCTATCATATATTATAGCAATAATCATCATGAATTTCCATGTCATATTTGCCTGATGCCATTGGATATAAACAATACTTGCATAATGTATGAATTCTGCCTGAAATAGACGTATAAGTGTCTTTACAGGGGGACCAGCTTTAAGTTCGTGAGCCACTGTAGATGTCAAGCGAGTGTTTAAATCTCGGCCAGGCTGTCAGAGTTTCTGCATACACAGATATCCATAGGCCTATATCTGCGCTGAGAACATCACGCCGCTCGAAGGACCCCTGATGTGTTTGACACACGTCACGCCGGCATCCGCGCCATCGTGAATTCAGGCTGCTGCGACTCACCCCGCCAGTGACTGCGCGTTATACTCACCCAGGTCCCTGTGTGTGTATTCACTGGTTTCTCTGGGGGAACGTCCTCTGGAAGGGAATGTCAATGGTGTGGTTACGGCCGTGGGATCTCAGCCCTGGTCTAGGGTGCGAATAGACAAAATGGCTGCATCCCTCACTAGTCAAACTTCATTCAAACATAAAGTAAATACGATACAGAAATGCATGTTCTTCCGTTGCGATCTGGCGACCCACTCGCTTTGTGTCGCTGCGTGTTCGTCCCGGTGGATATGGGTGCTATGTGTGGAGGTGCCGTTGGGGTCTTCAATGGCCCGCTTTGACCGGAGTCTGGCACTTTCCATCGGGCTGGCTGGCAGGTCGGAGCCGAAGTCGGCCGGACATGACGGGGGGGGGGGGTGGTGGTGGGGGGGGACAGAGAGAGCCTCCAGGGACAGAGCCAGCGGAAGGACGCGGCGCCAGCCCCGAGGGCACGCACCCCCCAGGGGCATCTGGACCCGCAGGTGCCGAAGCGCAGCGGGTCTCAGCTGGGGGGACCTGCCACTCAGACCGGA
The DNA here is from genome assembly GCA_026779605.1 of Mormyrus hasselquistii. Lineage (NCBI taxonomy): Eukaryota > Metazoa > Chordata > Actinopteri > Osteoglossiformes > Mormyridae > Mormyrus > Mormyrus hasselquistii. Next base: position 378,350 of record JAODKE010000088.1, read on the forward strand.
CCCTGCCAGAGCTTCCCCCACCCCAATACCCGCCTGGCAGACTTTCCACCGTCCGCGTGACGCCTCCATTCATCCCCAGCGAAAGCCGGCATTCACCCCCCCAGGCTTCAGCTTCAGCCGTGAATCTGAGCAGCTCAGTGTAAAAGCAGCTGCTAATTAGGCGCCTTATCAGCATGTCACACCAAAAACAAGATGCAGCACGAGGGCCTGGGGGCCGTTGCAAGGCGCAGTCAGCCGGCGGGTTTAAACAAGCGATTCCCTGCTGCTTTCTGTGCTTGGCTTTTATTGATTGATATATATTTTAATTGAACTGTGTGAGTGTTAGATGTGATTATGCGGAATGCTGAAAAGAAAATTCTAGATATTTGTCATATCAGCTCATAATATGTCTGTCTGTCCATTTTCTGCACCTGCTTGTCCCACGAAGGATTGTCGGGGTGCAGAGTCCAAAACCTACAGGTGCAAGGCGGGGAACAACCCAGGGCGAGGTGCCAACCCATCGCAGGGCACAGTCACACACCATTCACTCGCACACCAGTCACTCACACACCATTCACTCACACACCATTCACTCGCACCTCATTCACTCACACACCAGTCCCTCACACACCATTCACTCACACACCATTCACTCACACACCAGTCACTCACACACCATTCACTCACACACCAGTCACTCGCACACCATTCACTCACACACCCTTCACTCACACACCATTCACTCACACACCATTCACTCACACACCAGTCACTCACACACCCTTCACTCACACACCCTTCACTCACACACCTTTGGGCAATTTGGCAATTCCAACCCACTTTAGCGTGTTTTTGGAAAGCGGAGAACCCGGAGGAAACCACACAACGACACGGGGAGAACGAACATGCAAACTCCATGCATGCTGACCTGAAGCCTGTTCTCCAGCGACGTGAGACAGCGGCAGCAAACGGCGCCTTGTGTCTGTATGATACCAATTTATCTTAACATTTTTCTTACTTTTATTTAGATGTATAATTTTAAAAAGTGGTTGATTTTTATCTGACACTTCAAAGAGTTTTTCCAAATGCTTGGAACACATTCAGATCAGACACCTGCCAAAACTAAGATGAAGGCGCGCTCCAGAGCTTCCGCTACCCCCACATCCTGCCACAGCCTGCAGGGGGCGCCGTTATTATGGCCCATCAGTTTGCCCCAGACAGCGTCTGACGGGGCGTACTCTGCAAACAGGGAGCTTGTCAGCGCCTGGCCGGCGGCGATCGATCCACCCGAGACTCAGGCGCCGCTGTCTGTGGGGTAAACGGTACAGTGGAGAGACGGCGGGCAGATTATCCTCTGTGACATGGAGAGGAGCAGCGATAACCCGCAGACCGGCACCGAGCTGCTGGGGTTACGATACAGAAAGTCGGGAGGAGCCGTGGGGTGCGTCTGAGCTGGGAGTAGGAGGGGGCGGTCAGTCGGGGGGGAAGGATCCCATATGGCTGGTAAGGAGGTGGAGATTCGTCTCGCTATATTTAAACCTCTGACTGAAGGTGTCTGCAAGTTTGTTTAGTTAGGGTGTGTTTATTACTGAGCATTAAAGTGCCAGTCTTTAGGGTTATACTGAGGATATGAAACAAGACAGATGCACATACTATTTTGCAAGCACAAGAACGTACAGTAGGATTTACTGTTTTCACAGGTCCCATCCTGCTGTTCTATGCAACTCTCTCTCTCTCTCTCTCTCTCTCTCTCTCTCTCACACACACACACACACACACACACAATCTCCATGGCTGAGGAGGACCAGAATATCAGCTTGGTTGACTTTTCGTCCAGTAGTGGGTGAGGTGTTTTCTGCTGACCAAAGATGCATAAATGTTTTGAAGACTGCAGGGAAGGTGGTGGCTCTGCAGGTGTCGAGACTGGAAGGTCACTGGTTCAAATCCCCTAGCCAGCAGAGTAACTATCTCACTGTTGAGTCCTTCAGCAAGGTCATTAACCCCCAAAACAGCTGCAAGGATGTTGGAAAAATAGCTGAACCTGTGCTCTGTCCGCAAGGCTTGCTCTCACCTCTGTTTGTGTGTGTGTGTGTGTGCGCGTGTGCGTGTGTGTGTGTGTGCGTGTGTGTGTGCGTGCGTGTGTGTGTGCGTGTGCGTGTGTTCTAAGCTTCTTCTTAACCCTCTTTCACCACCAAGATAGAAGCTTATTCTGTTGATCTTAAGACAACGTTATCAGACGCTAATGAAAACATTCCTTTACCCAACATTAATAATTCAGTTCGCTGGTGACATGAATGTATTTCGCTGCGCAGAAAGGGAGGGGGCCTTGGTCATTATATTGGTATTGTTCTGAAATGGGGACAGCATGGAGGGGGATGGTCACTGCTGTAACTCAGCAAAATAAATTCTGAAAAACCATCGCATATGGTCGGAGATGCTTCTGTACTTGGTACGGTATTCCTTACCTGCATTCAGATTGCTTTAAGAAAACAAGGTAAACTGCAATAGCAGAAGCATCACGTTTTAAGGACGTGTAAATAAATGTCACTGCACGCTACTATCCAGAATAGCAGTCAGTTCTAATAAGCCGATACGAGCACTAATACTTATAACCGGACTGTTCACATGATTAGCACATAGGTATTTCTGTGTACTGTGGTTCCAGATTCCTCTCCAAGAATCAGCGTTCCGGCTCCGCTTAATTTTTTTCTACACACGATAACTGAGTATACATGTTGATAATATTTTTATTATTATTCTCCTTTTGCACTAATTAGCTTTTTTTTTGCTGGTGTTCTCCAAAGATGGGGGGAGGGGCTTTCCTGCCGTGTTAGGGCTGTGGGCAAGCAGTGACATGTCGCTAGGAGGTGCTGTGGTGTTAATCGCACCAGTTTGGCACTGGTTTGCTTTGCAAACGTACAGATAAAGAAAAAACTATAGAAAAAAAATCGAATTGGACGTTTGATCTCCAGGTAAAAGGTTAATAAATTTGGATTCGGACACTGACTGCAGTCCGGGATTTAAAGGTCCCGTGGGAGGAGAAGAACAGCGACGGCTTGGTGTCAGTACACAATAACAGGCTTAAATCTGCCATGTCACTCTGACGGTTTTCGCTCCCCTTCCCAATCTCTGCTCTTTACTTAAAAGCAGAAAAGCAAAAGCACATGTAACTGCCGGGTTTATTTTGTGACAAAGAGAGAACCAGACCTGGGAAATTGGCCAGAAATGAAGGGCAGGTTTACCCGCCTCTGTGTCCGAACCTCAATCGGGGACCCTGTTCCTCTGTAATTGTATTTTTGGATTTGGAGGGACCAATTACATACGGTCAATAAGTGACAACAACAAAACTATAAAGGGGGATAATCAACACATATATCCCACAGGAGAATAGTGCCACGGTACCTTGATGTTGATCTTCTCCCTAGAGCTGGTGTTTGCTTTTTACTATTTACTTTTTCTAGGAAATTAAAATTTGCACTTAAAACGTGGGAACAATTTAACATTGAAAAATGCTTATAAAGCCTACAACAGGAGCATGCGATTTGTAAACATTTGTCTGAAAGGATTTTACAGAATACTATAAAATAATAATTAGACCACATTATTCACAATTCATGCTGATGTTGCTTAGTTACAGAATGGCCAGAATGGTTGTGTTTGTTGTTGCAGGATTCCCACAAGAATGGAAATCAAAAAAGCAGGTTTCCACCAACAGAACCGGAACTGGGCCGTGTGGAACCCTCTTAGATGCTAACTTGAATGAAAGGCTGTAATGCCTTTGCGGACCCCAGTGAGTCACTGGGGATTATTAGCATGTTAGATATTGTTACAATGAGGATAAGTCAGTGCGGATGTGAGGGCTTCAAGCTTCAGACAAAAGGTGACGTCATCCTCCGCTAAATCAGGAAGCCTTCATGGAGTGTGGACCTGGCCGATATCTGTAGCTGTCAGCTATGACATTCTTTCCGTGGAAAAAAAGTAATGCTTGCATGTGTCATTTATTATTATCATTCTGTGTCTATAAAACTAGGCCTCTCTCTAATCACAGACGCCCAGGACTAAAATAGCTCCCAGGATGTTTACAGGTCTCAGGTGCATCCAGGCTGAGATCAGAGAGAAGCGGCCGTAATGAGGATGGCGTCGGTGTCATGCGACGTTTCCACGTGGACGTCTTCCCTCGAAGCCCGTTCGTTAGAACACACTGGCAGCTCTGTCGCCAACCTGCAACAGATATCTCATTAAGCCAGCCTGCCCTGGCAGAGGGACGCCGGGCCGACGCCCCGTCCAAGCATCTTGCGTGATTAATTCTGACGCCTGCTTAATGTGTTGGCACCGGGTCAGCTGCGGCCTGCTCCCATAATTCAGCAGCATAACCTGCGTGTCCCCTTTCCAATTAATTTCCCAGACTAACAATTCTCCCAGATGACTGCCCTTAGAGGAGTGTGCCTGTATTATTTACACTTATTTCCTCTTTCGGGTTTGCAGTGCTAGTGGTATATTGCCCTTGAGATTATGACTTTTGAATCGCTCGCCGAGAACTTTCAGTTATAGCCTCTAATTGAAATGCATAATCAAGTGGGAATTGGACCTGTAACGCTTCACGTTCAACTCACATTCACAAATATTATCTCATGCTTTATGTTTCATTACATAAAATGGTGTATTATATACACCCACACAAACACACACGATGATTATGGCATGAAATGGCAGCATAACTCCCCCTACGGCATAAAAGAAATAATAAAATCTAGGAAAACAATCATCTACTTGCAGAAATATGTACGTCCACATAAGCGGCGCTTCATGTTTTGCGCTTGGGGGTGCAAAAATACTGCATCCTGCTCACCTTATGCGTTAATGCAGGTATCTGATGCACATATACAGTAATGCATTATTCACATATAATGCATTGTTTTGTTGTTATAGGGTACCAGCAAACCGCTAATGCAAAGGTGCAGAGTTCCAGTACAGAACATGCACAATGCTGATCTTGCCAATTAACTGCTATTTCAACTGCCCCCCCCCCATGCATGTTTGACTTTAGAAACATGTGCCAGTGTGCAGTCAATATGAAAGAAAAGAGAGTTACTTGACAGCATCTTGTTTGACATTTTAACAAAGCAGAATGGATTTACTGTCAACATGACTTTATTTTTATTTTATTTGTTTATTTATTTATTTAGCAAATGCTTTAAGCCAACATGACATGTAATTGAGAACGCAGGATCGGCCAAACTGGGGTTACAGGCCTCGCTCAGCATAACAACGGTGGTCCGCTGGTCACAGACACGGTCTGAATGCAGAGCCACAGGCACCCTGCAATTCATCTATAATAACATACGTTCACCTGTGATTGACAGTTTAAATTTGATGAACTAATGCTGGGCATATTATTATTTAAAAAGCATAAATCATTAATGTTCCCTGCCATATTCAGACACACTCTTAGTTCTGCTTCATACCTGAAGACACAGAACATGGATGCTTTCAATACGCAGCAAAGAGACGCTAGTTCCTTAGTATTCCCTTTGTGTCTGACACTAGAGTTAGACTTTTATCACTTACTTTCATCTCTTGTATTGATTACCTTGCAGCTGTTGATCCAGACCAAAACATGGATGTTATCAAGGCGAATGTGAGCTCAAGTGGCTGTTATCGGCTTACATCTGCATGGAATACAGAGAACGGAGACATGGCCATTGCCACTTCTTCCCAGCGAACTGCTTTTGATTATCATGGCAGGAGGCCTCTTGGCCTGAGGGAGGATGGAGGACGGGGCGGCTGTGCCTCTCGGACCTAAGGAGGACAGGGCAGCTCTGCCTCTTGGACCTAAGGAGGACGGGGCAGCTCTGCCTCTTGGGCATAAGAAGGACGAGGCGGCTCTGCCTCTCGGGCCTAAGGAGGATGGGGCGGTTTTGCCTCTCGGACCTAAGGAGAATGGGATGGTTCTGTCTCTTGGGCCTAAGGAGGACGGAGTGGCTCTGCCTCTCGGACCTAAGGAGGACAGAACGGCTCCGCCTCTCGGGCCTAGGGAGGACGGGGTGGTTCTGCCTCTCGGACCTAAGGAGAATGGGGCAGTACTGTCTCTTGGGCCTAAGGAGGACGGGGCAGCTCTGCTTCTCGGACCTAAGGAGGATGGGGCGGCTCTGCCTCTCACACCTAAGGAGGACGGGGCGGCTCTGCCTCTCGGACCTAAGGAGGATGGGGCGGCTCTGCCTCTCACACCTAAGGAGGACGGGGCAGCTCTGCCTCTCACACCTAAGGAGGACGGGGCAGCTCTGCCTCTCGGACCTAAGGAGGATGGGGCGGCTCTGCCTCTCACACCTAAGGAGGACGGGGCAGCTCTGCCTCTCACACCTAAGGAGGACGGGGCGGCTTTGCCTCTCGAACCTAAGGAGGACGGGGCGGCTCTGCCTCTCGAACCTAAGGAGGACGGGGCGGCTCTGCCTCTCGGACCTAAGGAGGATGGGGTGGCTTTGCCTCTCGAACCTAAGGAGGACGGGGCGGCTCTGCCTCTCGGACCTAAGGAGGACAGGGCGGCTCTGCCTCATGGGCTGATGGAGCACAGAGCAGCTGTGCTTGAACACTGCACCAACATTGACCGTATATTGTGTCTCCCAGGCTCACAAGCATCACATTTCAACATGTCTGTTATTCATTCTTAAGTCCTTTTTTATTCACAAGTTAAAAAACCTACAGATATTACACAGGTTTACATATATATAACAGGTTTTTTCATTATATATAATGTCATTATATTTTTATTATATATACAGTATTTTGTAAATGGTTAATGATCGGGAGCCACACCACCTGTAGCTCAGATCAGGTAACCCATCTGAAGCAGCTTTGGGCCTGGCCAGTACTTGGATGGGAGACCAAATGGGAAAGCTGGGCTACTGCTGGAAGAGGTGTTGGTGTGGCCAACAGGTTAGCCCACCCTGTCAGTGTGGATCCCAATACCCCAGTACAGCGACGAGGATACTGTGCTGCAAAAATGCTGCCGTCCTTCAGAAGAAACGTAAAACTGAGGTCCCGACTGTATGAAGTTATAAAAGATCGACGAGCATCAATAGAGTAGGGGTGGTATCCTGATGCCCTGCCTAACATTTCCCACTGTGGCCCTATCAAATCTGGCCTCCTAATCATCCCCTATATCTAACTGGTGAATTCCCTCCTGCTCCTTCACCACATTAGTTACTGTGTGGTGTGCATGCTGATGCAGAATGGCTGCCGTCGCATCATCCAGGTGGGGGCTGCACAATGGTGATGGCTGCAGTGGCTCCCCATTGGTTCTGTAAAGAGCTTCAGGTGTCTTGAAAAGTGCAACATTCATTCATTCAAAAGTGATTCATTTGTTGACTAAGTTCAGTGTGAGATTGTGCCCATCTATCCCGGTCAGGGATATTCTTTTAAATTCATTTGCTTGTAGAATTTATTCATGTAATGATTCAAGAAATTGGAATTAATAGTCATGATTCATCATAGTCTATGACAGTTTTCAAACCGGCAACAAATTACAAATAAGACATCAGTTTATGTTGACAAAATATGTTCATTGGTTCTTTTTATTAGTGATATGTTTTCAAACACACATGTTTTAATGGAAAAAAAAACACACTGCATTCTGAAAACTACAAAAGGTTGCAGTGGCACAGAGCTGTGCATCAGCTCACTGTACAGTGGAATGGTTTACTTTAACAAGGCGATTACCACGATCAAGGCCTCGCACGGAAAAGAAACACAAACATCTGTTATTCCTAATATCTACAGGTGGATTGGCTAGGAAGAGGACTCGTGATGGGAGCCCTGGTGAGAAGTCCTCTGCGCCCAGAAGGCCATGTCCATGCTCAGGTCCAAAGGCTCGACGATGCAATCAGTCATGCAAATCAAAGAAGCAACAAGGTTATCCGCCCAGTCCGTCCATGCACTAGACCACAGGAGCGCTATTTTTTCCAAAGGGTTACGGCAGGTATTGCTAATGCCCGCTCTTAAAGGGTTTCTAGCGGCTGTTAATGGCTAATAACCTCAGTATTGAGACAGACTACTAAATTAGTTCAGTTATGGAAATAAGTTGAATTCTACAGTATTTTAGTGTTTTGGTAGAACAGAGAGCTCTATATACTAAGCACAGTCTCACCAACCATCTGACTGGGGAGCCCTGTTTCAGGGGAAGTCTTTGATCTCGTTGTAGCTATTAGACACCCCAACCCCACCCTCCCATACGTTTAGTTTAAAAATAGTTAGTGTACTAAAACTGGTTTCTCCCAATTGTCTTCCAGACACAGACATTGTGCTGATCTCCTGTTGTTCCCTCTCCGTCCAAATAAACGCCCAACGGCAAATTAACCGCAGTGCGGGCACCTCATGTCAAATACGTCAATACAAATCACGAAAGCATAACGGAAAATTCACGAAACAAAGATGCATGTTGTCTTACAAAAAGAATTGTCCGTCCGTCTGACAAAAACCTCAGCTTAATAGTCGTCGTACGTGTTGAGATCAGAGAAGTAGGCATTGGTGTATGTCTTTCCTGCTAGCTGGGGATTGAAGTACTTATTTCGCTCCTCCAGGATCAGGTTGTTTTTATTGAAAGCCTGTGGGCAGAAGGAAAGCTGTTAATGATGTTTCAGGCATCGTAGACAGAAGCTGTCAATGGAGCCACAGTGCCAATATAACCCACCAATCAAGTCGCGCGGCAACAAATTTCTACCCAGAATCCCATGTTATTCAGTTATTCGTTGTTCATTAAAGCAAGAATAAAAATATCATTTGAAAGATAAATTATCTGCATTTAGCAAAGACTTTTATAGAATCAATCGATGCATTGAATTACTGTAAGTATGTATAATAATAAAAACACAGAGGTCTCTAGAGGCTTTGTGTAATATCAGTTATGAAACCATTGCTGCCCAAAAAAGATAAATTATTCAGCTGAGAAGCAGGTGAACAGTCACTAGGTGCGAAACCTCATTTAAATGGAAGAACCCATAAAGTAGATGTAATGTTTTACAGGAGTATAGACGTGTATTTTGTATTTTTATTCTGGAACTTGAAATTTTTGTTTGAGGTAATTTAGATTTTGGATTAAAATGAAAAACGTTTATATTCCCATTTTCCCATTTTAATAATCTGTTTTAAATGTATTTTTTTCCATATTCAAAACTTTCAGGTGCTCTTGCCAGAAAGAGTAAGTTGAGAAAGTCTGGATCAAATCAGAAAACTGATTCCCTGAAGGAAATGCTTTACATTAAAGGTGCCCATCCACAGCTCTGCAGACCAGCTTGCTGTGGTCCCCCCCCCCTCAAACTTTTTGTCTCTGTACCAGTTACTCAAAAAATTCAAATCTTCTGAAGGCCGTCAAAATGATGCTGGTCACAGCTTTGGCAGGGTCACTCAAAGACATTCAAGTGCAATTTTGAAGTCACCCCAGGGAAGCTTTTGCCATTGGATGTGATTATACAAGTAACTATCTCACCATCGCAAATCGTGTCACATGAAGGTGCTTAAGAGAAAAGCACTGAACAACTACGTCATTCACAATCTCATTAGCAAACCGGTCCCATACATTCTGCCCACTGTTCTACCTCATGTAGTGGATGGGAAGAGCACTCACCTTGATGGCCTCCACGGAGTCATACTTATCGAGTTTGTTGATGTGATTGGTTATGCTGGTGTTGAGCTGAGCGGCTGATATTGGATGTATGACTGTGGCATCGTGGGATTGCTGCTGGTACCTCTGACAGTACGTGTAGATCAAGAGCGTGATCAAGCAGCCGAGGATGGCGCTGCTGAGTCCCACGGCGAGCATGTGGAACAAGCTGAAGTCTGCAGTGTGCGGGATAAGAATGTAATTAAACAGATTCTGCTACCTGGAATTTACTGCTGTTATGAGGACAGAGTATAATACTGTCACAAAGCATGCGCTTTAATATTTCATCATGTGTTTATCACAGCATTCATTAACCACACAGATGACACGGCTCATTTCTGAGGTGTCCTGGATGCCCTACCTTCGCATCTTCTCTCGTCCTGACTGGAACGAGCGATAGATAGTTCTGCAAAAGGAAAGCACTTATTAGGCTGATAATTGCCATTTTAGAAATGACCAACATAGCCAAACAAAAGCAATCGTCTTTGAATTAGGTCTTACACAGGTAAAAATGCATCTGTTTAATTAGTCAATAAGATGCTGCCTCAATATGGAGCATCAAAAAGGAGAGGGAGAAGCTGCCTCATTATTATGGAGCATTGATAAGGAGAGGGAGAAGCTGCCTCATTATTATGGAGCATTGATAAGGAGAGAGAGAAGCTGCCTCATTATGGAGCATCGATAAGGAGAGAGAGAAGCTGCCTCATTATGGAGCATCG
>JAODKE010000088.1:394468-408468 GCA_026779605.1 Mormyrus hasselquistii
CATGTGGTCAGAAAGTGAATACAGATATACCTCAGGACATGTGGTCAGAAAGTGAATACAGATATACCTCAGGACATGTGGTCAGAAAGTGAATACAGATATACCTCAGGACATATGGGAAGAAACATGTACTGAAGCACGTTTAGTTACTAACTGAAATACATGGAAGATAATTATGAGATTTATTCATACCCCAGAAATTATGGCCAAGATGGGCCTAACAAACTCAAACAGATGTTGGCGACATTGTGGTACACAAATGGCAAACTATACACATGTATTTTGGGCTTGTCCTGAAATGCAGAAGTTCTGGGAAGTTGTGTTTGAGGCCCTTGGAAAGATATTCCATAAAAACTTCATGAGACCCAAGGGTGACAATACTGGGAGTGATGATGTCGAGGGACATTGACGGAAGAACAGACAAATATCTACTGCATATACTACTGACAGCAGCGACTAAATGGCTGCAATCTGACCCCCCAACATACAGTATATGGGCTGAGAAGGTAAGGGGAAATATCAGCTGGAACTAATAACTTATTCTGTGAGACTTCAAGAAGATATTTGCAATAAAAGACGGGTCCAGCTACTGCCAAACTAAAACAAATGGGTATTTAACCCCCCTTCTTTTTTTCTCCTTTTAGGTATTTTATTTCTGTGATTGTTTCTTTTGCTCTCTTTTAATTTCTCCTTTATGTCTATTAATGTTGTTATTTTTTCCCTATATATGCTAATGAATTACCCAATTTATGTTTTGAAATGGTAAATGGTAAGGAATATAATTTAAAATGTAACTTGTATAACCTTTTAACAAATAAAAAATAAGTTCCCCAGATTTGGCGTCCTGAGTGCCCCTCATGCGAAATTTACCAAAATGTAGCTGGTTAAATACTAGGTGTGGACAAAGTGGCACTTCATGTTGTCTGTTACTTTTAATGCAATTTTACATTTGCTGTATTTTTTGGCCTCACTAGATGGCGCTCTTGGCTTGCTCTTCGGCATGCTTTGTGCCCCTTTTTTTGCACAGAGAGCTCCATCTAGTGGGATCAGAAAATACAGCAAATGGTTCATCAATCCATCTATCCATCCAGCCATCCATCTTCTGTACCCACTTATCCAATGCAGGGTCTGAAGCCTACAGGTGCAAGGCAGGGAACAACCCAGGATGGGGTGCCAACCCGTCAACAGGAACACGGCAAATAGTTCAATTGTCATTTATCATTGTGTCCATCACTAGTAAATACTGAACACAGACAATTGCGTCAAGTTTACTGAGGTCCCCTGGTCAGGTACCTGCTCCTCAACAGGTCTCTGTACATCAGTGAGCCAACGTGCTGCGTATCAGTCCAAATGCTGGGCTGTCATAAGGCACCACGCAACACAGGCTTTGCTACAGAGAAGGTGACGGGAGGCATCCAAGGTGGGCCAGGCTGCGGGATGATTAGATCAACCACAAGCAGGGAGCTCAGCTCAGAACCTTCCCCACGATCATGCCCATAACAGAAATGTGACTTTGATTTCTTCACAGCTTAGTTGTCCTTCACGCTACAAACTCCAGTGATCTAATTATGCGCTGGTCAGAATGGAGAGTGACAACTGCAGCTGAGTAATAATGAGTAACTATCCAAAAACAACCCAGGCAGGTAGAGATCACTTTAATGTAACTCGCGGGAACTGCAAGGCCAGCAAAACAACAGCTTTGATGCCAAGCCAAGCTGGAAATAACCGCAGAGGGATGAATCATGTCCCCTTTATGAGAAACGCTTGGAGGAACACAGATAGCAATCAAGTCCTCTTACAGCCAGGGTTGCTCGCGATCACAAGCGGTATCTTTTTCACGTAACACGCACAGTGCCAAAAATATGCTAATGTCACGATCGCTGAGGCCCACAGAAACATCGGAAAGAAATGAAGAAAGGGGCCTAACTGTGGAACGGAGAGAGAGGGAACAGGAGGTACGTAGAGGGAACATAGGTCTCAAACCTCCTTGACTTCCTGGAGGGCCAGTTACTCAGCTGCATGCTCACCCGTTTCAGAGCCTTTCAAATCGGTGGCTTGATGTCTATAAACTGAAAGCTGTTGCAAAGCCAAACTGTTTCCGACAAGACAGCACATTTAGAGAATGATGTATGAGTGCGGCTTCCGGAAATAAAAGGCAATGCAGCCAATACGGAAGCGGACCCGAAATCAGATCCGTTCGTTTTCCATGTCAGTTCTCTGAATCAAGCAGTTTCAACGCAGTATCCCAACAGGAAGTTGTGGAGACTTCCTGCAATTTCACCTGGAATGTACTGGTGTCCGGAAGTGACTTATGAAGGCCGACCGCCCCTCATCCTACCTTCCGTGGAGCAGCCTGTGGATCCATCCTTGGAGCAGTAACGCATCTCCACCCTCTGCCGTCCCACCTCCAGCAGGCTGGGATCCGGCACCCGCGCCCGACACGTATGCCGGAAGCGCTGCTCGTAATGGCCGCCACTGTCCGAGATGTTGACCGGACTCCACGGCGTCCAGGGCGTGGTCTTCTTCAGGTCGGGGCATGGGAGCAGGTTACAGGACTGGTACTCCTAAGCAATGTGTAAAGGTGCAATAACATTCACCTGTATCACACACGGGGGAAATTTCCGACATAACACGAGATTTAGGAAAATAGAGGATGGACAAATATTGCACTGATGAAAAAGACAAGCGGAAAAAAGGAGATAATTAAAAAAGGCTGAATTTACAGTGGTACAGGTTTGGGTAGTATCTTCTCTATTCATGTCACTGTAAGGCACTTCCTTTCATATGAGCACTGTGGTAGCCAATGAAAGTTCAGGATCCTGTGAAATATGATATTCACTAAATGAAGCAGAACCAATACTGGGATCTAGAAACACTTATAGATTAAAGGGGAGAGGAGCAAAGAACAAGATATGTCCTCTTAGTGGATTAGAGTGGGTCAGTGTTTCCCAACCCGGTCCTCAGGGACCTCCAGACAGTCTGGGAGGGAGCAAAAATGTAGACTGCCTGGCATGGAGCTGGGAGGGAGCAAAAATGTGGACCGATTAGGGATCCCTGAGGACCAGATTGGGAAACACTGGGATAGGTGATAGATGTGGATGATCCACTCAATCAGCTGTGTTAGGCGGTGAATACCGTCATTCTTAGAGAATGTATGAAGACACAAAGCAACTCAACTAGCTGGTTGAAACAACATCTTGGTCTGGATTTTTTCTTTCTGGACCTGAAGCACCCACCTCTGCTCTTAGATCAGTTTCCGCATGTTACCTACTGCAGTGCGGCACCGGCTCGTGTTGAGCGGCCTTGTCTTTAGATCAGAGGCTGAGGGCCGAACGTGAAGAGACTTAAGGTCATGGCTGAACAGTTGGGGCAGAAAAATCCACCCATCATGGCAGATTACGACGGATGAAATGATATTTAATTGGTTAACATCGTTAACGTTGTCCACGTCATTAAAGGGTTATGGCCAGGGATGATAGATGGCTTTCACTCCCGGATCCCCCAGCGTCATCCATGCCCATGATTGATAATCCTGCTCAGCCTAAATAAAATGCAGTGTTGATACTGGCTGATCATCACTGATGCACCATAAATCACTTTTGAATAAATTCCCCATTACTAATACGAGGAGGAGTGGACAATTCAGTGTATTAATCACCATTCACAATGACATATTCCATATAAACAACCCGACCAAAAAATATTATTTTATTTTATCATTATTTTAAAGTTGCTTTTTAGAAAGTAACAGGAAAAGTACAGACTGCACAGACTGTAAAGTGTGCTAAACAGCCTGAATCACATAAACCAGAGTAAGATTAAAAGTGACAGATAATTGTTGTTTTTCTGACTTTTTAAAAAACTTTAAGTTCCTTGTTGCATATTTTCAGCATGGCTGATTGTTAAAACGTGGCTGCACTGGCTGAACTGTGCTTTGTGAAAATTACATGAAAAATAAGAGAAACTTGAGAAACGAAACTACCGGAACTGTGAATATCTTTCTGTTTATTTAAAGAAACAGCTTAGAGGTGCGAATGGGAGAGAAAGGGGAATGTCTTTTTTATGAAATCTTTATTTTATTAAATCTTACAGCTTGCTTAGATTTATGAAAGGGGCCTGAGCCCTGTCCATTCTAACCGTCTTGCCCCCAGAGCTAAGCTCTGTACTCCTTCTTAAACTGTCCAGGAGGAGCCTCTGTGATATAGCTATGCTGAAACATCAAGGCTCTCCAGGGGGAAAAAATCAGTTTGCTTTTATGAAAAACGTGTTGTGCAATCACATCAGCTGCAACACTTAATGCCTGTCATAAGAAGTATATGGGTCTCAGTGTCAATATATGTCTAATAGCAATGTGTAGTACTACTAATTATTGATTTTCCAGACTTTAATTAATGACAAATGTGTATAATGTGTGTTCACTTTAATTGTGCTGAATAAATACAATCTGGTTCCAGGTCTACTTCACTCTACAGAGTTGCGCAATGATTTGACCGACAGGTGGGAGCAATTTGCCGAGAATCCTGGCAAAATGGCACTTGCCACACAGTACTATCCTACTCTTCACACGGCGACAAGTCTGACGTTCAAATAATATTTGTTTAACTAATTAAACAAGTGCTGCAGGCAGTAATATGCAGTCATTGTTTTCTTCCGTCTAAACTAACAGTGCAATCTGTTTTGCTTGGCACCCAGTTAATCTTGTTATTAACGGTACCGGCAAAAAAAAAAAAAAAAAACAGACAAAAAACAAAAAAACAGTGCGTTCCACAACATCAGAAAATACTCAATAAAATAAATAAATAAAGTTTTTTAAGTCTTCAACGCTTCCAAATAAATGAATGAAAAAATAATTACATTCTAAAGCCAATATTTTATAGGCAAAAAATCCAGTAGTAAACTATAGAAACGTGGCTTCTTGTTTGTCGGAAAACAAACGGGATATAATGAAATTCCCCGGGACGCGACCTGCATGTCAGGGCGTGATTACATTACCGCTTAATATTAGCGCACAGCCACGTCAGCCGGCCAGCTGCGTGCGCTTATGGCGCGCGGCGTCCCAGCTGTGTCCGCTCCACGCACGCGGGCCCTCTCGTGCCAGAGGCGCACCGCACGCTACTATCAACTAGCCATTAATCGCCCCGCTCATTCATTTCGGGCTCACTTTGTTAAAGTTTTCTACCATGGAACTCATGCCTGCAAAAGAGGGGGGAAAACACAATTCCTCTCTTGAATGGGGGAAAAAAGCCCTTTTTCTGCCACATGAAGACACCCCCAGGCAGAGCCGGAGGCAGGTGGCTGCTCGGTCTATCAGCGGCCCTTGTTGATTAGCGGATGAGGAGGTAGCATCCGTGCCTTTGGCCCGTTTAACATAATCGCATCCGTCCTGGCAGTTCGGTCAGCGGGAACACGCTGCCAGAGATGGCCCTTCTCGAAACAAACCACAGAGTCTTTTGCTGAGGATCGGTCTCTGAGCACATCCGTGAAAAGCGACGTGTCGGAGTGGAGTTCCAGGCTTGGTGCATTCACTCTCTTCTTTCGCTGCAGCCGCAGCCAAAGCCAGAACAAAGGATCTACTCTGCGTTTGGTCATTGCAGAATCAAAGAGGGAAGTCAAAGAAACTCGGCAAGCGAAGATGGATTTACGGAAATATTATCAGACAAAAACAAATCTAAGAAACTGAGTTTTCACTCAAATTGACATTAAAAAAGGACCATTTACTACCAGATTATTGTAAATATTTGCATATATTCCTGCTTAAGTGGTGTGAGGTGAAAATGAAAAAAAAAAACAGATTATTAAAAATTTCTGTTCTGGTTTGCAGGTAAAACAAGATTCAGAAGGTCGGCAGGTTCCAAATAGTTTAAACTTCTAAATACTACAAAATTAAAATTGCATTCAATCCCATTTCAGCTCCACTTTGCAGACAGCTTCCCCCCCCGCAATTTGGGTCACTGAGAGCTGCTATGCACCTGCTTCAGTCAAATACACACAGTACCGAATGTCCAGATATCTCACTGCAAGAGGTGGATCGCTAACATGGGCTGCCAGGGCAGAATGAGGATGCCGACCAATGAGAGGCAGGCACAGAGAGAGTCGCCCTATCATTGGGTGAACTGATGAACCCACAGCTTACTCTTAACAAGATCAAGTCTTCATTATGCGTGATCGATCACCTGATCACCAGATGCTAAACAGCCTCTCCGATTGCAGAACAGTGCATTTTGGATTTTCCCAAGGAAGGAGACTGAAACTTATGTTCTGCAAGCCCAGAATAATATGCATTACTGCAACACAACTGCACTGTCGCATCTGGATAACTGCTTGTCAAGACAGATGGGCAATCCCACAAATCTAACAGCGTTCTCGGTTATATGTCACTTAAGGCCAGAGTTACCCTCACAAATATACTGCATTCCACAACTTTAAGCAAGCTTCTAATTGAGTCTCGCGCAACATCGCTAAGCCCCGGGTTTATAAAGCCACCAAAGGATCAGATTTTAAGGACACGCTCATCAAATGCTGCTTAAAGAGAACAGAAGCTTCCTTTCAATTGTACAATGGATCTCCATGGAAAATATACACACACGTACCGACATGTAATTGTAAGGGTGAGATGATCTCAATGATAGCCTTTGGAGTTCTCATAAAGATAGGGCCAGTCTTGGGCCAAGGACAGCTATATATAGGAAAACAAAAAAAGCTGCAAGTCATGCCTCTTTGCACAAACTCTTTCCATGGTCTTGGGGTAAATTGTCTTTTCCCGCAATTTTAAAAAATACACCGTTGATGATCACAGATAAAGGCTCTTCCTGCCTAGAGTTGAAGACCGAATGACCACCGTAATTTCAGATCTCTCTGGCTCTTGTCAAATCAGTACGTTCAAAGCTGACTAGCTTTGTCTGTATAACTTTTGGCAAACAAAACCATCCACATTTACACATTTAATTTAGTCAATTCTGCAAAAAATGTGCATGGTTTTTTCCTTGGTTTCACTACCAAAATGGCTTAAAAATAACAAGCTCGTCCTATTCTCTGAAGTCCAAGCTGACAGCAGCATGGCCTCTTTCATCCCCCTCAATTGCCATGAGGCAGCGTCTCTTTCCACGGAGAGATGTGCGTTACAAACCCCACACTTTTACAAACAAGTCCAAACAGAGAGCAAGACAAACTTGTTCTTGGCACGCAGACAAAAGTCAACAGAAGCGGGTGTCAGAATGCTAACAAACGTCTAGTTGCACAAACGGAGCCCAGATAACAGACCAAATCCTCGTTTGACAGGACAAAGAACGTTTGCTCAAGTGACCAGCGCATGGGCTTGATTTCACCAGCCGGTGGAGCTGGAGCAGTCGTCTGCTTTGACTGTCATGAATTTAGAGAGGATGTTAGCGGTTCTGCAGAGGCGCGCCAGATAATTTAGATTTGTGTTTCAGTTTCATCCGACTCTGGGGAGAGTGCTGGGGGAGCGTTAGTGACGGTGTAGATGTGTCAGATTAAATGCTCGATTTACCCTCACGAAACTGCACCGTCAGTTTCAATGCGGTAATCATTTCTAGCTAAGGATACTGGGATATTGCGTCGTTATGAGCTGCCAGTGTGTGGCAGCAGAATCATGAATGAGACTGCTGAATACTGCCTGACACTAATACATAGAATACAAGATATGAGGGGGAACATCTTAGCGTGATAATTTTGTACGAATTCCTCCGATATGAAGCGAGAGAGTCTAGAGTTGGGAGCTCATCGGCGGTCAGAGGGT
The DNA here is from genome assembly GCA_026779605.1 of Mormyrus hasselquistii. Lineage (NCBI taxonomy): Eukaryota > Metazoa > Chordata > Actinopteri > Osteoglossiformes > Mormyridae > Mormyrus > Mormyrus hasselquistii. Next base: position 402,225 of record JAODKE010000088.1, read on the forward strand.
ACCAGGCCGCATCCAGCGCAGTCGTCGCCATTCTCGCAGGTCCGGCGCCGTGCCTGGAGCCCTCCGCCGCATGGCACCGTGCAGCGTTCCCACGGCGACCAGCTGGACCAATAAACATGCGGTGGGCAGGGCAGATGCTCGTTGCAGTACCTGAGGCGGTTGGGGAGAATGTAGGGGTTAGGGGGGGGCGGCCTATTCAGGGGGAACACAGACCAGGAGTAGCTTCAGAACACCCATGACATAGACTGTTTCTAAGGAGGTTAGTTATTCCGGAAATAACAACAAATGGAATGCAGGCCCAGTTGCACCAGGCTTTGTTCTGTAAAATAGATGGGTGCATTGAGCTGGTCTTCCGCAAGGACAAAAGGGCCGGAAGCTCAGGAAGAGCATTCCCCAAGGCCTGCATGCAGTTTACGGTCAATGAACACGAACCCCACCCCGAAATGACACGTGGCGGAGAATAATCGTCTGGAGAGTTAATCCTGTGCTATAGATGGGCTTCGCTCCAGAAACAAAAACAGCTTCATAAGGATCCCGCGGATTGTTCCCCACCCTACGACGTGGCCAACGATAGTACAGGTGATTAAGAAAATAAAAAAAGCAGAACAATTTTAAGAAATGAGCTGGAACGTAAATTAATAGGTCATTTGATATCGTGCGCTGCATTTTCCCCTAAATTATGTTATTTATCTGGTAATATTTTCCACATTTAGCCATGGCAAAACTGGAGGGAAAAAAACGTCAGATCGGCGGCTTGTGAAATGTCGTTTCGTTTCAGAGAGATGGGTAAAACTGTAAAATTAAGAGAGTGGATGCATTTACAAAAGAATGCCGGTCTGATGACCCTCTTACGCGCGTTCTCACGGACCGGAGAGATTCTGCGGCTTTCCTTTGAGTACGATTTTTACAATAAAACGTACAACTCTGTAAGAATTTTAAGACAGCAAAAGAATAAGAGCCTGGCTCCGCAGAGAGCCGTTTCTGTGATGAGTAGGGGGTCTTCCAGCCAGTGAGACTCACACAGGAAAATACCAGCAGCTGAAAGCAGAAGCAAGAAAAATCAGCACTGGATGGATGCATCAAGGCTGAATGAGGAAAAGAAGACGTGAGAGGAAACGAGAGGCCTTGGGGCTCTGTGAGCCGCCATCGAGGTCACCAGGGGCAGCAGGGAGCAGAGTGAAGCCCAGCATTTGCGTCCTGGACAGAGCAACAGGTCGAAGTAATCGATATGACTCAGTGACCTGACTTTCCCTCCAAAATGGCCGCATCCCCATCCTTCTCGTACATATTACTCCAACTTAATCTGTTACAAACGTGAGCATAGAAATGACTGGGAATTAGTTTTTGAGATCAAGAACCCTAAATAATAGTACTTCCATGTCTGAATTGCGCAAATTGAGCTACTCCAATAAAGCCAAATTAGCCATAATCCGTTGTCATGGCAACAGTAATTCCAGCAACATGTATCTGTTACTCGTCTAGTCTTTAAAGAGGTCTCTTGTTCCACTTCCAGCACTTTGCTGTCAGAAATTTAAAATGCTCTAAAAAGGTCATTGATCGGTTCATACCTAGGGTGGCGGACAAGAGAGAAAAGTAAAAAATCTATAGAGAGATATTTATAATTCAGCCCGATTCTGCGACAGTCAATGGGAGCAATTTGCTCTCTTCCTGATTCTAATCCACGTGCCTTGTGAATCAATAGCGAATATTCCCCAGTCATTTTCGAACTGATAAGTAGACTTTGGGCGTAGATGCACACGTTTAAATGAGTGAACATTAAAATCCTACCTCAGGATGATTAAAACTCCTGAATGTAAATAGTGCAGCATCTACAACTTATAAAGAAATAGATGCATGGCACAAGCGTGCCCCTTGTAGGGAGCGGAAGGTAATGCATGTTTTGCTGCAATACCGCACACTCGTCAGACTGCCGGAAATTGTGAGTCCAGTGCTCACTTCTTCAATCACACAAACCAGCCTGCATATTTGAGACGCCAAAGACATCAAACTCTGAATAAATATGCAAAAGCGTGAGGCTTCCATCATCATCATCACCATTATCACCATCAACACCATGATCACCATCATGTCACCATGATCACCATCATCATCGCCATCGTCAACATCATCATCACCATCATGTCACCATGATCACCATCATGTCACCATGATCACCATCATCATCGCCATCGTCAACATGATCATCACTGCTATCATCATCACTATCATCATCATCATCATCATCATCATCATCACCATGATCACCATCAACACCATCATCATCACCATCAACACCATCATCATCACCATCATGTCACCATGATCACCATCATCATTGCCATTGTCAACATCATCATCACTACTATCATCATCACTATCATCATCATCATCATCATCACCAAGATCACCATCATCATCACCACTGCCCTCATCGTCATCGTCATCAGCTTCTCCTCCAGGTGAGGGTTGAGGTGGCAGCACACCTCGCTGCTCATACAGACATCGTTTTTCATTGCCACAGACTCATTAGGGCTGTTTTCAAAGCCAGCTGACGGATATAATCACTCCAACGTGTCCTGTGTCCACGATGGGCCTCCACTCAATGACACGTGTCCAGAACATCCCAGAAGCTGCCCAGATGGCATGCTTATAATAATAATATAATAATAATAATAATAATAATAATATAATAATAATAATATAATAATGACACTTTATGATCCTCATGGGGAAATTCCCTTTTCTCCTGCCCCATCTTGCTCTCCTTGACACACATACACATACATAAGCAAAAGCCCGAATATCAGCCATCCCTCCATAAACATGGAGCTAGCTGTTAAGGGCCTTGCTCAAGGGTCTACAGACGTGAATATTCTGCTGAGGCCAGGGCTCAGCCAGCAACCCTCCGATCACTGGCACAGAGCCTTAGCCCACGCTGCCCAAACCACCACAAACTGAAAGAGTAGTGGTTCTGTTTCCAGGTTCCGCCAAACCTGCTTTCTCCTCAGAGGAAGGCCTCCCCGCTGCAGAGGACCCATAATGTAAAGTTAAAACTTCCTACAATCCGCCAATCAGTCGTGAAGTAAGTATTTGCTTCACTCCCCGCCACACGGTGTGTGTTACCAGTTTCTGCAGCACGACTGTTCTGGGATCAGGGCACTCAGATAACCGCAGTTACGTAAAACGCGCGGAGGACTGCACTGGACCGCACCAGCTCTGATGCCAACTGACAGCATCAGGGCTACACACCAGGTTTGCGGCCGCAACGTGTTCAGATCTGTGTCCAATCAGAGGGCAGCTCAGTCCTCCAGGGCCTCCGGGTCAGCTGGCTGTCCTCTGAGTGCTCCATTCCAGCCCAAAGACACTCGATTTAGCTGCAATGCTTCCTCTAAATTGCACATGGGTGTCCAGCGGGGAAGTGGCCCCCTGTGCAGGGTGTCCTCTGCGCACTGCTGCCTGGAACAGAGCTCAGGGTCACCATGACTCTGTGGGAATGGCCGTGGTAAACAGATGGATCATCACTGGCTTCAAAAGGCACGAAAGCACTGGCAGACTGGACATTACAGGCAATAGAGTAGAGTCTCATCAGGAAAGCAGGCACCATTATAACATGCTAAAGGCATGAAACGTCATAGAAGGAAAACAATGCAGTTTTTGCATTTCCTCCCCTTTGTGTCTGTATGGTACGAGTCTGAAAGCTGCACGATTTGAGATGAATGCATCTGTTAGACTGCTTGCAAATCTCATTAGGTGTTTTTTTATCTCCACTCTTGAAGATGGCATTAAAAAAAAACGTACAAGTTATATCCGTGGATGAAACATATAAAACGTACACAGGCTCACATAACAATCATAATCACACACGCGATATTTGCTCAGAAGAAAATTAGCCTTAGGTGAAGCATACTGTGAATCTGCAAAAGGAGAAGCTGAGACCATCACTGGATTGTGTGGAGATAACCAAGGACGGCCTTTGTAGGCTTTCCCACCACGGCCTGGAATCCCCAGCTGCACTCCTGCACTGTGAGTCTTCCTCAGACATGTTACGCAGTAGAGTAGAGGTGGAGGTATGAGGAGTCTTCATCCAATCAGATCTCTAATTCATAATCTAATTAGGAAGCTGTAGCGAAAACCCGCCCATACACCGGTTCTTTCCGGATAAGATTGTCCACCCCTGCATTAGAGTGGTGTTCCCCAATCCAGTCTCCAGGGACCCCCATCTAGTCCACGTTTTTGCTCCCACCTAAAGTACCTTCCTGCCAGACAGTCCACAGGCCCGGCTGTGTTCCTGAAAGAAAGCAGAGTGATGCCATGTTGAATACGCAGAAACCGCGGACTGTCTGGTGGTCCCAGAGGAAGGGGTTGGGAATCACTGCATGAGAAATTGGCTTATTTTTCAAGGCGTGTTTTGTAATTACGCCTTTCAGCCTCACTCCCACATGTGACGTTCACTGGACGAAGACACATCTATACACCCATCTGAAACAGATCGTGGGATTTGGAGCGACGCAGACGTCGCCGGCCTAGGGGACCCCCACCTCTCCTCGCGGTTCTGGCCCACGCACACGCGGCCCCCGTGCCGAGGGCTGGGGTTGCTGCAGGAGCGCCGCCGGACCTGGAAGCCAATGCCGCAGCTAGTGCTGCAAGGTGCCCATGGGGTCCACGGCGTCCATGCTCCGTTCCTGAAAGCAGAGAGACAGGAAATGTGTGGCATACAGGGAGGCCGCTGACTGAGGCACGGTGTAGGCCGCTGACTGAGGCATGGGGGAGGCCGCTGACTGAGGCACTGGGAGGCCGCTGACTGAGGCACGGGGGAGGCCGCTGACTGAGGCACGGGGGAGGCCGCTGACTGAGGCACTGGGAGGCCGCTGACTGAGGCACTGGGAGGCCGCTGACTGAGTCTTGTTTCAGGCCCATTTATACTTTGCGTTTCCACATAGCCACATAGATCCTCAATGGTCGTTTTTGTCATCAGCCATGACAGTGCGCTTCTCCTCTACCGTGAACGCATGCCTCCGGATTTTTTGTGTCTGCATAGATCTGTGCAGACATGGAGACTTTCGACAGCACTTTTTTGTTTCCGAAGATATATAATCCATCCTTGAAAGAAAACAAGGACGCCCATGTGTTGAAATTCGTGTCATGGTATCACCCAAACATAAAAGAAGAAACCTTTGGTAAACTGAATTGGAAATCCCAGAGAGGACACAAAAGAAATAACCTTTGGATAAAATCGTCAGATAAATAATTTGTTAAATGTAAATATTATTGCACAAACAAGGCAGGAGTCTGAGTTTGTTCACCTCCAAAGTGGAGGAGTAGAAGCAGGCCTGCCGTCCGTGACTGTGTCTGCAGCTGTGCACGTCCATCATGTTTCTGGGTATAAATGAGCCTTTATGCTAGACTTGAGCGGTATTACAGTATACCGCGGTATTTCGGGTATATTGTATGTTAGTGCCAACATTTAAAAATATGGAAGTAGCATTGCTTTCAAAAATACCATTGAAATACTACGGTATACTGTCTGTAGGAAAAATTACAGTAGATACTTCCCAAGCCTAATTTATACCAAGAGTGTTTGTGTTCACAAAGAGCCGTTAATAACCATGTAAGATTGGCACTGCCAAAGGCAGAGTGCTGATTCTTGTCATTGCTGGTCTCCTGAGAGTTGTTCTAATGACAGGCCCACATACCTGGAGCAGTTGGTGACCTCTGCAGCGGAGCCCATGCACGGTCGGCCCCCACACTGGGGCGGGGGGGCGTCACAGGCCCGTGTCCGGCAGAGGCAGGAGCCGACGGCGCCCCCGTCGCTGTGCCCGCACACTTTCCAGCCCGACCAGGCGCCGAAGCCACCGTCCACCGTCACGTTTTTCTTCTGTACGTGTTCAAAGAGCCGTGGCAGGTCAGTTACAACAGGAAGAGGACTGGAGCGTTGCCATGGTAACCTCAAACGACATCAACACACTGAGGCCGAAACAATGTAGCCAAACATTCAGGGACTTAGCTGGTAATAGAAGATGAAAAATAAACATTTGCATATCAGCAAAGGCTAATCTAGCAGGTACATATACAGGTGCTCCTCGCTTTACGGTGATTCATCTTACGATATTTCAACATTACGGGGGTCGGATGTGCATTCAGTAGTCATCAAAGTATGAATTTTGATCTGTTTCCAGGCTAGCGATATGCCGTACGATACGTCCTACTGATGACGGGCGATGCCAGCGTCCACCCAGTCACGCTT
>JAODKE010000088.1:419095-433255 GCA_026779605.1 Mormyrus hasselquistii
GCATAGAGACATGAAAAGGTACAAGCACTGGCATAGAGACATGAAATGGTACAAGGCAGCATTTTCCTGCCTCATAATGGTATAATATGGAATCCACCGGATACATCAGTGTTATTGATCCATAGCATGAGAATCAAGGAAAATATAATTATATATTGAAACTTTTGTTGCGGAAAAAAACAACTTGTACTGCAGTCAACCACGGTTACCTGGAAGTCGGGATTGGGGTTCGGATAAGGCAGCCAGGCCGAGCGCGAGTTCTCCTGGTACTTGAACGGTCCATTGAACACTTGGGTAATTGCGCTGAGATTGAAAACGCACACAGCAGAGGCAGCGATGCTGTTCCTGCGTGAAAGCAGACAGGCAGGCACGATTATAAGCACGCAGCCCCGATTCCTGCGAGTCCATTCCAACTCTATTTCCACCACCGATCCACCAAGACAGGGTAACGTTTTTATTTCAGGGTGTCATTTTGAATAAATCTGCAGAGGAAAGTACACGGAATAGAAAGAAAATTGTAGCTCTGATAAGAATGGGGAGATGGTGGTTGTCATGTAAACATGAAAACGGATCTTCACATGCAAAATGAAAGCAAAAATATGTATCCTGCCTTAAAGACCGCAACAATAGACAAGTCATGATGTAAATGGATGCTGAAGATTGTCATATACATTAGAAACAAAGTTAGTCTAAGAGAAGCACTGGTAGTAGTAGAGCAGAGCATTCTGGGTAGAGACGTACACATTGGTGGTGAAGACCGCGTAGAGGAGCTGCAGCTTGGGCAGGTAGAAGGTGCCCTGCAGCTCATGGTAGTAGAAGGGGATGTCGCCTGGCCGGGAGCAGTTGAGGCGCGCCTTCATGAAGGTGGTCCACGTGTCCTCCAGCAGGAAACGCCCCCCAACGTCGTTCTTGCAGACGCGGGCGGCGCGCGAGAACACCGTCCGGCCGCAGTCGTGCTCCACGGCGTTCTCCCGGAAGAAGAAGTAGGTGAAGTTGCCGATGTCGTAGGATGACACGAAGTTGGGTTCTGCGTCGAGAACAAAAACATCCCGGAAAAAGTGTGTCTATTTTCAGGGGTGGTGGAAGGGGCGAGATTTAATAAGAAGTAGGGTCACCCGTTGTTGTCAGGACAGCTTCGCTCCTTGTAGTGCTGTCCTTGTTTATATAGACCTGCACTGGGGTATTCAGTTGATCCAGAACCCAGTAGCGATAATAGTGTATTTACACAATATGGATGGATTGATTTATTTATCAACACAGAAGAAATAGATAAAACCAGCCAGAATCCATGTCAACAACATGTAAAAGATACAAACTCAGAACTCAAGGCCAAGAAAGTAATGTAGGCAGTGGGCCGTCCTGATTTCTAAGAAAACAGGTCTTCTGTAATACCGGTCTGCCTGTGTGCCTCTAAAATGTCAACGGTACAATGAAACACGAGGCGAGAGCAACAGCATCATCGCCGTATCATAAACTTGATGACCGACGCATATTCTTAATAACAGGATATTAACATATCTTCAGTAGTACTGAACTGAGAAACAGAAGTCTGCTTTGCTGACAGTAATTTCATTTTATTTTACATCAAAGAGTTCTGTTCTCATGAAATGCCCTTTGGACAACGTGAACAAAATTAATCATTTGCAATAACATCGTAATATTGTCGACATGGAGCGTTTTGTGGGTGTCATTTATTTTCCATTTTGAACGTCAATCAAACTGATAATCCTTGAAAGTGAAGCGAGTAACAGTGAATATTACAAGCTTTATCTCCATTTTAAGTCAAAGACAAACTTTCTTGGAAAATTCCGAATTTGATCATCTGTACAACACTCATGTTTGATCGTTCACAAGATTTTTTTTTTTTTTAGATAAAAAAAACACAAAAAAATATGCGCAGTGCTAACATCTGCAATTTAAAAAAGTCACGCTTATAAATGCCACCACAATTTCTTTCTACTTTGCAAGAGGCCAGAGTTTCATCACTTTGATGCGAGTTTTAAAAATATTATCGGGCAACTGAGTTATTCAAAAACAAGCCAAGCAGTCAGAGCCAGAATTGCAAATGTATCGGTCACGAAACCTGCTAAATTCTTTAACGTGCCAATGAGAGCATTCTTACAAATGATGACAGAAAATGCTAAGCAGGGTTGTCTTTGGCCACGAGCATTAAAGGTCAGGAGTCGGAACTAAACCGCAGATAGTATGGCGTCAAAAATCACCAGAGTAGTGAATGGGCTCTCTGATGCAAGCGCCACATGGACCCTAGAGTGTGAGCTTCACCAAGCCAGAGCTGGTGGCTGGACTGCCGCTCACAGACTGCGAGAACCCAAGGCCAGAGCAGAAAGACGCATAACCTTGTATAACGGGCATGAAACATCAACCGCTGATCAATGGGAAAAAGTTACACGGTTTGATGAATCATCTTCCTCTTCATTTCCCACAAAAGTTCATGTCTGGAGAAAGTTTAAGAATTCCTTTAATACGCTTCAATATTTCCTGTCAAAAGTTAACCATGGCTGGAGATAATAAAGGCATGGCAGTGATCTCACGGTAGGAGTCATCTCTGATGGTTGCTCTGCATGGCTGTATAAGGGCAAAGGAAGAAGAGGCTGTTTAACTGCAGCAGCTTCTCCACATTCCGAGATGATATTGCATCGGTACAGAGTACTAAACGAATCCAGGGATGGTTCCTTGAACGAGCAGCCTGCCCTGACCTCCCCAATTACTACCCACACATCACAGAGCATTCACACGCAGTTCTGTAGTGCAGATCCAGCTTCTGTCTTCCCTGAAACACTTGGAGGCTATTTTCCTATTTGCGGAAGATCCCACATCCCATTACATACCGTGTAGGACAAGGCCACTGTTCCCCAATCTGGTCTCCATGGACCCACAGTCAGCCCATGTTTTTGCTCCCTCCCAGCTCCCTGTCAGACAGTCCACATGTTTGCTCCCTATCGGAAGCTGGGAGGGAACAAAAGCATGGACTGTCTGTGGGTCCCCCAGGACCGGATTGGGAATCGCTGGAATTAGCAAGCAAGGAGTGAAGCTGTCATATCAATATTCTATTATGCATTTCAATTATTTCTGTCCACTCTCCATGTAACTGCCTGAAAATATACTGTGCTCACAGTTTGTCTAGGGATGCTTGCTTAATTCATTGCAAATTTATTGGTTTCATAACAAAAATTACTACTTTATTCATTTTTTTTTTTTACAAAAAATATCTACCACATTAGAAACAACCAGTAGTTTTAAGAAACACATTATTTTCAAGAAGTAATAAATTGAAACATAAATTATAGCTCAAAAAGAGCTGTTGAACAGTTTGTTGACAACTCTCATTGGGAGCTTTTTAATTAGTAACACCGTTGCAGTGACATAAAACATAAAACAAATATTTGTGTTTAGTGTCCCTTTGGGAGCCCAGTGTCTACGACTGCAATTACCAGCAGAATAGGAAGGATGTAAATATGTGCACAGTGAAAAAACGATGATACCTAAGAAGAAAAAATGTTCAGGTATGTGAAACACCGCTTGTCAATAGACTTCTGATATGAAATTAATAAATCTGCAACAACCATCCATCTATCTTCTGTACCCTATCTTGGATGCTATGGGTGCAAGGCAGGGAACAACCCAGGATGAACTCATCACAGGGCACAATCACAGGGCACAGTCACAGGGCACAGTCACAGGGCACAATCACAGGGTACAGTCACAGGGCACAATCACAGGACACAATCACAGGGCACAGTCACAGGGCACAATCACAGGGCACAGTCACAGGACACAATCACAGGGCACAGTCACAGGGCACAGTCACAGGGCACAGTCACAGGGCACAATCACAGGGCACAATCACAGGGCACAGTCACAGGGCACAGTCACAGGGCACAATCACAGGGCACAGTCACAGGGCACAATCACAGGGCACAGTCACAGGGCACAGTCACAGGGCAGAGTCGCACACATCTACGGGCAATTTGGCCAAGTCCAATTCACCTAAGCATGTCTGTGGGGGGAAACTGGAGTACCAGGAGGAAACCCCACAACGACTTGGGGAGAACATGCAAAGTCTACACACGTGTGGAGCCTCGAACCCTGGTCCCGCTGTATCACTGCACCGCGCATAAATTTCTGCAGAATTAAGCGAATGTCCCAAGACATTCTGTATATCAAACAAAATGAAAAGAGCCAAGAATATGTGTTGAAATGCGTAGGATGGGCAGGAGGTGACTTATGGCAGGTCATATGAAGGTATGTTTATTTCTCAGAGCCGGACCATCGTCGCATTAACGATTCATGTTCAAAGTCCCTTTCACAACAACAGATGTATTAAAATACTGTTATCCTCAGCAGTAAGTGGAATGAGATCATTTGCATAATGATACTCAGGAACATCCTTCCCTTTTCAAGTTCATTTCTTTTCACATCTACAAATTACTTGTAATGTTGCAGTATTCCAATAACTGGCGATATAAGACATGTATGGGGGGTAAAACCACGCAGAGTAGCTCCGACATGCAGCAGTTAACACCTTAAGGGCCATGCAAAGTCATCAGCGGAATATCGCTTTCAGAGTCACTGCAGATCCTAGCAGGCGAGACACCCGAGTCCGGGCAAGTCGGCCGACCATCGACATTAATATGAATGCAGAGCCGGAGCAGAAGTCTTAGGCCGTCAAAGCAAATGTCTCAAACTATTCATCCGGGGAATAAGTGCATATTTGCGCAGAAAAAAGGCACAATTTAAAATCACAAAATGTACTTAAATCAGAAAATATCCCTATATCTATCTATATTATTACTGGTGGAATTGTTGCCCATTCACTCAGAAGAGCATCTGTGAGGTCAGGCACTGATGTTAGAGATGAAGGTCTGGCTCACAATCTCTGTTCTAGTTCATCCCAAAGGTGTTTGATGGGGTTCAGGTCAGGGCTCTGTGGGTCAGAACTTCCACGCCAAACTCAGCCAACCATGTCTTTGTGGACCTTTCTTTGTGCACTGGAGCCCAGTCATGCTGGAACAGAACAGGGCCTTCCCCAAACTATTCACACAAAGACTGAAGCATAGAACTGTCCAAAATAACATGCTGAAGTATTGAGCTCCCTTCACTGGAATTAAGGGGCCCAGCCCAACCCCTGAATGACAAACACCCCCCCCCACACCATCATCCCTCCTCCACCAAACTTTACGGTTTACAGTGCAGTCAGGAAGGTAACATTCTCCTGGCATCTGCCAAACCCAGACTCGCCCATCAGACTGCCATAGGGACATGTGATCCTTCACTCCACAGAACATATTTCCAGTGCTCCAGGCAGTGTGCTTTTCACCCCTTCATCTGACACTTGGCATGGCGCTTGGCGACGTGAGGCTTGGGCTGCCCGCGGCGGCCATGGAAGCCCATGGTGCTGGGATAATACCAGAGGAGGTCAGTCTGGAACAAAGCGTTGGCAACTTTTACGCACTAAGCGCCTCAGCGTTCAGCGACTTTACGCGGTCTGTCACTTTCGTGGCTGAGTTTCTGTTGTCCCTAAACGCTTCCACTTTGCAATAATACCACGTACAGCTGACCGTGGAATATCTAGCAGGGAAAAAAATTCACTAATTGATTTATTGCAAAGGTGGCATCCTATGACAGTATCACACTTGAATTCACTGAGCTCTTGAGACTGACCTATTCTTTCACACTCCCTGGCTAAGTACTTGATTTTATATACCTATGGAAATGGGTCTGAATGAAGCACCTGAATTCAATGATTATATATATATATATATATATATATATATATTCATTGATTCACACATATATATATATATATATATATATATATATATATATATATGTATATGTGAACAGTGGCACGATAAAAAACGACTAGATGAACACCGCTTTAGTTCCGCAGGGGCACCTCAGCCATTATGCAGTCGTTAAATCACTTGATCATCTATTGGTTAACCAGTAAGAGTTTGCTAGCGCTCAAGTCAACAAACACATGACTGTACTGGGCGGTTATTGCAGATACTGGGTTGACTTTCAGAGAGATTTCGGAGTGGCGAATCTGACAGAAAATCACATTTTTACACCAACATGGAGAAGACTTTTGCACAGCACTGCACTGCACTTATATGGCGAGGCCAAACACTGCCCGTAGCTTAAGAAGTAGAGACAACACGAAGGTTGTGGGTTCGACTCCCAGGGAGCATAGTGTGTAACCCTTCCCTTTATTGTAAGTCGCTTTGGGTAAAAGTAGTGGCTAACTTTGTTGAACATTATTTTACATTCAGCAGCACAACCCAGTGCTTTATTTATTAATTTATCATTCATCAGTTCGCTCCGGCGATGTTCTTACCGTTGAGCCATTTTGAGTTGTACTGCGCAGTGCGGAGTGGGGGCAGAGCCCCCAGGCTGCGGTAGATGGCGGGATCGCGACCCGAGAAGTCCATGGCGGTGGCGGCGTAGAGCTCGCCGGAGGCGGTGAGCAGAGCGGTGGAGTTGTGCAGAGGGCTGTAGGGGCAGCGGGCCATGCCACTGATCTGATCGTGGACCAGCGTCAGGTTGCTAAGCTGGAAGAGCGAGAGGGAGGGGAAAGATGGGAAATGTCAGGAGCCGCCGTCTGGGAGGGCAGCCCTGCGGGCCGCTGGGCCGACATCAACGCGGCGGGCGTAGCTAAGGGAGGAACAAGCGGCCAAGCCTTCAGAAGAGCTCGCCATACTTATCCGGAATTATAACCACGTACCAACGCGGCGTCAAAATAATAAGCAAGCACATTATTCTGAACAGCAGAGATATCATCTCTCAAAAGATATTGAAAAATTCATGAAGTTGACCTTTTCTGCACTTTCTATGAGCTGCAATCCTGTGTCGCTACCACTAGAACACATTTCACAAACAACATCATCCTCAAAATAGCACTATAGGCATGAAATTTTCATATTTCTGCCTTTAGCGGAGCGGGAGGTCAGCGGGGAGCTAATTGATTTTGCAGTACCGTGCGATTGGTGCAAATAGGAGTAAATGCATTCGTTCCGCAGGTAAAGAGCCGGTCCCCGCTAACGAGGAGAACACGGACGTAATTCTGACACTCCTCCTGTGGGGAGAGAAAAGAAAATGCAGATTTTAAGCTCAGGAAAGGGTACAACTTTGCAATTCTGCTGGAGTTGTCACAAACTTCATAATGCTGACAATGATAAAAGGAGATTCATTCTCAGGGGATAACAGATGAACAACCAAACGAACCACATGCTATGAGCTGAACGCAACATTAAAACTGAACTAATGTTTTCATTGTTCTACAGACCGTTAGTTCCACTCGTCCACGGCTAGATGGGCAGTACATTTAGTCTAATTTCACCACAGGAATATTATGCCACCTATGACCTCCCTGCACAATGTGTTCATAAACAAATAATGGATGACTATGGCTTTGAAAGCCACTACTTAAAACTAGATGAAAGGCAGCAAAATAATAAAAAAAATATATATAATTCAGTGCACCTGAAGTGTAGTGCATGCCAAGGCTGACCTCAGCCCAAATTTGAAGTGTTGTTCAATCTGCTAAACGCTCGCCACAGATTCCTTGGGCACAAAGGCTTATAAAAAGCAAAGCTTTGTAAGAAATTACTCTGGTTTGTCTGAACTTCACAGAGAACAACTATAAACAAAGCTACCTCTGATTTTTTAAAAAAACTTAAAATACTAACAACAGGAGAAACTAGTTTCCTTTAAGCTGTTCTCTAAACTGATATAACTGACAGATTGCATCTTGTCATGCCTCTTGTTAATGCACCTCCCCTTTAAGATGCTTTAAAATGAACTCTCTGCAAATATTTCACATGATCAGTGCTCACTCCCCTTTAAGATGCTTTAAAAAGGCCACTCGTCTTTGGCTATTTTGCATGATTAATGCCCACTCAGGCTTCTTTTTTCAAATCCATTTGATGTCAATGACAACTGATTTCATTGCAAATTGTCAAATCGGTAATGAATAATTGTACTGGATAATTAATTACGCCTCGTAACAGGTGGAACTGAAATATGTTTATTGACTAACCAGGCAGGTTCCTGGGCTGCCAGCGCTGCTTCATGTTCTGCTGCCCTTGAGCTACAAATCACTGGGCCCTGTCTGCTACCTGCCAGACTCTGCGCCATCCATTTAAATGAAGGCGAGCGAGACGACAGGAGCCCAGCCTGCATTGCTGAATGGGGCGCAGCAGTGACACGTCTGCGCTAACTGTGGATGTCGCACATGCAGGGAAAGGCGCGCCTCCGTCATACATGGCCCCTGGGCCGGCGAGCGCTGACACGGGGGCAGTACCGCGGCGGTGGGGCGTGCCCCGCCGGGACCCGATTACGCCAGTCCGGTGCACACAAACAGTGGGGCGACGGGCAGGGGGTGACGGCAAGCCGCAGCTCAGCAGGTCCTCTTTGTGCTCGGTCCCTGAACCGTGACTAAACTTGGACTGGAGACGCGCCTAGGAAAAGCTCTGTCCCAGCTCCTGTCGGCCCAGATGCTGAGGTCCCCTCCATCGAAACACCGTCACACTCTTGCCAGCACACCCTACAGGGCCGTCGGCACTATCTGAATCCGCTCATCCGTCTGCATCACGCCCTCAGGTCCTGTACGGGCATTTTATGCATTTTCTGTACCCATGACAACAACCGCTGTCAGCTTCGCCGCATGCCCAACAGTACCCCCCCCCCCATAATAAATGAGGAGGTACCTTGAAGTTGCCCCATGATGAGGTATAAAACCCCAAACTGCAGGAATCCAGGGCAGTGGCTGGTTATAGCAAGCTCACCTCAGATTTACCACGACTGAAGCAGGCGGCCTTGGTGAAGTCATCGCAATGCCAGTCCACGGCCTGCCGGGGGCGATGATAAAACAGAACAAAGTGAGAGAGCAGTGACAGGAGGGAGGAGGGGAGGGACTGAGGACGTCTCCGGCTCGAAATAAACAATGAAAACAGAATCACACACACACAATATATTTCATACGTGAGCATTAGAAACAGGTTTTAGCTGAGAATCTCTTCACTGATGAAAATGAACATGGATTATTCATTTTTATTATTCATTTTCAAAACTCTGCTTGAAATCTGTTCAATTCTTAGTAAAACGACATGTGCCTTTCAAGCAGAATTTGAAAAGCCTGGATTTCAAGTTCAGATTACCCAGGAGGAAAATACCCCCAATAAAAATTTCCCCCTGGGATCAGTAAAGTTAATCGTAATCTTAAAGTTAAGATTTTTCTGCTGTCACACAGCTTCAAGTGATGTACCGCTGCACCCTTTGGGAGGTTTAGTGCCATTAACGATACAACACACGTTCTTTCAGAATCACAGCCTCAAGAAATGAAATTAAATCATTCTATCGAAATCCACTTTCATCTGAAAACAAATTCCACCCAAACTGGCATTTTATTTAGACAAATATCTAACTGGAAGTGATGCTAAACGGTTTTTTATATATTTAAGGCAAACTAAGCAAAGAGAAGATTATTTTTTATTGATGATTTTCTTGGGTGAAAACGCGTTCAACAACAAAAAGCAAACGAATTCCAGCCAGATGAGGGGCTGTGTGATGAAAAGAGCAAACAAAACCATCGCGGTTATTCAGGCAGCGGTTCACGCGGAGCCATGAATGAAGGGATCGAACCATTCGGATGTAGACTGGGGGGTCTCGGACTTCCCTGTGCAGGAATATACCAAAATTGACAGTAACATGGCTCTCAAAATGTTTCCATGGGGTGTCTTTTCTGAAAAGTAATATCAATATTTGCTACTTCAATACAAATACATTACTATACCCGATTAATTCCACTGCTACTAGCTATTTTGGCCCTGCTCGTGGGGTCCCAATAAATACAACCCATAATAAATCACAATAACAATAAATATCAGGATGCTTTGATCGTCTAAAGTTACTCTTTCACTGGTTTATGTTACAAAGCAATTTTGAAAACAGAAACAGGCTTAAAAACAACCGTCAGTATGAACTAAACCAAAATTCTTTATGGAAATAATTCAACTTTTCCATAGTTGTGAACTTTCCGCCAGTGGCCGCGAGCTACCTCGGGACCGCTCGCGGTCAGTCCTCTCGTGCAAGCTCACGGGAACACGGCACGAGGGTAAACATGCCGCTGGCACGAGAGCGAATGGTGGCGCGCGTGCCGTAGGTTGGCGTTCACGCTGGAGGCTCGCGATCCCGATACGGGGGCACGGTGGAGGTGGGACAGTCCAGAAACTCCGGGAGAGCAAAACCAAGCCGGGATCCAGCTTTTGAGCGCTTGCCAACTGAAATTCCTGGCGACATTCAGCTATTTTAAGGGCACCCATGCTCGAAAAGACAAAACATTTCGCCGCGCGCGGACGGTTTCTGCGCGAGACCGTGAATGTATCTTTTGTTTAACATTTCGCACAAATCCCATTGTTGGAAACGCATGAATGTCCAGAGCAGGCATTTGCAACTTATGGGTTTTGTTTTCTATGAATCATTCTGCTTTGCCAAATTCTCAACATTACCCCTTAAAGGGGCGTATTATTTCCGCACAGTAAACTTTTACTGCGACCACAATAAAAGCAGTCGCACTGTAATAGAATTCATTCCCAAGACAACTTCTCCCTTTTCCTCAACAGCAACGATTAAATGTGTTGTAAAGCACTGCCTGCATTCACTTGTGGCTGGGTGTGAATCACAGTTATCAGTTGACCACGCATCAAAGGGGATCTTATCTAATGGATTTTTTCCCTTGCAAGGTTAAATGAAATCAACAATGAAGTTCAAGTAAAAAAAAAAAAAAAAAACACTGATTCTTATTTTGAAAATGAATTTTAACTTATAATCTTCAGCCTGCCAGGCATTCTGCAATTCCACAGCCTCCCGATGGGCAGATTGCAGTGGTTGGACCTTGTCTACAGAAAAGCATTCTTGCTTGATGAGGTGTTACAGAGCACCTTTATAGTCGGACTCGGGCATCGTACCTGCGTATAGAACACAGACATGACATCAATTATGCAACATAGACACACATGTGCACTCGTACGCTGCACATGAACCAAACCCGGAAGCAATGGATCGGATAGGCTAGGGCTCTTCAAAGCTATCCCTCATTTCGAAATCCAGGCTGTATTTTCAGTTGTCCCAGATAGTCATTCAACTAACTACTGCTTCTGATTGGCTAGAGGCTTCACACTTGGCTCTCAGGCGAAGGAAGGCTGCAAAACCAGCATTTAACGTCAGTCTGTAACCTGCGCTTAATTGGCAGCCCTCGTTAAGGACCAAAGCACGAAGGTGAACTGGGTCACGCCCCCGTATGCCGCGAGCATCAAGACAACACTGTTGATAGCCTGGTTATTGTCAAACAGGCAACAGATCGTCTTGTGCGCCCCGTGAGCCGGGTCATCCGCGTGCAGCCCACGAGCCTCAGGAACGCCGGTGCTGTCGACCACTGCAGCAATCTGCCAGGATGCAGCGGGGGCCACGTTATCTCTGAACAAAGGGATCTGTTTGAGATGTTTTACCGAACATCAGTCTGCAAAACACCATTAAAAATACCACCAAGACCCTTTCATGCTGTCAACAGTACCACAATAATAGCAGTAATGCTATTCATAATAATAACAACAACAATAATATTTGAAACAGCAGCATGGTAGAAGAGCAGTGTGTAGCATAAGGGAATGAAAAAATGTTAATTCATTTGGTTCTAGTCAATATAAAGTGGTGTTAGGTAATGGGAATGTGATTTAACTGCAAATTAATGAGCCTATAATTAACATTTAAATGAAAATTCTGCCCAATTAGAAGTTTGGTGCTTCTGCTCCCTGCTGCCAGCTCTCATCTGCTTTTAACATCAGGAATGTTAGAATCCCGCCACGACCCCCAGGACAGACCGTCCGTCGTGTCCCTGCCAGCAATCCATCTCCTAGCTGAAGTCTTTCAAGGAGCTCAGTCACTATTGTAACCTCATCCGTGGAAGTTACTTGTCCAACAACAGAATCCATCCATCCATCTATCCAACAGCTAAATACACTGTGAGGATGCACTTGATAGAGGTTCCAGACATCAGCCCCCACAGTCAAAGGCTGCTGGCAGTCCAGTGCGCATGGAGACAGCACAACCTGAGAGTGTGACACTTCCAGCCAGTGGGGCAGCCTTGCAAAGGGGTGTTATGATGGGGAAATGTTCTCTACACCAGCCTCAGCGGCAGAACACAGCCAGCCATGGCATCCAGTGCCCTGCACCAGTGACATCCCCCATGCAGTGCCCTGCACCAGTCACATTCGCCATCCAGTGCCCTGCACCAGTGACATCCCCGTGCAGTGCACTGCACCAGTGACATCCCCCATCCAGTGCCCTGCGCCAGTGACATCCCCCCCATGGAGTGCACTGCACCAGTGACATCCCCCATCCAGTGCCCTGCACCAGTGACATTCCCCATGCAGTCCCCTTGCTCTAGTTGATATATTGCAGGGTCTGCATAAGAAACTAAAGGGGAATATTTTGGGAGTTTTGCAAAAGCCACAGACAACACACAAAATGTTTAGTGACCCATAAATGCATTAAATATATGCGCGGTGCTAGTTTGGAGAGCAAGAACTCTGAGCTATTAAGTTCTCCCCAAACGAGCTTGGGGGGCCGAACGGCTTCCCCTCGTTTGTAAATTTCTAATGTTCTTATGTTTATGGGAGCCTCTCACATGATGTCTCACAAAGATCTTGGTACTTCACATATCTCATAACTTTTAGCTACCCTTCGATCACCAAGAAGTGAGTGGAATTTTTTTTTTCCAGATCTCCAAACCCCTCCCATGTGGAAGGGCCAACTAATTTCTTTAAACACCCTCTGAACCTCATGCATCAAGCTTGAATGGAGTTCAACTTTCCATGCATTCTTCCTGATATCACTCAAAAATGTACTCTAACAAATAATGTGCTGTTATATAAAATTATAATTCCTCAGAGTTAAGCATAGAGTCGAAATTAACCCAAGCATTAGGTATGCACAATATTGCTTTTACACAAACATGAACTTTGACATCCCATTCTTAGTACATAGGCATTAATATAGAGTTGGCCCAACCTTTGCAGCTATAACAGCTATAACAGCTTTAACTCTGGGAAACTTGTACATAAGGTTTAGGAGTGTTTATGGGAATTTTTGCCATTCTTCCAGGTGAGCATTTGTGAGGTCAGGTACTGATGTTGGACGAGAAGACCTGGCTCACAGCCTTCATCCCAAAGGTGTTCTGTCGGGCTGAGGTCAGGGCTCTGTGCAGGCCAGTCAAGTTCCTCCACACCAGACTCACCATCCTCAAACTCTTCCCACAAAGTTGGGAGCATGAAATTGTCCAAAATGGCTTAGAATGCTGCAGCTTTAAGAGTTCCTTTCACTGTAACGAAGGGGCCAAACCCAACCCCTGTAAAACAACCGCACAGCATAATCCTCCATCACGCTTTATACACGGCACAATGCAGTCAGGCAAGTACTGTGTTCCTGGCAACCGCCAAAGCGAGACCTGTCCATCAGATTGCCAGACAGGGAAGCAGGTCTGTAGCTTTTGACTCTGCAGACAGTTGGTGACTTCTGCACTCTGTGCGCCTCAGCATGCGTTGTCCCCGCTCTGTGATTTAACACTTCATGGCTGAGTTTCTCTTGTTCCCATTTGCTTCCACTTTGTTATTATACCACTAACAGTTCACCGTGGAATATTTAGGGGCAAGGAAATTTCACGAATGGACTTATTGCACAGGTGGCATCCTGTCATGATACCAAAGTTGAATTCACTGAGCTCCTGAGAGCGACCCATTCCTTCTCAAATGTTTGTAGAAGCAGTCTGCATGTCTAGGTGCGTGATTCTATACACCTGTGGATATGGAAGTGATTGGAACACCTGAATTTAATGATTTGAAGGGGTGAACCAATACCTTTGGTAATATAGTGCATGTGTCCACATGTATATCATTAACAGGCATTAATTCAGTCTATGAAAAGCTCATATACTCAAACACACACCAATGCACGGCACAGACACACACACAGGCTCACACGCTCTCTCTCTCTCACACACACAGACACACACACACACACACACACACACACACACACACAGACACACACACACACACACACACACACACACACACACACACA
>JAODKE010000088.1:437537-448977 GCA_026779605.1 Mormyrus hasselquistii
CGGCTG
Organism: Mormyrus hasselquistii; assembly: GCA_026779605.1. NCBI lineage: Eukaryota > Metazoa > Chordata > Actinopteri > Osteoglossiformes > Mormyridae > Mormyrus > Mormyrus hasselquistii. The sequence continues at coordinate 437,544 of JAODKE010000088.1, forward strand.
ACAAAAACCGCACACTAGATTCACCAAAGAAACCCAAGAGAAATAAAATATTTTCAGAATCAATACTGATGATACTGATAAATATTCAAAAGCAGTTTCACCTGGACCTGAAACAAAGTTTGTCACAGTGAAGATAAAGTAAATGCCAGAGAAGCTCAAAAAGCTTAATCGTACCCTTAAAACCACAGGCCACAAAATTCACAAGCAGATAACCCCAAAAAAGTGCAAAAAATGGATTCAAGGAAAGACTTAAATAGGGTGTGTTGCCAGACACAGGTAGTAACAGGCAGGTAGTAACCAATTAAGCAATTATCTATTATGCAGGTGAGCTGGAATGCATGTTTCATGTCATCCCTGACTCCCTCTGGTGGCCAGGTTGAGGCATGACAGCCACACTCTACTAATACATGAGGGCCCAAAACATCAACTCGTTTCTGGTAGAATAGACTAAAATCCCTAACAGTTGAGTATTTTTCCAAAGTGAACATATCTAAGTATTATAAATGGCAAATTTGCACATTATCGTCTAGGAAAAAAATACTGCGTGATTGAATTCAAATTATTCTAAGAAAAAACCCTCTTCCGCTTGTCCGTGGTCGCAGTAATGGGGAGGCGCCTCCACAAACTGCCATCTGTGAATATATATGGAGGCTTTCAGCATCACCGTAGTAATTCCTCACTTCTCCTTTCTGTACAGCAGATTGCCAGTAAATGCAGCGCTTACTTGGAAATACGGACACAGAAAACGTGATTATTACCAGGCCGGTAAACATAAGCAGAGCGAAAGCTTCACAGACAAGACACAAGCCCGAGATCGGGCGATTCAATCTCACCGTCTCTTTCCTTGTATACTTTTATTACCTCATTTGAAATAAAAGAAAAAAACTTTACATATTAAAAAAAAATCGTAGAAATTTGAAATAACGGGTCCACGAGAAAATAGCAAATACTTGGCACTGAGTATGAGGATTCTGAGCCGAAATCCATTACCGAGCTCCCACAATCAGTTCGTGTTGGCCGGGGTCAAAGGTCAGCTGCGAGTAATCCACCGTGTCTCCTTCGCTGAACCTATGGATCCACGGCTCGATTTCTGGAACGCAGAGAAAAAGGAAAGAAAGAGCAGGATTGGTCAGACGCTGAAGGCCGGGACGTTCCTCCCGCGTGCACTAGCGGAAGTTTGTGTCTGCGCGGCGGTGTATGCGCAGGGGTATCTGCGCAGCAGAGTATGCACTGCTCTGGACACACAGCGCATGATCGATTCGCTGGCATCCACCTTAAACAGCAACATGGATGCTTCTGACGAGCGTTGGAACAGTTTACAAACCTTATAGGCTTATTTACAAGGTGATACAATCGTTACATACATGCAAATGCGTGTGCAGACGTGCCTCGAATTGAAAATCTCACTCCAGCCACATGCCCGAAGTTGGCAACCTAGTGTGGAGTAATAATAATAATAATAATAATATAAAACGTGCATGTGCAAAGTATGCAGCTTGACTGGAGAACTATGAACGTTTCCATGTCTGCATGCGCAGAGTGGATATGCGAGTGTTACGCTTGTGTGGAGAAGAATGAACCAGGCTTGAGACATCGTCACCCCGAGTCCGGCCGGGAATGTTTGTGATGGAGCAGGATGATCGAGGGGGATCGGAGCAGGGTGAGTAATTGCCATCCCACATGCAGCGTCGTGATATGTCCGAGCTGTCAACATCGTGTCCCGCCCGCCTGCTTCAAGGGGGCGGACGGGGAATTTGTCTTTGGCTCAGACAGCAACCTTGACGCTGCGTCACCTCAGCACGGCGCCCGACGTCCCCTCGGAATGTCAGAGACTTTCGACGGGGTGTTGAAAGGAGACCCCCAACTGCTCCCCTCCTCATTTATAAACTAATAAAGGGCGCGGTGACCTTATAGCCGCTTGTTCTCAGCCCCCTGCTGTATCCTCGCCTTGTTCCTCAAAGCAGGTCTTTAAAAGTGATGCCATTTGTTTCTGCGGACATTTACTGTGCATCCCGCCCCCCAAACAAACAGCGGAACTTGTAGTCTGAGGGCGCCTGTCTTGTTCCTATTCTTTAGACGGAACCAACAAGCTCCAAAAAACGTGCAGATACCCGAACACAGAAATTTCCTACTAATTCAAGATCATACTAATTCCCATTCAGGCAAGTGCATCACAGAACAATCGCTGTTTACTTTCAGTTCCTGACTCGGGACTTTTGCCAGAACAAAACATGGACCATGCACTCCGTAGAGTTTAAAAACCGGGCTGAGCGGTTCTGTTCTTCCCGTAGCTGCGGATGGAGATGGCAGAACCTCGTCTTCGGCGCACAGAACTCCAGCTGCGTAGCGGCTTCACTCTCCTCCCATCCTCATCAGCTGAGCACTTCAGCTCCATTGACCATCTCTTCCCTTTGCTCGTAGTTTCGGTTCCCGCTGGTACTATTTTTCCATGGCGGCCCCAACGCCAAAATCTTTGCCTCCCTGGCAAAGAAAAAATCTACCCGAGCAGTCATCGGCTTGAAGGCCTTGGTGACACCTCCTAGAAGCCCGATTCCCACGCCCACCACCTCCCCACGCACCCATTACAGAATTCAGCTGGTTAACAGCGACAGGCTGCATCACGCCGTCATTTAGCCGACACTCGTATAAAGCTGTAAAAAATTAGGTGGTTAAAAACTGTGGTTTTTCTAAGGAAAAGAAAAGCAGACAAGGTAGGTAAACAGAGCCGATATTTAGTGGGGGGGGGGAGGGGGGGGCATGCATCTCTCCTCACTCTCTTATACCCCCATTCACACACTCATGCACGTGCATGTAGGGTTAACATATCCTTATGGGGACCACACATTCATTTCAATGCGCGCGCACATACACACACACACACACATGTCGGGTAAACATATCCTTATGGGGACCACACATTCATTTCTGTGGGAAAAAACTATGACAACCTTAACCCCCACGCAGCCCTAACCATAACCATAACCATAACCATAACCATAAGTAACCAAACAAAATACAAGAGTTTTTGCATTTTTAGTGTTTTCATTGCAGTGACAGATTTTTATTAAATTGAGTTCAGGATGGGGGACATACTGAGGCCTGCTTATTTACCGCTATTTAATCCTCAGGGTTCTACAGTAATTGAAGCAAAGCCCCCACTATTCTGGTTACCAAGTTAAAATTAGGGGTAAGTTTCTGATGTGGCTCCAGTGTTAATGCGAGATGCACAGTTCGGCTGTGTGGAGTACAGTTAGACTGAGTCACATACACAGTGCAGCTGTGTGGAGTACAGTTAGACTGAGTCACATACACAGTTCGGCTGTGTGGAGTACAGTTAGACTGGGTCACATACACAGTGCAGCTGTGTGGAGTACAGTTAGACTGAGTCACATACACAGTGCAGCTGTGTGGAGTACAGTTAGACTGAGTCACATACATAGTGCAGCTGTGTGGAGTACAGTTAGACTGAGTCACATACACAGTTCAGCTGTGCGTGGTACAGTTAGATTGAGTCACATACACAGTTCGGCTGTGCGTGGTACAGTTAGATTGAGTCACATACACAGTTTGGCTGTGCGGTGCAGTTTTGCTGAGTCACATGCACAGTTTGGCTGTGCGTGGTACAGTTAGGCTGCTATGTTGCTGGGTGAAGCACTGGAGATGGCCATACTATTGAGGGCTTAATTTAGCAGCTGTTAAAAAAACATTTATAACTGTCACTGAGAAACAAGTAGCCCACATTAAGTCATATAAATAAGTGTTTGTTTACCTCCATAGACAGAGGAAACATGCCATCACTAAGCAATGATAAAAACACACTGCCCCTATGCCAAACCTCTTAATGGTCAGGAAACACTGCATAGTTTCTGTGAATAAGGGTTTGATCCTAGTCCAGGCAGCCCTGTCGCATGTACTGGGCAGTAATGGAGGAGAAAAGCCAAGAAGACAAGCATGAGGTACCCTGGGGACATTTTACAGCTCATGTGAAAACGGAGGGATTGAGATTGAAGAGTCTGACCTTTAGCCAAAGCATCTGCTAATTCATGCGTTGAAAGAACAATGTAACAATTATCCCTGGAATAGTAAATGCCAGTGTTGAGAATCCAGTGGCAGTTACGTCTCAGTTTGTCAAAGTTACGGATGTGATGATTCTGTACCTTCATAAGGCAAACTAATGTTACTGCGAGGCCCCTCAGTACAGAGAACGACGAAGGATTCGGAGAAGAGGAAGCAGGAGGCGGGGCATCGTCTCCGATCGGCCCCTGGTCTGTAATTGAGCCAGAAGCTGAATGGGGGGGCTGGTAACTCTGCAGCTTTACCTGCTAATTTGGGTTAATGGCTGGGTTTGGACTGTGAAGAAACAGACAGGAGACAGGATCATTAACGCTGTCGGCTCAGGGATGCCCGAGGGCAGCTTCCGCACGGCGATACCTACAGCTGTACAAAGCGATTTCCTGCAGTCACATGTCGGTGCAGAAAGGGTAAAACCAAGCGGGTCTCTTTTTACTCCGCCCACTTCAGCTTTTAGTGACTGCACCGTTTCCCAGGCACCCGGCTAAAACGGCTCGCGGACAGACGAGGGAAGCTGGCCATTGGTCAACATCGAGTGACGTGAAGAAATACGACCATATCTTATTACCTGATGTGTAACCCATCCAATTACAGAAGCTGCTTGTCCCGTTCGGGGTCACGGTGGGTCGAGAGCCCATCCCCAAGGCTACAGGCACAAGGCGGGGAACAACCCAGGATGGGGCACCAACCCATCGCAGGCCACAGTCACCCACACATACCTATGGGTTATGCGGTAACTCCAATGAACCTCAGCATGTTTTTGGACTGTGGGGGGAAACCGGAATATCCAGAGGAAACCCCACGACGACACGGGGAGAACATGCAAACTCCACCACATGGAGCCAGGGTGGGGACTCGAACCCGGGTCCCAGAGGGGTGAGGTGACTATTAACCGCTGCACCACCCTGACCCATAACATTTTTCAAATATAAAACGTATAATTACCTAACTGAGTTAATTTTGATTATTTCCCTACATTCTTTTAGGAAAAATGTTTCAAATGTAAAAATATCGCCTGGGAAACTGTCAAGACCAGTCAAGACATTACAAGGCATTTTGTCATGGTATCTATCTTTAGGACACGCGATAAATATATGAGTACGGCAACGTATAATGTGGTCAAAATGTTCACGGTAGAACAACATCTCCAGCTAAACAACAGCTCAGAAACTCCGGCTAACAAACTATTTTTAAGACCTTTATGTGTTTCGAGGTTTGACAAAAGCCAGCAATGTAGTTGATCCTGGCTGTTTGAAACCATAGCAACAAGTTTCATGTGGTTTTTCGGGAGTTTATTTCTGTATAGCGTTACTAGCGAACGTACACAAGTGCCGTTTACGGGCTTTGAGCGGTAGTGGCAGCACGGGATGCAGATGCTGGGCACTGCCACGGAGACTCAAAGCATAGCTACAGGTGGACGGTGCGGTTCATCTCGTCTAGTCAGCCTCCAGCGACATGGCAACCTCGCGGGAGTTCGATGCTCGATCGATGCTCCATATTTCTATCCATCTTTCCGTGACCTCGTATCCTGTGGTGAATCTTGAGGCCACACGATGCGCTGCTCTGTCGGCGTCCCCCTTCCCCCGTCCCCCTGACTCACCCGAGTACGAGAAGACGGGATGCTCCGTGCTGTGGCAGCCAGCCCCCGAGGTTCGGGTCCCGGCCCCCTCCCGGGGCACGCCCCCCGACAGCAGGGCGAAGAGTCCCTGCAGGGAGAGGAGGCGCTGGGCCAGGCCACCTTCCTGGGCAGGAGCCATGGTCGACTGGGCTCTGCTCGCTGCTCCTAGCGCCCCGCCGCCAGGCCCTGGACATCCGCGGAGGGGACCTGGGGAGTGCAATGAGAGGGAGAGCGGGATCAAGCCCGTCCACGTGGACCCTAGCCGCCTGCGGCCCCCAGAGCGCTTGCTGGCCTGCATGATTCTCCATCTGTGTTAGATTCTCTTATCTCTCTCAACCCCCCCCCCCCCTTGTGAACAAGCTGCGTTGGCAAAGGAATAGTGAAATAAAACAACAAAGAGAGATTCACGTTTAATTTGAATCTCAGTAGTCTGCCAGAATGCAATTTGAAAGCCGCTGGTAAACACCGCGAATGTTTTTTAGGGTTTTCAGTAGAATTATGCTAAAAAAAAAACAACCTTAGAGCCCAGGCCAGTGGTATCCGTCATCAGCCAGGGTGAGATGCTCGATGGGAGGTGGCTCTCCTTAACAGCTGAGCGACTCCTGACGGGGCGCCTCAGCCAGTCAGCACGCGGGAGCCACAGCCCCCGGGCACAATCCCGCCAAAGGGGTCGGGAACAGGCCAGCGAAGCCCAAACAAGCCCACGCAGTGTCACCGCAGTGCAGCGCAGCTGTCCGGCCTGGCGCAGGCGTCCCCCCCGCTGTGGCTTTCAGCACATGTCCCCCCCCCCTACAGGAATCTACAAGGCCAGGCTCCCCTGGGCCGGGCGGTGAGGGACAAACCCCGAACGCTCTCATAAGGGTCTAACTGCTTCACGCGCATCCTCTCATTTCAAAGCCCAGAGTAATAAATACCAGAACTTTCCATTTTCTTGTGTGTTTTCTTGTCAGCTGACTCAACCGCCCACAGGAATCCAGTCGTACTGCAGCAGATCCAGCTAGCCCCGCCCCCAATACGTTGATACTCAAGCCCATTGGGCAATATCAGGATGAAGAAATCTGGGCCTGACGAGTGACCTATCAGAACCTGAACAGCATGATATAACCAGACAGAGAGCAGAAAACCATCCAGCCATTGTCTGTACCTGCTTGTTCTTTTCAGGGTGGCGTGGAGTCCGGAGTCTGTCCTGGGGGCTACAGGCGCAAGACGGGGAACAACCCAGGATGGGGCGCCAACCCCTCGCAGGGCACACTCACATGCACACCTATGGGCAATTTGCCAACTCCAATTAGCCTCAGCGAGGGGAAACCCAACGAACCCAACGGAAATCCCACGATGACTGGGGGGGGCAGCGACCTCCACACGCATGTAACCATAGTGTCAGCTGTAGCTAAACCAGGGTTGCTAAATGAAAAAACAGCTTATCCCGGTAAGCACGTGTTGTAACAGCTAACACCAAAGAAGCAAACACTGCTGAAGTGCCCAGGTTTGCAGGTCACCCACCCTGCCTAGGGGTCACCCACCTTGCCTAGGGGTCACCCACCCTGCCTAGGGGTCACCCACCCTGCACTGGGGTCCCCCCCACCCTGAATAGGGGGTCCTCCATCCTGCACTGCTTATAAATCTGTTGTAAAACTGTTATAAATCACGGCAGCCCAGAATCCAAGATTGACCCCTAACATCAATGCTCTGTGATGCCATGATTGTGGCATCTGTCGATCCGTCAGCAAGAGCGGGAGCCAAACAGCGTGGAGTGAGCGGAATGTGTAAAACACGTAAGCGCAGGATGAACCGGGACCAAATGGATGACAGCCGAGACACACCGGCAGAGAAATGCCGATTAACAGCAGGGTGTCTGCGCTCCTGGCAGAGACGGGCGCTGGACAGACGGCTGAATTTGCATGTAACAGGACAAAAAAAATATATCGGGGCCCAAAATAAACCAGGCCGATGTTTTCCGGGTTTTTAGGAAAAAACGACGTCAGAACGCAGAGGTCTGAGACAGGGTGATGAGCTGGGGGGGGGGGGGCGTGTCGTGACGGGGCTATGAGGACCAACACGGCGCACAGTGATGTAAACGAAGAACGTAAAACCCGCAACGAAACTGCTTCGTAAATAAAGGGAAAACAGAAACACGCGAGCGTCCGAGGCGCTCCACAGGTCTGCCTCCGCAAAGAAATTACGTCGTTATCAGTTTGCACTTGAATGAGAGGTAAAGAGTCGCTCACAACATCTTAATATCAGTTCACTCCTGTTCTAGTTTATCCAACAGGAGCCCGGGGCCCTAATCAAAAGCCATACAGGCCACAGGGCTAATGTCCGACATCAGGACAAGCGGCTATGGAAAATGTGTGGCTGGATAATGACCATTCACATGGAGGGGCGTACCGGGCATTTTCCTGGCGGGCTGATGGGTATGTGGGACCCCCCCCACATACCGTGGGGAACCCCGAAGTCCAGCCCCGACATCCACACCAACACAGGCTGGGTGTCACTAGCAGAGCTGTACTAACCAAAAATCAAACAGGAGCCGACATTGTTTTCTTTGGAAAACCTTTTTTTGTGGCCACTGAGCTTGCATCACCCTCTTCAGTCAGATGTGACCTCCAGAAAAACACTTATTGATGCAAGCTTGCCAGGGAAGGTGTAACCACCGGATCGGAGAACCTTCCAGAAGCCCAGTGTCACTCAGGAGGCCAGACAGCCGTGCGATACGGCGGACGGATTCTCAGGGGACACAAAGCCTAAAAGGAACTGACCGGGATCTGGGCGTTTTCTCAGATATTAGTCTGCATCTCCCCTTTGGGCGCCGTTAAAATTACCTCAGAAACTGCACATCTCCATTTCCACATGTTTAATGAGATACAGAAACCAGAAACTATACATTATTTAATGAGATACAGAAACCAGAAACTATACATTATTCTACTCATTTTGCCCCCAAATCTCAAAGTGTAACAGCATGGATTATATATCCACACCTCTTTTCTGCTGCGTCTTAAATTTCAGGGAAACCAGAAGGTTAGCTCAACTCCCCCAAAGGACCACAAGAATCCGCCAGTCCCGCTGCCTGGCAGAGACAATATCAGCGTCATCTCTAATTATTTGACTGCAAGATATCATTAGAAAATAGAATTTTTACTGTTAAATACACATTAAAAACCATCGAAAGTGAATGATTTTCCACATACATCAGACACACTATACCTAACCTTCATATTGTATGAGGTGCTATTTATAGCTGCAGTGCTTAGCCTGGCAAATAAATGAAAATACAGATGGAACGTATTTATATACCTGGCCGGAAACTGCTGCCATCGTCTTTAATGGACTTTCCTGTTACTGCTCCATCGATCATCCCTACCGAATGTTCACTGCAACCGTCATTAGAAACCTGACCTGGCATTTCAGAACTGTTTAGAACAGTGCTTAATAACAATGATAGCAATAAAATCCATAACTATGCCCCATCATACCATACTGGCACGCGAAGTATATCCCTGAAACTGATTGAAAAGATTGAGAATCTGAGCCCTGCATCTCTTGTCTGCGGCTGCAGCTGCTAAGGGGTTAAAGGTTGTCAGTGTAAACGCCGGTCAGCCACAGCCTCTGTGAAATTCATATGTGGAGCAGCGGAACCAGCAATTTCACCCAGTTCCACCCCTATTCTCCAGAGGCCGTGAGTCCTGGTTTTATTTTTAACCTCAGCTCTCGCTGCCCGACCGAGAGAAAGAGACAAGTGGCCAGAAGCTGAGATGAGGTAGCCTGCGAGGTCGCGGAGGCGTTGCCCCCAGTAGCAGGGGGATTCCGGCCCCCAGACTCAGCCCTAAGTGATCTTGCACCCCAGGGCTCAGGCCCCATCCACAGGCCCGGCCAGGTGCTCAGCTCAAAAGTGGAAGATCTAACCTACAATTAAGATCTCGTGAATTTATGGTCAATGTGTTCCACAGCCTGGCTGATTTCTGTCTAATGAAGTAATGCCCGTCGCCGGCTGCCAAAAAGCTGGGCATCTGCCGTGTAGTTTGGCTAATTTCGCCATGACGTCTGCGGGTTCCCCCATTCTGTGAAACCCTGAAGTTCTGCGTACTGTCTTTTTAAATCCGGCCTTTCATTTAGCGTACGTGGACCCTAGATAGCCAGGGAACTCTGTGGCGGCGTCCAGCTTGCGGCGCTGGGACCTTCAGCAGCGGTTACACCCGGAGGTCAGTCTGCGCTGGTCTCTGCCAGCTTTGCAGGACGGCTGGGCATTCTCCTCTGTGCTGGCGGCCCTCACAAAAGGGTGCTAAAGCTCTCAGGCTGCTGGGGAACAACAGATTCATGGTTCTTTTAAAGACAATTTTTAGGACTCGGGGCAGGACTTTCGCAGACACAAATTCATGCATTTATTTATTTTCTAAATATTTTTTTAAGCGGCTGAACAGGTTAAGCGTACACATTGCTGGAAGGCTGCCAGATTGAGCCTGTCCCCTGCATATGTGTCTGTGTGTCATGGACAGCAGGGTGGGGCAGGAGAGAAGAGAATTCCCTTACAGGATCGATAAAGTGTCGTTATTATAATTCAAGTTCTCCAGCCTTCATCTTCCACCCAGAAATCTCATTTCATGTCTTTGGAAAATGTGCACAAATCCTTTAGTCATCTTAGAATATTGGACTGATGGGCTTAAGTACCTTCGCAGGGAACCGTGTGCTGGGCTTAATGTCATAGAGTTAAAGCGTGATTCGTGTCAGGGCCGCCTTCCCAGGGTGCTCTGGCTGTCCGGCAAGGATGCGGAGCACATTCTCTCGGCCTGGCCTGCATCTGCGCAAACCACCGAAGAGCGACAAAGTTAAAACGGAGCATTATTGCAAAGGACTTCCTTCCCCGGGGGAAAGAGAAACCCAGCCTGGAGAAGACGTAGCCAAAAAGGCAGAGTGAGACCATGAAGGTCACATCTGTCCCCGTCCCTGGACCTCCTCAGTCACGGCCCCGGTCCTGCAATCATGCGTGGGCCGTTCCGGAGAGCCGTCAGCAGAAATATTATGGTGTCGGCCTTTTAATCCAAACAAATGCAGTGGAAAGGCTAAGTCAGTGGTTTTTTTTGTATAATATTTGTATAAACTTATTTTCTATTATTCCAAACAAAACCATAAATAAAACTACCATGTAAACTAACCGTCAATGAAATGAACATTATTTCACAACAATCAGAGCAACCTAACTTGAACTTATGTGATCCAAAAAAATTGAGCTTAACCACTATCCCTTTCCAACATTCGTGCAACCAAATTCAAAATCTCCCACCTCACTTCATGCCGTGATGTTAATCACACTTACGCACCCACACAGCCCACCCCTAGGCTTTAAGAAAGGCCTAAACAAGTTCATTACTTATCTCTGATATTACTTACAGCCATGGTTACTTTCTTCTTTACATTGTTCCTTTGTGGAAAAAATAGCCACGGCGATAATTCACCTCCAACAGCTCCACAAGCAGAGCGTTGTGCTAATAACACCAGTGGCGTTGGTTCAAGTCCCAGGGAATACAGACAAACAGTGGCTTTGGATTAAAGCATCAGATGAATGATTAAATGTAACGCAATGATGAGAATCTCACATTGCATCATTCCACACCCTTGCTGACTGCATCGCATCATACCCATGCAATCACTGCTGCACGACGCGAAACAAACAGCCCAAAACATCATAGAACTATGACTGAATTAAAGGACTTGCATCCAGATTTAGTTGTCGTGCACTAGGACTGG
>JAODKE010000088.1:466833-483591 GCA_026779605.1 Mormyrus hasselquistii
TTTATTAAAACGGACTACATTCTTTTTTCATTGGGGGGGGCCCCAACCCCCCAGTTTTCAATTTTTTTTGTTTGGCAGTGTTAATGCACCCCCCCCCCCCCCCCCCCCGAATAAATCTCATCTCCAGCTCGGAGTTATGAATCCATTTATTGGGCAGCGCGTCTCATAAGCAAAAGCCACAATCTGAATGCTTGCTGGGTCACACAATTAATCAAAAACTTTGCAAACATGTATTTTATTTTCTCCTCTCCTGAGTATTTATTTATTTTTATTTCTCTGTACTGCTCTATGGTCAGATTGCTATTGCGCATCCCGTTTGTAGACGCTGCCGTGTTAACTAAGACTCCTGGGAGATGCTGCGTGTGACATAGTTTCAGCTCCTCATGCAGGGAAGTCTAGTTTTTTATTAATAATCTGTCATGGGAGCTAATTGCTATATATGTCAGTGATTCTGACGGTAATCTGGCCATTCCTCAGTCTAATGGGAGAAATGGGGTTTGGGATATTCGCTCATATTGATCGTGGCTCTTCTTTTACTTACCATTTCTTGCCCATTCATTAAGCATGACACCAAAGGGATAGAATCGTGCAGAAAAATGTAATATTAAGGCAGACTCATGGATATAAAGACATGCTCCATCAAAACAGGCCTAACGCAATCGGATGCAACATCTGTAGTCATTTGTAAACATGTTGACATAGGGGAAATTCCACACGATGTTTACATATACCTTCTGGATCTTAGATGTAATTTCCAAAGAGAATGCGAGAACAGAATGAGAAATATGGCCTACTGTCACAATTATTACTTATGCAGTAAAACAACATGTCAATCAATACAACGCGACACCTACACTGACAAACCAAAGGGCGCCACCATGTGGTAGTATACAAACATTACAGCGATTACTATTTACTATGATGTGCAACGTCTATAGCCTGATTTCTGTGCTTCACCTATTCATGCACATTTAATTCATCTGAATGACGAGAGTATCTGACGGACAGTGCCCCCTGCTGGGTGGTGAACCGTCAGCCTTTGGGTAACAAGTCCAAAGCCATTAACCCCACAAATGTAATTTAAATCATAATATAATCTGTAAATTAAATTTTTGTCATAATCTGACATTGTTGTTATACATTTACTCTGTGTTGTAACCATCAAACAATAATGCACATGCAGCTGTCTTTTCAAAATCACTCGTACTGAGATAATTCTAGACAGTGTTACATTCAATAATACTCGTATACTCTACACAATAAATATATTTAATTTTCCTGTCTGTTGATGACTGGCTGGGAGACACATTACTTTGAAGCATATAATTCTATGTGACATACAGTATGAATTGTCTTCTGCCTTCTGCATGGCCTGAGAAAAGCCATAGCTTACAGCCATTCGATGCTGAAAATGACATTTTATCGACGTTCTGATCGCCAAGTTCCTGGAAGTCTCACAGACAGCAGTTCTTACTTTCACAAGCATCACGGCACCCTGCGCAAGTCCATGAATGCAGGGCCAGTGAACAGAGGGATGCAACATGCCTTCAAACAAGGGGGGGGGGGGGGGGGTCACAGGGGCACGGACCCAAGTTGAAAGCTGATTGGCTCTCAGAGGGCCCCCTGACCTGTCACTCACCGATTCAAAAAATATCATTGGCTACTTATAAGGTCGACCCCTCTTATCCCCACCCCCCCTTTAAAAAACCCTAGAATCGGCCCAGACGTGCCCCGTATGGCAGCGCATGCCGTGCATAATTCAGGGAAATGCCAGTGCTGTCGGCACCACATCTTTGCCAGCAAATGAGCAACTTTGCGCCAGCTTACGCTAAAAGTTAATGAAGGCGTAGCCAGCGTGCCTGACAGAGACAGGCCAATATGCCGCGCACATCTGCAGGCCAGACGTGCGAGCGGGAATCTGTCACGGTCTCTTCTCAGGTCGTTCCTGGGCGTCGCGCCACGCGGCACTCCATCATTCGCACGGCAAACCCAGCCAGACACAAGCAGATGATACAAGCAGCTCCGAGAAAACAGGGCTTTGCCCATCATAGAGAACAGCTGTCAGCTTCTGTGCCTCCCTTTTCAGGCCAAAGATGGGGTCGGTATATCTGTGATTGCCCCCACTGAACATCTACCATGACTAGGTTCCCTGTGAAATGGAGCTTGATTTGCCACCGGTACAAGTACATCTTACACTCTTGCTTTTTTAAGGCACCCATGCATGTAATAGAGAGAACAAAGCGTGGGGTCTGAGCACAGGGTCAGTCATTCAACCAGCATCCCTGGAGTATATAGGGGGGCGGATAGGGGCCTCGCTCAAGGACCCAGTGAAGAAGTTGAAGACGATACCTTTTTTATCACTGTACATATACAGTGAAATATAGTTTATAGTGAGCCTGTGGGTCAAGAGTAAAATTTAAAGATAAGAAACATTACAAGTGAAATCGATATACCGCTCCTCCCTGGGTTACGATGGGGTTACATTGCGCCAAACCTAATATCGTAAGGCGGAAATATCGTAAGGCGGAAATATCGCTAGGCGAAAATATCGTAAGGCGGAAATATCGTAAGGCTGAAATATCGTAAGGCGAAAATGTATTTTAATACAGACGCCTAACCTCAGCAACATCCTAGCCCAGCCTACCCTCAACATGCTTATATTAGCCTACAGTCGGGTAAGAATCATTCATACAAAGCCTAATTTCTATTAAAAAAATGAATATCTCATGCAATTTATTGAAAACTGTACTGAAAGTGAAAAACATTCACCCATCGTAAAGTGGAAATATTGTAACACGGACCGTCGTAACCCGGGGAGCGTCTGTATAAGAAAAACAAAGATGGAGCGTCTGGATGACGAATGCTGGTATTGCCATCACAGTAACGGCGGCAAAGCACTGATTAGAGAAGGTCAGACACACACAGATTTTTCACTGAGGGAGCAGAATAAATAGTTGTTGTGTTGGGGAGGTGGGTAATAGGGGGGACTGGGGCTGTTGTGCTGATCATAGGCCAAACTCACTGAGCCGCACACTGCCCACCTTACCCACCTTACCCGAGCAACACCGATATGCTGCCCGCAGTGTCCATCCATCCATCCATCATCATAACTGCGTAATCCCCACTGGGGGCGTGGGGGGCCCGGAGCCCATCCCAGGAGCATCGGGCGCAGGCAGGAACCAACTGTCGGTGGGCGCCAACACACCACAGGTGTCCGTACATTTACATCCGTTTGTCAATTTTTCTTAGCGGCTTAACGGATCACATAGGGCCTGGGTTCCCAGTAAGTACGGAGAATTTGGCAGAGCGCCCCCTGGTGGAGATACATGTTCACGGCAGGACGTAGCGTCACATGCAACAGCATGCAGCTCAGTAAACCGAGAGACACTGAATGTTCCATGTCATCCTTTATTACACTGTCTTCATACGATAGAGACAAATGTGACAGGAATAGTGATTCGGCGTGTGATTGGGGGGGACGGTGGGGGGCCGGCAGTGGATGAAAGGTCAGGACGAAATTAATAGCTGAACATTTACCCGTAATCCCAGAGGTCCAGCTGAGAACAGTGGTGGCTAATATGAATTACCCACAATCCCACTGGATTGGGCATTGAGTGTGCGAGTAAACACTGCGGGTGCTGCAGCTTTGGCAGCCAGTGCTTATGAAATATGAATCAGCTCGAGCAGAAGGACAGAGTGTTAATGAGGGTGCGACTGTCACACAGCAGATATTTATCACATCAAAAAAACATACAAACAGGTACATAAATAGACAAAGGTAAACAGTTAGAGTTGGAAAAAATAGATATTATATATTGCGGCGATATGAAAAATTTCTAGAATCCATGTTAAATATCGCTTATTTCTAATACATTTATGTCATATTAAAACGCCAGAAAACGGCTTTGACAAACTGTAAGCAACAAGAACAGAAGCTAATCCTGTCAATCAGAATCCATCTTTTTTACAGGATACATGTGTTTTGTACCTTCGTAAGTCAATACTGACTTTAAAAAGCACTGACTGTGTGACCATGTTTTGATAATTGATCTGTTTAAGTGAAAATATCCATCCGCCCATTCTGGACAGGGTCAGAGGGCAGACTGCCAGCTTTTATACAGAAATACAATAAATCTTGAAAAATTGAGAAACTTGAGAAAGATATCTTTGCTCGCTTTACCATACAGAATATCCATGGTGTGTAAATATATGCATTTCAAAACTGCATCTGCAATAATTATCGAAATATTTAAGAGACACTGTGGTGTTTATCGGTCTGTTATTCCATAAACCATCAGTCTGTTTTTCTAAAGACCATTAACGCGTTTCCTCGCGCTCTGTATTCGCTTCTGAAGGATACTTGTTGAGAACCACCATCTGTCCCCCATCAGGTTCTCCACTCACAGAATCTGAAGAATCTCATGCTTCTCAGTACCGGCCCTTTAAATTCGTCCGCCTCTCCCCGCAAACTCCTCCCTCTATTGATTAACCTGGTACCTCCAAAATTAGCCGTCAGCCAGAAAAAAATGACCACGTACTTGCTAATTATGCAGATAAATAGGTTTGTATTACCATAGTTTCTAACTCCTGACAAGTATATTAGGTATATTTAAGCAGAAATAAAATCTTATATAACATTTACACTACTAGGAAACAACAGACTTTGCTACATCTGTCTATTTTTTATTGATTTCTAATTCCGATGTGTACCTAATACAAAGTTAGCATTTTAGCTATTTCAGTGTTCTATCTTGTTCTTTGTAATAAATAGTTGTCAGCTTTTTCCTTTTTCTCAAGCTTCTGACTCTGATTGGTCTGTGGTAACACTGCCATTCTGCTCTCCCTGCCCTGATTGGTCCTGGTTTTCTGGAGTCCCGCCTACAACAAATTTTGGCCCAACACCCCCTTTCCCATTGGCTGAACCAGTGTCGGCCTGCTTCCCCATAGCATCAAGGAGATTGGGACCCTCCCACCTCTCCTCGTCTAGGCGGCTAGAGATCGACCAGTAAAGATGGGCGTCCAGTCGGGCGGCAGCCAATGACAGCTCTCTGGCTGAGCATGAAGGCGTGTCCACCTGAGAATAAGAGGAGATAACACGTAGGAAATCAGCGGCCGAGACAGATGCGGCACAGTTCCTGAAGACATTAGACAAGGCAGATGGAAGCATAAAAATAAACTGCGTTTTATAAACTGCTTAAATATTATTCAGCTAATTCCCAATCAACAGGTTTGGCCCAAAGCCCTTAAACATGTAAAAACACAGTTGAAGGCAGGTTTAAATATGGATGGCGGATCATCTCTCTTCAAAGTTCAGAAGGGGTTGAATGAAACAGCGGCGCCCACTAGCTGTAATTCACACAGGGAATGTATGCGGGATGGTGACGACTGGCGCACCTCGAAGGTGTGGTGGAACGCCCCGTAGTCCACGTCAAAGAAGCCCTCGGCCAGTGACATCATGGGGCTGAACCGGTGACCCCAGAGGACCTCCTCAGCCAGGTAGGAGCTGCGGGCTTGGCACGTCATGCCTGGGAGAGACGGAAAGCGCGCGTAAGACGGTGTAAGGAATGGCCGCCCGCCCATTAACAGCAGGAACCCAGCAGCCAGCAGCAGATTCGGTGTCCTTAAGCGGAGCAGCGCCGTAGGTGACATAGAGCACTGCGCTAAATCTGCCATCTAATCGAGGTGACGAGTGTATAATTGTTTGAGAAAAAGGTGTAAAGAAGTAAAATGTTACAGCAGGATAATTAAGGATTTCTTCTGTACTCCAAAATGTCCGATGTACTCCGATGTCTTCCGATGTCTTGTTGGATGGCTAGATGAACGCTGCTTCAGTTCCCAAACCTCCCCTCAGGGGCACCTCAGACATGCCACGTTTTCATTAGTGAGCACCGCTGGCTCACTTAATTAATTGATTTAATTAAATAAATATTGATTAGCCAATCGTGGTATGCTAGAGGACAAGTCAACAAATACGTGTATATTGCATGGTTACTACAGGTCCTGGGGTGACTTTCAGAGAGGTTTTGAAATGGCTAACACACTTAATATATTAATTTGACATAATCTTACATCACCAGAAGATATATTAAAGATGACTTTTGTACAGTGCTGAACTTAGATGCAAAAAACACTCAATATACACACAATATACGCAATATGCACAACACAGACAGAGCTGATGATGTGTGTGGTCTGAGGAATTATAACTGACCAGTGGCTTCTACCATTCCCTCCAGTATGACCACAATCTCAAAGTCCTCCTTCTCCAGCTGTGCCTGCGACATGTCCCAGAAGGCAGAGCGGCAATCGATCTCGTGCGAGATCACCAGCGGAGACACCAGGAAGAGTCGGTCGTCTCCCGTCTCAAAGCCCAGGCTGATGTCTGTCTGGTCTAGAGGAATGAACTCCCCTGAGGCACAGAGAAGAGAAAAACATGAGCACCATCTCGCAAAGGTGACTGACCGACGTGGGTCCGAACCAGCCGGGAGCGTTAGCGCCGCGGCGCGGGGAAAGGTTGGGGAAGGTGGCTGACCTTCCTGAGTCTGCTTAGACTTGATGAGCTTGGCTCGCATGTTGGCGCCCACGATGTGCGAGCTGCGCAGGTCCCCGACCCGGAACATGAGGCAAAGCCGGTCGTCCCTCAGAGAGATGACAGCATTTCGGGAGAAGACCAGCGTCTCTGCGCGCTTGTTTGGCTGCGAGATCTTGACGAACATGCAGCCCACCTGGGAGGTCAAGGGGTCGCTTTGTCACACTGTCAGCTGACGAGACTGAGCTATTTGCTCCGATGTTTCTTCCCACAGACCTGATACGTTTACATTTGTTTATCTAGCAGACGCATTTATCCAAAGCATTATACAATAGAGAAAATAGGGTCAGTAAATAACTTACGGTATCGACCAATGAAACATAACATGCTCGTTGTAAACTCAACAAATAAATGGATCATTTCTGCAAATATTTTGGTCTCTCAAGAACATTTTGGGGGTTACAGGCTTTGCTCAAAGGCACAATGGTAAAATCACTCTACTGGTCAAGGGATTTGAACCAGGGACCTTCTGATCACAGCATCTCATCTGAGCCACACCATTCTCTCCAAACACCACTCTCACCATGAAGGCGTTGACCATGGATCCGAGAATGGCCTGCAGCAGCAGCAGCATGGTTCCCACAGGGCACTGGTCCGTGATGACCCGATAGCCGTACCCGATGGTGGTCTCTGTCTCGATGGAGAAGAGGAACGCGGAGATGAAGCCATTGACGTTGTCGACGCACGGCGTCCACGTCTCATCTTCCAGGTGGTCCAGGTCACCTCTGAAAGAAGCGATGAAGAAAACAAAGGAGACATAGGTGATGAAGACTGTTGATCTGATTTTGTGTAAGAATCGCTCAGGTTGGGGGGGGAGAACAGAATCGTGTGACACGTGGATGAGGTGGGAGTGACAGGTTAACTGTGGCTGTTACTTCCTTTGCAGGAGACACATGGACGTAGCACCTAGAGAGAAAAGCAAATGAGCTGCGTGGCAATGAGCTACGTGGCAATGAGCTGCGTGGCACTGAGCTGCGTGGCAATGAGCTGCGTGGCAATGAGCTCGGCACATCAAAGTAATGATTTCATCCATGACAAGATGGAAGCCTGGAGCCAGAAATACATTTCGGGGGGTGGGGTGGCTTCAGTAGATTTTGCCGACTTGGAGAGAGGGGGGGCAGTTCCCCTCCGTAGATTTTGCCAACCGGGGGGGTGGGAGCAATATTCAAAGAGGTTTCAAGCTTGTAATGTCACACCCTGCTTATGTACATAGCCAATAGTGATGAAATTTCAGGGGGGGATTCAGACCTTATATTTCCTACATGGCTACACGCCAGCAAGATTCAGAACTGGTCTTGGGGCGTGGTCACGTTAACCGGGAAGGCAAGGTTATGGCTGTGTTCGAATTTGGGGTCTACCTCCTCCGAAGGCCCACGCAATAAATCATGGGATACGTTGAGCTGCGAAGGATCCAGCGGGTGGATCCTTCGCAGCTCGGCAAAATAAGGCTGCTTTTCTAGACTGCATTTGAAGAAGCCTTTGAAACGGGACGGCCTTGACGCGCCGCCGTGACTCATTCGGTCTTTGAATACAGCCTTGGAAGGATGCTGCCCCTGAATGTGGACACAGCTTATGTGTCGTCACATTAACGAGGAACGGGCTGTAATGACTGACACCAATGACCCCGGTCACCTGACTCTCTTTCCTGAGACAGAAGCACACCCAGCCGCTCACAGTACTGGGGGAGCGGTTTAGCTTCAGCAGACATCTGTGAATTCATCTCACCTCCAACTGCCCATCAGCTGTGTGTCGCAGATAAAGGAGAGCAGGTCTTTCCCAGGCATTTCACCGACGATCAGCGCCACGAGACCAAAGGTACCCAGATTTGGCTCACCTGCAATAGGCAATCAGGTACCATATGGCGCCGAAGAAGAGCCAGGTGACGGCGTAGGCCATGACGAAGACGAAGAGCGAGCAGCGCCAGTTGAGGTCCACCAGCGTGGTGAAGATGTCCGTCAGGTACCGGTACGTCTCCCTCATGTTCCCGTGCTGGACATTGCACCTGCCGTTCTTCTCTACGTAGCGCTGCCGTTTCCGCTTGTTGCGCCCTTACGGTTGAGGCCGGTCCAGGAACGGAAAATGATAGGAGAGGAAGTGTTTTTGTTTTGGGGTGGGGGGGGGGGGGGAGAAGATGGAGGAGGAGTATGGTAGATTTCGTTAAAGAGGACTGGTAAGAATGAAATTTTGGGAGCTTTAAACTGTCATGAGGCAAAGGAGTGAGCAGGTAATCGGTAGCAATTGGTATTCATCACTGAAGGAGACCACATGTCGGGAACAAGAGAGGCAGGGATGGTCACACAAAACGAAACCAACAAAAACGTGAGAACATGGATATGAATGATGGGTCCAACCAGAGAAACAGACAAGACAGACAAAATCAATGTCTAGAGACCAGGGAACCTAGACGAGAACCGGTGTGTGACTCACATGCACATTACGCATGAGTGTCGAGGGTCTCACCCCAGCCGAACTTGCCCTTCTCGCTCCCGGCTCCCTGAGTCTTCTTCTGCTGCTGGTAAGCCTCAGCCTGAGCCTCTCGGGCGGCCATCTTTGCCTGGAACGTTCTGTTATTGGACGAGGCCTTGGGGGGGGGCGCCGTCTCCGTGGTGACGACGTGCCCCAGTTCTTCGGACACGTCGAAGATTCCCGCAGGCGTAGATGGCTCCGTCGCATCGTCCGTGGGCCCTTCCCGTTTCTCGGTGACGGGGAGGGAGATGGACTCCGGGATGGAGGTGAAGTTCTCGAGGGCCATCTCGGAATTGTGAAAGCCAGGGGTGTGTGTCTGTGCGTGTTTGGAGATGTGTGTGCCGGAGATTACCTGTGTGGTAGGTAGCAATTAGGAACCAATAAGCTAGCAGGTGAACCAGCGCACCTATGTGTGTATTGGGTGAGAGTGTGTGTGTGTGTTTGCTAGTGTGTGTTTCTGCAGCACAGTTAGCTTTAATCTTTCTGTATGACCCTGACAATTTCAATCGTTATAACGTATCACACTGGTTGCATATCAGTGACTGCAAAAATTCTTCAGTTAAATCTCTTGCCGAGTTTCTTTACATGGAAAAAAAAGAAACAAACAGAAAAATATTAAAATCAATTCAACAGCGTGTATGTCTGCATGGAAATGTTTGCTAATCATATATGCAAATATTTGCCTTTTATCATACGATCTAGGACTTTTCAGTTATTTACGGTAAAATGTGCGGTAATAAAAAAGCAGGATGCATAAAAATGAAAACGTTACGGAGAAAAAGCACAACCCCATTTCAGATGACATCGGGAATCTAGCAGCAGGATAAGACAAGCAGGGCAAACAAGAAATTCAATTTAAGAAAAACCCACAGCATCTCCCAGGGAATATCAAGCACTCAGGTCTTAATTAATGACCTGCCCAGTGAGGAGACATGCTGGGAGGGGAATTAAAACGCAAGCAGTTGGATAGGCAGCTGTGAGGCGCAGTGGTACCCATGTGCCGGTCCCACGTCCCTGTCGAGGCGATGCCCTGTGCACGTCACTGCCAGGCCGAATGCGGGATGCATGACCATACAGCTCTTCTCCCTGCAGCTGTTGCTCCAGTAAAATTATAGCTGCACAAAATAGGAAATGAAAGATGTCAAGTTGTGAGTGCTGATCGTTGTCCTAGTTAACAATCTAGGACATACGGATGTTCTACAAGGAAGACAAGAACAGGGAGAGAGAGAGAGAGAGAAAGAGCGAGAGAAACACTCATTTGTTGTGATTTTGTTGTATTTGACACATCTGTGAAAAGCACGGTGCGATCATTTTTGGATCATGTTATAAACGGTGAAACAAAAAAGACTTCTGGCAGAGGTATAAAACAGGTTAAAAAGTCATTATACTAGTAAGCTCAGTAGCAGCCACAAAACACTCACCCGAATCACGTTTCAGTAGCGTGCACACTGTTCCTGCCCCTGAATTTACTTTCCTTCCTTTAGCATTTCGAAAAATTCGAAACCACCATTGTTTTTACGTCTAACGTTGTCCTCAATGTTGGACGTTAACTGGGTATTCATTTCCTTCCTTGATATGACAGCCGTATCCTGGCGTATAATAAAACCTAAGCACAAGCCCACTACAACATCCATTTGTCTCTTCTCCCATAATATTATTAAACAATCGTTTTCCGCCGGCGGTTTAAAAATAGCCTGTATAATAAAACATGAGCATGAGTAATTACCTGCTGTACCTGCAAGCGTTCGCGCAGGTAGTTCACATGCACAAAATACTAAAATTAACCATGATCATGAACAAAAATGTATTGATATACGATGTTTTATCTTTCTTGCGCTGCGCAGAAAATTTAAACGGCCTTTTCATTTACAGTAGAATATTATAAAGATTTTAATATGCCTTACCTTGTGCCGTATCCCCTTCCCAGATTTTCTTGTATTAGTTGTATCCTTTTTAAACGAGTGTCGCGTTAACGCGTTACTCCGATTTTCATTAATAGGGTCATGGCCATTTCAGGTTCTGGATCGGAAAAAGCCCTTCGTGGAAGGTGGAGTGCGGATCGGGCGGGTCGGGAACCGCATCGCGCCTCACCGCTCCAGAAACAATAGATCTCCTAGCAGGATCTGCCGTCACAATGATCCAAGAAAAACCGTAAGCAGCGTTAGGAATGACAAGCTAGTCACACTCCCTACCTAACAGACATTTTCACCTATGTGCACGAGTTTTCTACGGTTAAAATGGAGGCTATTCTTGGTGTAAGCGCGGGCGAACGGCAGCGTAAATCAAGAGCCGAAGTCCGGTGCGCAGGTGTCAGAACAGGCTGGCGACGCTCTTACCCCTATTCGTCCCCCATCTAACACTCAGATAACATCTAGAAGCGCAATTAGCATTACAGATTGCGAACATACGCTCGGCTGCTCGCTGTAAAAAACGGCCACTTTGTGATAAAACAATTACTAATAATTATTATGGTCTTCTAAGTTGCCTTATTGCTTCTTGCTATCTTCCGTCACGACCGCCTAATATCAATAAGAAATTAATGAGAAATAGAATATACATCGCGTTGTGTGACGAACTACAGAATGGCAAGTCAACACGCTCAGACGCTCCTCAAGCTTAAAATAAAATGTTTTGTATAACACCCCAAAATAACATTGCTGTAACATTACATACTGTACAGAAGTTTTTCGGCTAACTGCGTTTTTTCCCTTACTCGTCATATTACTTTATGACCATGGTTGCATTAATACAATTAAATTAATGTCGTGTATGTTGTTTTTATTGCTGTTCTAATTCGTTATTACTGCAAAATTCCTTAGACTACCCACACTGAGTGGGTGACAATAATTTTATGTTTTCCTCTTCCAATTTGTATAAATCACTCATTTATCTACCATCAAGGCCATATGGTTACACGTTTTTGTGATCCGTTTTCAAACAACCCGTCAAACAGAATGTCCCCTATACTTTCCCCTGACTTGACGGTGACGTGGCTGGGGCGAGCGCTTGAACCTTAGAAGGGGCCCGTATGCAGTGGCGCTTGCTGCCCTCCAGGGGGAGTCAGCTACGGAGCCGTCACTGTGGCACACAGTCGGTATGATATCTATGGTACTGGGGGCAGCGCCACTTCCTTTTCCAAGATGTCGGTGTACGGGCCGGTAGTGAAAATTCATCCCGTTGTGCTCGCCTCTATCGCCGATTCGTATGAACGGCGAAATGAAGGGGCCAGCCGTGTTATCGGAACGTTACTGGGTGAGTTATCTAACCTTGTTACACTCGATTTAAGAGAATGTTGATCTGTGACGTGAAACCGACCCGATTGCTGTCCGATGTCGGAGCATGCGGCATTTAACTATTTATAATGACTATGTGATGGATATAGATCAGCAATGTGTCATTTTAGCGTCCTGCTAAATATTTGGAATTAAATACGTTCATGTAGCTTGATCAGTAATTAAGACGAGTCTTTTTAAATGTTATCTAGCTATCTTGTCTAGTGTGGATATGTACGTTAGACACCGTTTGTAGGTGGATCCACTGTTAATTTAATCAACTGGCACGTATGTACATAAAACATGTCACGTTTATATTTCATTCTGAACGGAGGGCGTAACAACCCCGTAAATGTGCATCGTCTTTGTTTTGATGCCACAGGGACCGTGGACAAACATACGGTTGAAGTCACCAACTGTTTCTCTGTTCCCCATAATGAATCTGAGGATGAGGTAAGGTTGAATTATCTGTTTGGAATGCAATGGGCTCTTCTTGTGATTGTGAATGACTTTGTGTTTGAACACATGGAACCTGCCAAGGCTGCCGGTTAAAATTCCAGGAGCAGCGTTGCCGTAGTAAATTAACCTAATAAAATGTCAAGCTGTATTAATGGATAAAATTCTGAGTCACTTTGGCATGTTGTGTTTAGATTTGGATAATATTCCATAGAGGACGTTGACCATGTGGGTAAGAGTAACCAGCATAGTGGTTATTTGATTTGCCTCAGTGACTTGTCCAGTAAATTTACTGCTGCACCCCTGGATTGTGGTGCCAAGGTCAAATTGTCCTTTTTTTATGATAGGTTGCCGTTGATATGGAATTTGCCAAGAACATGTATGAGCTGCACAGAAAGGTCTCCCCCAGTGAGGTTATCATTGGCTGGTGAGTCTATTAACCCCCACATGCATTTCCTCAGTCTGCTTGTCTCCCACCATATTTTGGACCATTTAGAAGTCTGGCCACATCTGCTTTTAATGCATTTGCCTCTATTTTAGGTGTGTGATTTACCTTATAGTAAAAGGCCTCAAGGTAACGAAGTAATATATATCAAATATTGCAACGACCAAGAAAAGTGTCCAACGTTTCAGAATTTTCGCGAATTTCATACTCTTCAAATTATCCCTCGTTTGCTTCAACGACAGAAATGCAGACTCTTGGCATTCTTTCATCAGCTTCCAGATGTAGCCACCTGCTATACTTCTCCAACAGGCCTGAAGGAGTTTCTACAAATTATGGCCACAAGTTGACTACCTTGCTCTTACTCTTTGCCCCAGCTCATCCCAAAGCAGCTCTGTAGGCTGTAGGTCAGGGGATTGTGGAGGCCTGGTCATCGGTCACGGCACTCTTTCCTCGGTCACAAGATACTACACTATACTATTTGCATAACCTCGTGCTTAAGGTCATTAGCTCGTTTAAAAACAAATGACTTTCAGTAGTCATGTCTGACTTTTGACTGGTACTGCATTTATGCATTCTTAGATGCAGTGCTGTCTTAGCTAAGGTCTCTGTCCATCGTGCTTCTGGGGAAGGTTTTTGAGGATATGAGGGATGCCGGAAATGTGTTGCACGTTAGATTTACAGTGTGAAGTTTATTTGTCACATGCGCAATCATACACTGTATTACTGTGTCGTGAAATGCTTTTCCACCTGTTTCCATTATGGTACTTGATGCAATGTGCCGTATAAAGGGAAGCAAAATCGTATAAAAAGATAAAAGTGAAATATGAATGAAATAAAAATAACGATAAAGACGCAAAGCCTGCAAAACAGACAATAAAAGTAAAGAGTGAATCAGGAGTAATGAAAGATGCAATTATAGTGTCGTATGATGAGTTACTTCTTAGCCGAGGTTAAACTGTTAGCGCATGCTGTTGTCTGGGGATTACAGTGAGAATATAATACCCATAATCCTTCTGTCCCGGGTTTGCAGGTATGCCACAGGATATGACATCACAGAGCACTCAGTGCTGATTCATGAATACTATAGCCGTGAGGCTCAAAACCCCATCCACCTGACTGTGGACACAGCCCTGCAGAGCGGCAAGATGAACATCCGCGCTTACGTCAGGTGGGGCGGCCTTTGGCGAGCGCCTCATTGAAGTCATGTAAATAGTAGCGTAGTTATTGTGTGTTTAACAGAGTAATTATTGATTTTTCTTCTTCTGAGGTTCAGTTAGCATTCCTGTCAAGAAAACGAACATATTTCTAGATTTCTTTCTAGTAAAAGAAAAAGCATTTTGCCAACCACTGGCATCCGCAGAAAATCTCAGTTTGGGTGGCTTTTAGGGGATGGTTATGTTTATGGAGGCTACAATGCATTATATCTGTTCTATGGTCCCACTTAGAAAACAGAATAATCCTTTTGGATGGCAGTGGCTGGATTAAAGCAGGCTCTTTAAACTGTTTTTGAAAAAGCCTATACATATATATTATTTTTCTTAGTACACCTGATGACATGTTGGGTTGTTGTTTATTTTTTTACCAGTGCTCAGATGGGGGTGCCGGGAAAAACGGTAGGTGTGATGTTCACACCCCTGACCGTCAAGTACGTCTACTATGACACAGAGAGGATAGGCGGTGAGTATCTGCTGCCGGTGATCTGCAGAAGCGCTTTGGCCGCGTGGCAGATGGACGCTTTGGTCTGCGGCTCGCTGATGTAGAAGCTCTCCTCTCCTGTGTCAGTGGACCTTCTCCAGAGAACGCGGGTGTCATCCAGCCGCACCAACGGTCTGACGTCTGACCTGGAGCAGGTTGGGACGGCGGCCTCACGGGTTCAGGACATGCTGGCCACGGTGCTGTCTTACATCGAGGATGTCCTGGTGAGCCACCTTCTGTTGCTCCGGCGCCGTGCCGGCAGCAGTGAGTGAGTGAGTGAGTGAATGAATGCCTTTATCATCATTGCACAAGGTACAGCAAAACTAGGAGACTGTCCTTAGTGCCGAAAGCAGAATTTGAATTAGTAAATAGAATATAAAATTGAATTTTATTAGCCAAGTATGCATGTGAATCTACACCAAGATAAAACAAAAACTAAGGGAAAAACACAAGTTATAAAGTCAAGTATGAAAATTGTGTATAGTGAACATATATGTATATATATATTATGGAGTAAAATGCAATGGTGCAGTAGTCTAGAGGTTGAGTGTGGTTCAGGTGTTGAGCAGTGCCTGTGTTTGGGGGATGGTGGTGATGGTGATAGTGGTGATGATGGTGATAGTGATGATGGTGATGTTGGCCCTCTCAGTCCGGTAAGGTCACGGCAGACAACAGCGTCGGCCGCTTCCTCATGGACCTGGTGAACAAGGTTCCCAAGGTGACCGCTGAGGACTTCGAGACCATGCTGAACTCCAACATTAACGTGAGCTTCCCGTCCTCCCGCTTGGGTCTCGAATGCCGTTTTCGTCGAAGCTGCGTAATGACCCGTCGTTCCGCTGTGACACGATGTTTGGTGTCTCTTCCTCTCTACCAGGACCTGCTGATGGTGACCTACTTGGCCAACCTAACCCAAGCACAGATAGCTCTCAACGAGAAGCTTGTGGTCCTCTGAATTTAAAAAGATGGAAGGAAAAATTTTAAACTTGACGTATAACAATAAAGGTGTTAAACATTCCATATGTGGTATTCTTAGTGAATTATTGGAAACTCTGGAGCAGCTCGCAGTGATTTTCTACAACAACAACAAATTTATTTTTATTCTTCCTATGATTCCTATATACTTTTGAACATTATATAATTTGGAAACTCTTATTGCTGCATATTTTTTATAATCTGTATCAAAAATAGATTTATGGAAGAGGTTAGGTTTCATAATGATTGTCATAAATGCAAAAAATAGCTTATTAATAATTTTATCCACTCAGATGGATTAGATGTCTGGATGACTGGAGTAGAGATGTCTACACCGGATTTCTGACTTACCACTAAACACTAATGCGCTTTGCAGTTACTCAGAACTAGAGAGGATCACATTCAGTTCCTGACCTATATTTGTCAAAATGTTGTAGTATTAATGAAAGCCCAGTAAATACATTTAGCCAGTTGAAAAAGTTCCAATTAAAATATGAGCAACCAAGGAATTTTATTATAGTTATGTGTGATCACTTTCCAACAAATTCTATGCATTTTAGAGAGATTTACACTTACTTATTAAATTGTAATAATTGTAGTTTTCCCCACATATAAGTACAGCCGTGGCCAAAAGTTTTGAGAATAACACAATTATAAATTTTTACAAAGTCTGGTGCTCAGGTTTCATGATGGCAATCTGCATATACCCCAGAATATCATGAAGAGTGATCAGATGCTAAGTCGTTATTAGCCTCTTGTAAGTCTTCCGATGGTGACATTCCCACTGTCTGGAAGTCCACCTTTCTTGATCTGCTTCTGCTGGAACTCTCTGCGGCCCGGATTAACAACTCGTCTGCTTCTAC
>JAODKE010000088.1:483949-495264 GCA_026779605.1 Mormyrus hasselquistii
CGAGTATGTTTTTGTTCTGTTCCATCTTGTTCTTTGTTAAAAAAAAATCTCCAATAAAAATTTGATCACAAAAGAAAGAGTGATCAGATGAATTGCAATTAATTGCAAAGTCCCTCTTTGCCATGAAAATGCACTTAATCCCAAAAAACTCATTCCCACTACATTTCTGACCTGCCACAAAAGGACCTGCTGACATCATTTCAGTGATTCTGTCATTAACACAGGTGAGAGTGTTGACGAGGACAAGGCTAGAGATCACTCTGTCATGCTGATTGAGTTAGAATAGCAGACTGGAGTCTTTAATCTATAGAAACATTTGACAAAAAGACCTACAATCACTGAACCAGCAAACTTTGTGAAAACGAATACATGCGTCATTCTCAAAACGTTTGGCCACAATTGTAGCTGACCAGTTTGAGGATTCTTTAGGGCTATTGTTTAAGATGTCTAGTATGTGTATCATAACCTTGGTCGTGTGTTTATATTTGTTTGAGTAATATCTATCTTCGTTTTTACTTATACTACTTGCTCTGATTCCTTGCTGTGATGTTTGTTCACCCATAGTTACCGTTTTACGCCATTACCGCACAACGCAATTCCCACCCAGAATGACAGCAGTCAGTGGCCTCACTTTGATATTCACACGATATTGTGGCATGTTATCTTGCAAAAACTTAATTGTGGTAGGCAGGTGAACAGTAAGGTCCGTTACGGTAGTATGCAAGTGTCGGGCATAGAATGCACTGCCTGTAATTTGACTGTTCCCGACGCGACCGACGCCCCCCAGCCCGGCTCACTGCGCGTCACCGCCGTCACGGACACGCGGTATCCTCGAGGAATGCACTTCCTGCTGCGGGAGGTCACGTGACGCGCGCTGGCGCTCGGACCGGCCACAACAATACGGCAGAGCTGCCGTGTCACTCCCACGCCCGCGCCCTCGCTATGGCGGACGGCGAGCGCTCCCCGCTGCTGTCGGACCTCGGAGACGGAGCCCTCGGTGGGGCTAACGGCGGAGTGTTGCCGGGAGCTGCCCCGTACGGCTTACCCACCAAACCGCAAAGTGAGTAGCCGTGGCTCAGGCGAGAGAGCCGGCGAGTTGGAAACGAGGTGATGTGTCAGGACGCGGCGGTTATTTACGTCTCCAGATCCGTTATTTCTGCTTGGAGTGCCGGGGTGCCGCTCCAGACATAGCGGTTCGTTAAATCGATGCTGGCTGCACGCAGTGAAGCGCAGCGCGGCACCGCAGCGATCGCTGTAAGGAATAAATCACAGATCATAGAGTAATAACGACGCCCCAGCACTGCCTCTCACGTGTAAGGTAAACACTGATTACTCACGAGCCGCACAAAACGTGGACACCGCACCTGCCTATTTTTGCTGCTTATGAAATTATACCTGTTCTGTCATTAATGCAGGATGCGCGTCCGGTAGGGTGGTGGCGATTTAAAGCACCTTTTAATGTAAATGAATTATCACATGCTAAATGTTTTTTGTACGTGTGATGCAGTTATGGTCCCAAGATGATTCATGCTTAGTGCGAAATCACCGTGGATTTTTTCGTGACGTTTAGTTGTTAGTGCCATTTAGTCTCATTTCTGATGTAGTGTAATCTCCGGGCACCGGATTTGATTGACGTTGCTCTTTAGCCACTGATGAACATTTTCAACACGGTCCGATCTGAAACCGGCCAATGAGCGTCCGCAGAGGGCGGGGCTAGCGCCAGGGCGGTGCTTTCTGGGTAATGTATGTTTGTTACAGTTACGTCGGCATTTTTTTTCAAAACTCTTACCTGGTCGCCTGTATTAGCAAGTCATCGTCCGTCCGTCCGTCCAGTCTTTAGCTGCCATTTACATTGATATTTTATTATATTTCGCATTATGTACCATTGACGTTGCTTCGTAAATTGCGTAAATGTAAGAGAATGCAATCTGGTTTTTCACTTTCTGTTGTCTCCAGCCGGGGAGATGGGGCATTATGTAGTGCAGGGGTCTCCAACTCCGATCCAGTAGGTTTTCTACCCTACCTGGCTTCTGATGAGCCACACCTGTTCCTGGTATTTACCCAAAAACCGGTGTGGCTCACTAGAAGCCAGGTTGGATAGAAAACCCACTGGATAGTAGCTCTCCAGGACCGGAGTTGGACACCCCTGATGTAGTGTAAATAACCCTCAGGTTACCAGCGTCCTTTATCGTGGTATATAAGCACAAGCAACATTTTTCTAGTACATTTAATGGTAAAAATTAAGGCGTTTTATTCTGTGTTTCTCCATGGCAGACAGTGTTAAATACACCCTTTCATTCTTCCACCTTCCTCTAAAGCTCCTTTCCAATGAACCAAAACTCATTTCATAACCAAACCAAAATACAGAAAACCAGAAGTGGTGGGTTTTTATGTCTGCACACCATAATAATGCCTTTCCCGTGCTGATGGTGGCAGTGTCCCTGCTCTGTGCTCCTGTATATTTAACCCGCTTGGACTCCTCGGTCAGACGGGGTCCTTCCCAGTGTCTGCACTGTGCTTCACTGTCGCCTCACACCTCCACAGCTGGGCTGTGGATCTCCCCTCCCCTGTGTGTGAGTTTGCATCAGGTACCCCTGTATTCTCACACAGTACAAACACATGCAGCAAGTCTAACTGATGTCTTTAGGTGTCCATCAAATATGTGTATGTGTATGTGTGTGTGTGTGTGTGTGTGTGTGTGTGTGGGCATCCTCTGATGGACTGGCGTCGCATCCAGGGTGTACCCCAGCCCAGTACCCTGCGGTTCAGGTTCCCGCCCGGTTCGACGATAGATGCATTAACCTGGTCGTGTCCCGCTGTGTCCCGTTAACATGTGTGTTTAGGTCCCGCTGTGTCCCGTTAACGTGTGTGTTTAGGTCCTGCTGTGTCCCGTTAACGTGTGTGTTTAGGTCCTGCTGTGTTTCTCTTCACGTCGTCGTCGCTGTTGCTGTTCGGCTCCTTGGCGGATCCTTCTATTCCCTTCCGGCTCTCCCAGTTGTGGCCTCTTGATTCGTCCATTAGCAGCACTAGTTATTTTTACAGAGAGATACTGTGTAAGACTTGGCATGTCCTCCTGGGAGCGGAGCCGGCCAGCTTGGGCTCACACATCAGGCTTTAACCTCTGCTGACTAATACAGTGTTTCCCAACCAGGTCCTCAGGGATCCCCAGACGTTCCGTGTTTTCGCTCCCTCTGTTCCCTATCAGACGGTCCATGTTTTCGCTCCCTCTGTGTTCCCTATCAGACGGTCCATGTTTTCGCTCCCTCTTAGCTTCTTGCCTGACTGATCACAGCACAAACATGGACTGTCTAGGGGTCCCCAGTGACCGGTTTGAGAAACACTGGTGTAATACACATTCTGAGTATAAACTTACTGCTGCTGAGTTGTGCTGTACCTGGTTACTGAGTGTCTTCCTCTCCCCCTCCAGGCTTCCCCCCTTTCCCTAGCCCCCCCCAGCCCTCTGTGCTCCCTGGGGAGGACCCCCCGCCCTACTCCCCCGTCACGTCTCCCGAGAGCTGCGGCAGTGCCCCCCCTGTGATCAGCTGCCGGGTGTGTCAGAGCGTCATCTGTGTCGAGGGAAAGATCCACCAACACGTGGTGAAGTGTGGGGTCTGCAATGAGGCCACGGTGGGTGGCGAGGGATCGCAGTGCTGCCTGTATGCGCAGGATTTACACAACAAACACACGGCCTGCATCTCTGTCCGTACGGCATGTTGATCTGAAGTAGGAAAATCCATTGAACTTTATGATTTGACTGGTCGGGATTGAATAGTAGCATTATTTATTCATCTGACCATTTATCCAACGCGACTTACAGTAGAGGGAGGGGTCACTCGGTGTGTTGCTCCCTGGGATTTAAACCCCCAACCTTCGCGCTGCTGATGTGATATTTTAGCTCGTTGAGTTACATTTTCTCTACCTGTCTTTATTTGCAAGAAACTGCCACTATAACAAATGTCTCATTTATACCATTTAAAGAACAAAATACCAATGAAAAGGGTTAGCTGTTAACTCGCCCTTCCCCTCACACTTTTTGCAGCCCATTAAAAATGCCCCTGCAGGGAAGAAATACGTCCGCTGCCCGTGCAATTGTCTGCTTATCTGCAAGGTCACGTCACAGAGGATCGCCTGTCCTCGGCCATACTGGTAAGCGGTACTGCCTCTCGCCACACCCGTCTGATTTTTCAACCCCACATACTCCATTCCATATGACGTATCCCTGACAAATGGTATGTTTCTTTGCATTCTACCGGCCGGCCTGTAGGGGGCATAGTAGTTAAAGACGGGCATCGTCCGTAGCAGGAAGTGTGGCGGCGTGGCCTGCCACCACCTACGGGCGTCACTGCACGATGTACTGACTGAAAGTAGTCCTGGTGAAGCAGCAGTCGAAGGACCTCATCGGGCGTAACTGGCTTGTGTTTCCGGCCCACAGTAAGAGGATAATCAATCTGGGTCCCGTGCACCCAGGCCCGGCGAGTCCTGATCCGCAGCCAGCTGGAGTGAGGGTCGTGTGTGGCCACTGCAGTAACACCTTCCTGGTAGGTGTCTGCTGTTTCCTGTCCGGCTTCAGGAACTGCTTCCTCGGCTCTCACGTGTCCGACGGGTCGCCCGGCGAGGTGTTAAAAACGGCAGAGGGGTGACTGCCGGTGGCCGTCCACTGGGGGCGCCGGCGCGCAGCTTTCCTCACAGGCCGCTATAATGTTCCTGTGCCTGCTCCATCGTTCCGGCTCCTTCTAGAATCACCCAGAACATTTCAGGACACTGGAAGGGTTTTCCTTGGGGAGCGTAACCTGGAGGGGGTGCAGTTATTAGCGTGCCGTAAATGGTATTTTATATAATCCTGATAAGAATCTACGTCTCCGTCTATTTCAGATCACGTTGCTGTCCTTGATAATAATCCGCCATACTTAAATCCGTAAAATCACGCGGTCACTTATTAACTGTGCTGTTTGTTCCCTCTGCGGTACATAACGATATTGGGTATTATATTTCTTGGCCGGTCTTATTAACGAGCGTTCGGTGTTTCTGTGGGGTGCGGGCCGGGTTTTACAGCCATGTTCTCCTTTCAGTGGACAGAGTTCACGGACAGGACATTGGCCCGGTGTCCTCACTGCCGGAAAGTGTAAGTACACTGAGCAGATAAGCGGCCGTCGGTGGCTTTTCCAGGTTCACCGCCTGTTTCCGGCATTAATGAAGGGTTTGCCGTTTGTCCCGAATGAATAGTATGTGTATAAGGAATGGAGAGGTGACGTCATCACATGTGCATCCGCCATGCTGGGGGGACACTTTCAATCATCTCCACACAGCGACACACAGCAATGTAGCGGTAATCCCGTCGTTCTCGTGTGTCTCCGTTTATTTCTTTGTTAGTGACAGTTAATATTCACAGAAAGTACACTGACAGATCGCACCCGGGAGAAATGGCCGTATCGAGAACAGCTTACAAGCAAAGCGAGGACGTTTCATAAACCACCTCGACCGGTACAAGCTGCCCAGGCGGGGGTTATAGGTGTGGGGCAGTTTTAGATCAATTTTGGATCGACACTGCATTTAGCAATTAACCAGCATGCAAATTTTTGTTGCCTGAAATTTGGTGACAGTTATATACTACGATAAAGGACGCCGGTAAATTTGGTGTAAAAAGAATTTTAGTTTTTGAAATTCAGTATAAATTTACAAATATGTATGATATAAAACGATAATGAACACTGACTCTTTTTTTTTTTTATTTATTTATTCCTGCTTACCTGCGCAGGCCTGAATGTACCAGGTTACAGCTGCGTTGACGGCCAGTGCTGTGCACAAATGCGCCGATGATCCAATCACTTTGCAGCTAATGAAGTTGAACGTTAGTGTAGTTCAGTCTGCCTAGAGTTAACATCACACGAGAGGTAGTGAAAGGCAGGAAAATTAACTTTCATATTGTGCTCATGGTCTCAGAATCGCAATTTGGAAAATTATTACGTGA
The DNA here is from genome assembly GCA_026779605.1 of Mormyrus hasselquistii. Classification (NCBI taxonomy): domain Eukaryota; kingdom Metazoa; phylum Chordata; class Actinopteri; order Osteoglossiformes; family Mormyridae; genus Mormyrus; species Mormyrus hasselquistii. The sequence goes on from JAODKE010000088.1 coordinate 489,918, forward strand.
TGATCTTGATTTCGTGATTTCTCGCGTGTTGATTGTCTTAATCGGCGTTGTATCGTGAGACTAATGATTTGTTTATAACGATAGACTCCAAGAGCTTTCTAATGGTAGCCCCTGATATTTTAATCAATCGGTCGAGCAGCTTATAAAAACAGATATAAAACAAAAGAGATGAACGTGAACTACTTCATTTTAACCTGTGTGAACTTCTGGTTAAGTGTGAACATGCAGAACACTAACGGCAGTGATGCCATTTAAAAGGGGGGCTCTGAGTTTTTGTTGATGTATTAATTGTGTAGATAGAACATTAAGTTAGAAAGTGAAACATTACGTTAAAAAAAAAGAACATTAAGTTAGAAGTACTTAAGTAATAAGCCGTTTTTTTTTTTAATTATTTTTTTAAATTGCTGAAATGTGCAAAGTAATACATTTACCTAAGTCTATTGCAATCCTGAAAAAACTTGGATATTGTTTATTCAATATATCAGTTTGTTATACGATACAACCGACTACACAACAATGTCGTACAGTCACGCACTTTTAGTGAATAAATCTGAATAGCGCTACAGACACAACCAATGCACCGCTAACTGAAGAACGAGAGGTATCCACCCAGCATGGCGGATCAATCCCACAATGCAATGTGTGGCTCTGTAGGGACGCTGGGCCCCTGACCCCTCCCTCTCTGTTCACGCAGCTCCTCAATTGGCCAGCGGTATCCCAGGAGGCGGAGCTGCTGGTGCTTCCTCCTGTGTGTGCTTTTCAGCATTGCCACAGCAGGACTAGTGGTGGGTGAAAATGCTGCATTGTGCAATGGGCTGGGAAGTGGATGCGTGCCGTGGCGCACGCCACCCAGTGGTCACAGTGAGAACGGCATGTCTATCACGCGCTGTGCTTAGTGGTATTAATGCATGCTGCTGTGTGCTGCATTATACACTCAGTCACCGCACAGCAGCCATTCACTATCAAATGTGCAATTATTAACGCTGATGGAAACAGACGAAGAACGATACGCTAAGAACATAAACATATAGTAAAAAATGTGAAATAAAACAAAAGAAGTAAAATTAATCAGATGCAGATTTTAAGTATGCAATGCATCACAGTTCACTCTGGGCAGTTTTACAGTAAGGACTCAGGGGGGATTCCCGATTAGAGTCTGATAGGATCTGATGATTACCGTAAACCATAGACTATAAGTTCACATGGTTTTCTGAAGCCGTGTGGTAGAAATACTGAGGCTGAATGTTACATTGTCATGTGTACTTTGGTTCTTGTTTTTCCTTGCTTCCTCATTTTGGCATTCTCTCTCTCTCCCCCCCCCCTCCCTCAGGCCGGTACCTGGCTCCAGGCCAAACAGTACCGTGGAATCTACGCCTCCTGGGCCGTCCTGATCCTGCTGGTTCTGCTGAGCTTCAGCCGAGCCCTCTACTGGGCTTGCATGCGGGTCAGCCAGCCCCTGCAGAGCTTCACATAGAGCGGGACAGTGAAGGCGACGGGGAGGGGGGCGGGGCCAAACTGGGAAGGGAGTGCAGCCAGATACAATTACACATTCAGTCACGGGTTACACAGTGACACGTGCATTTTCACTTATTTCCTTACCCACATGGACATTCCTACACACACACACACACACACACAGCAACGCCACATTCATGTCTGTATATTTGTACAGGAAGCGGAAGGGGCTGTGATTTGCGCTAATTTTTACGTAAACGGTACGTTAACGTGCAGCGTGCCTTTTCTGTCCCCTAAGAGGGCTCCCAGCCGGTTCCTTACTAGAATAATAATTGAAGTAAAACTTGTTGCCAGGATCTGGCACCGAGCGACATGGACCCAGCTGCCATGTGCCTGGTTCATGTTCTGCACGCCATGAGCGGTTTTAGTCGGTGTTTTAGCAAAGCTCTGTGTTCCATGGTACCCTGTGATATATCGTATATCGCAGTAATGGCCCTTTAAATCACTGAACCCACAAATCGTGGCTCCGCCTTACTCGGCTCGCCGATCCCGGGCCGATCGGTGAGTCTGGCGGGACCCGGACCTGACCCAGACAAGGCGGGGCTTCTCGGACAGCAGCTCTACCAATCAGGTTACAGCGCTGATCTGTTGGCACTGCCTCTGTGTGTGTGTGTGTGTGTGTGTGTGTGTGTGTGTGTGTGTGTGTGTGTGTGTGTGTGTGTGTGTGCTGAAAGGTGCCTGCAAATGCATCTGTGGTCTAGGTGAAGGTCACCATGCACTGTCCTGTAAACCTGAATGGTAGTGCTGTGCTGGCGTAACGTTTGGGAAACGGTCGTCATGTGGGATGTTAAAAAATACCCGCAGAAATGTAGCAAAGGGACCTGCAGTCACAGACCCCGAAGAATATCATGAAATTGAGCAGGAAGTAACTACACACTATTTTATTCTTGCTAAAAAAAAAAGCAGCATAATCCGTAGAACAATTGAAAAGGCATTATGAAAGTGTAGGCGCCCGTGTAACGGTGTCTAACCCTTTGCCAGTTTAGCTTTTCAGGTTTGCTTTGCTCTGTAAATAGTTTTCCTTCTTAAATGTGAATTATTTTCTGAAGGGTGATCAAGGCCATAGAGTCCAGATCTGTTTATCTGTTTCTTTCCTGCTTCTTCACAGGCATTACTTACCATTTTGATGTAACTCTAGAAGACCAGTCACATGTTTCGATTCTGCTATTTCTGCATTCTTGTTTCTGTTCTGCGTTTTCTGGAATTATATGTATTTACCTGTTCATTTTCACTTGGACCATGAGCTGAGAAATTTGAGAACTGGAATCTGAAATGGGGGGGTTTTGCGAGTGCAGTTAGCTCTGATTAGTGTACTCTGCGTGCGTGTATGAGGCCAGTGGCGAGGAAGATCATTCTAGAAAAGTCTCCTGTGTACCCGTGTGTCCCGAGTTTCCAAGGCCAGCGGGGTTGGTTTCTTGAAGGGGTCAAATGGAAACCAATCAATGAAATGTGCTGCATGTGGCCTGAAGCGCAACTCTGGCATGATTAAGGGAGCCGGCGCCGTGGTTACGGTGGTCCCGTAAATCCGCAAGGCCGCAAGCCGGTGGGATCCTCTTATCGCCAAACCCCGTCTTAATGGAAAGCTTTGTAGTGAAGGGGGCCAGGGGCGAGGGAGGCCCCTCAAAGCAGAAAGGACGCCACACGAAGGCTTTTGGACAAAGAAGCAGGGCCTCGATTTGCTTAGGGGTTAAGCACTCGGTCATGTGACCTATGATGCAACACATTGATTTCCGCCTTATTTATTCCTTACCTGACGTTAAAAGTATTCTAAACGGTACCTCCAAGACTGGCATTGGGCAGCATAGCAGCAGTGCAGTGTCTTTTCATAGGGAATCTCAGAGCCCAGACTACTCCAGACAATACGGCTCGCCTATTCAAACACACGTAGCCTGCAGAATGCTCATCTGCATAAGCACCAGTAACCTTTCCTTTTGCTCTGTCATTATTTTTATTGTTGTAGTTCTCTGCTGTATTGTAAATAAATTTGTTTCCTTTTGTCAAAATTAACCATTGCACTTGTATGTTACACTAAACTGTTTGTTTTTGTTTTTTGTTTATTTTGTAATTTAATAATTCTGAGCATTATTTGCAAGCCTTAATGACGTCTCTGATTTTGTTACTTTTGATTGTACATTTGATTTGAGTTTTAATCGCCTTCGTTTAATTTGATGCTCAGCGGCGAAGCATCTCGCCACGTTGTGTTCTAGAAACTTCTGCCCCGAGGGATTGACACGGTCATGACTGCCCACTGACAAACGCATGTCTGTTGATATCTGTATACGCAAACACTTCCACACATACAGAACGCTTCTGGACGGGGTTGTCCGTTGGAAAACGGTCCACCCTTTCCCCCCAATGATGGGGTGGTTTATCGTCTGCTGAACTGGAAACCGATAGAGTGGTGTTATTTGGAAATGATACTACTGTTGGGTCTTAAATATTTAACCCTAGTTTATTGATGACTGTACAATATCAGTGATGTTTCCGACAATAATGGTGGCCAATCCTCTTTTCAGGGTTTGTTTACAATTAATAAAGCAGTGAAGTCCTTTGAAGACGCCCCTGTCCGTCTCCTATGATTCATCTGCTCTTGGTTTTTGTTTTTTTTGTTTTTGCTCTTGGACACTTGAATTTCATGCGGATATTTTTTTTCTCCAGACACAGCGAGATGGAGGGATAGGAAACGTACAGAAGCCTTTCAAAAACCACAGAGCCCCCCCCCCCTCCCCCCGAGAATAAGACAGGGGGCGAGAGTGAGGGGAGTGAAAGAGGAGCAAGGGAGTGACGTGGTGGAAAAAGAGACGGAGAACAGATTGAAGGGCCCTGTGTCGGGGCCAGGGGTCGGCTGGGGCAGTAGGATAATTCTAACCTTCTCGCTTTAAGGGCTTTGGGCTAAGAAAGCACCACAGTGCAAACTCTGCAGGGGAGAGTAATATTAATCTGGTGCTACACTAACGGAGCAAATTCTCCCCTGAACCCACCATCCTCTTTACAGGGCCTTACACAAACAGACGGAGCACAGATCTCCTCTAAACCCTTCACCCTACTTACTGATAACAGGATTTGATCTCTAAGACCCAAAACCTCTCTTGTCGACCTGACAATATCAACTTCTTTTCACGAGTATGCTAACCAGTGTTAGCTACGTCACCTGTTCACACACAACTGCATTGTAAATCATAAAATGGTAGATTACTAGTACAAAACTACGGTCAGATCAGACCAATACCCTTCCTGTTGGATGAACACTACAGCGAGTTTGTGACTAGATTATCTCCATCTTGATGACTGGTCAGTATGACTCCCTGTATGACTCACAAGGATTCTTCAATGAAAGATTCAGCTTTACAAAAAATACAAAATTACTTGTACCTTCTGTTCCTTATTAGGGGTATAGCAGCCAACCTTACGTTAATTTCAGTCGTAAAGGTCAGAGCATCTCAGCTGCAAAGTGGCAGCATACAGAAAGGGACCTGGTCACCCAGAATCAATACCCAACCTGGATGACAGCAAATCCCACCAGCGATGTTCCTAATGGGAAGCCTTCCCAGAAGAGGAGAGGCTATTACAACAGAAGTGGGCCAACCAACTATCTGCTGGGATACTTGTAAATGCTGCTGTTGTGCAGTCCCGGTCTGTGTACTGGGATACTTGTAAATGCTGCTGTTGTGCAGTCTTGGTCTGTCTACTGGGATGCTTGTAAATGCTGCTGTTGTGCAGTCCCGGTCTGTCTACTGGGATGCTTGTAAATGCTACTGTTGTGCAGTCCCGGTCTGTCTACTGGGATGCTTGTAAATGCTGCTGTTGTGCAGTCCCGGTCTGTCTACTGGGA
>JAODKE010000088.1:500471-511051 GCA_026779605.1 Mormyrus hasselquistii
AGACACTCGCACACATACAGACAGACAGATGGACAGACAATCGTACACATACACAGACACACACATACAGACAGAGAGACGGACAGACAGACAGACACAGACAGACAGACGGCCAGACACTGGCACACATACAGACAGACAGATGGACAGACAATCGTACACATACACAGACACACACATACAGACAGACAGATGGACAGACATACAAACAGACACTCACACACACAGACGCATTGAAAGCTGAATATTTATTTACTTGTGACAAATTCTGGGACAGTAACTAGGGCTGGATTTGCCATGGGGCATACGTGGCATTTTCCTGGCAGACCAATGGAGTTTTGGACTGGTGGGGACCCCCCAGGATGGAGGGGTGATGGGCACGTATGGGCACAAGTCCAGGACCAACGTTTAATTCCAGTCCAGACCAGACAAACAAGCAATTATCACACAGAAGAGTGGTCAGGAGAGAATGAAAAATACTGTAAAAGAGGAAAAATTATTTACCCCTTTTTAAAGTCTGGACTTTTGTTTTTTTACACAGCCATATTGTGCCAATAAAGTTTCATTTGAATTCTAAATTTCTAATTTTCTTTACAAAGTCATTAATCAATATTCTAGATGGGAATAATCTTGTGGTAAAACACATAACTAAGTGAACACATGAGTGATTGTGATGTGTGTACTCAATGAATCCTGCAGGTATTACTACAATAAGAGCATCCTGCATAAGACCAAAGGGAAAAGATTTACCTACAAGTTCAACTTCAGCAAACTGATACTTGTCAACTACCCTGGATACCCGTCTGGCCACATGCCCACCAGCCAGGTCAGAGGGCGCCTCTCACTCCTCTTTCTGCAGGTTCACTCCATCACCTGCTCCCCATGAACTTCTAAGGACCCTGTGGGCGGGGCCAGTGAATGATGTAACACAGGAACAGACTGCTGATTGGTCCAAATATAAAAAATAAGTTGTGGCTTGCTGGGAAAATATTATTAATAATAATGCTTGCCACTGAATGACGACCATCCATGCTGCTATGAAACAATGCAAGTGCCAAACAATATTTAATTTCTTTCCGTTGTCTTTTCTGTGTTTGTGCGTTTTAATGACTCATGCTCTGCCCTTCCTCAGCCGGTTCAGAGTGCTGCAGTTCAGTTCCCTCTCTTTCCCTCTGAGGGGGGGGTGTCTATCTCAGGGTGCGGGAGGCGGGACAGAGGTAAGGTCCTCACAGTAAATGGCTCAAACAGATAATATGATCTGCAGATATGCTTTTTAAAATAGTTAGTGTTTAACAAGAAATTCTTTTTAATAAACTATAGTATTACTATGTATTATATCAATTTGCATCAGAAACAAGAGTCTACATTTTAGAAAATTGTATTTTGTTCTATATGACGCTACAATATGTTGCATATTTGTGATTAATATTAGGGATGCTCTTTTGATTGACAGCTCTGCATTCTATTCCTCATCCGTATCTCCTGCCGTACTGTTTGCATAAGCCAATCCCGGGACAGCTGTCGTATCTGTCCATCCCGCCCACTCCAGGAACGAGCCTATCACAACTCACAGGTTTTCCGTCCGTCAGTGCTGCAATGCACCTTCCACCGGCTCTTAATGGGTGGCCGGCGTGCACTGCGTGGACCTATAGCGGCTGCAGTGCCGAGAAGGAGGGAGAGAGAGAAAGGGGGATGAGAAAAAAGGAAGTACTGGAAGGAGGAGAAAAGCAGAGAAAAAAGGGAAATCAGGATTTGCTCTAAAAGTCTTCAGTTTTTATGCTTGTACATATAATTTAATTGTCACTGTTTACTTGTTATTCCAGCTGTAAAGTTTAATTATATATAATTGTCATTGAAATAGTACACTTACTATCCTGTTTATTAAAATGCCTTTTATATAAATTACTATATTCTCCAATTACAAAATAGACTTTTGTGTACATTGCTTATAATACTGTACTGCATTGTGTATATTAAAATTTTAAATTACATAAACACTGCATGGTGTAAAGTTATGATTCTGGTTCAAAAAGAAGGAGATGGGTCCTCAGACATAATTGGTTAATGAGCCCGCGGTGGTTAATAGTGCTCTGCGTTTACTGCTGCGGGAAACGCCTCGGGATCAGATCATGTTACCGCAGTGGAAAAGAGCCGATTCTATCGCTCCATTGCCGTGGGAAATGAGAGAGGATCCTGCCGTACTACTTGCTGAAAGCAATAAGTGAAGATTCTATCCCTTTACGTCTGGGGGGAAACTAAGTGAAAATTTTATCCTCCTTCTAGGAGGAAATGACTGAAGATTCTATCATACTATTTCTAAGGGGAAAAATCTATTAGACTACAGCCAAGAGGAATAAAACCATTCCGGGTGAAATGAGTGAAGACTCTCACTCTCCCCGGGAGGAGGAGGGCGAAAGAGATAACATTTTACTTCGGAAAGGATAAAGAGTAGGACTGGCCAATCCAGCGGTGCAATGGCTACAAAAAGTGATTTAAAAACAAATTTATATATTCATAAACATTATACGGCTCAGCTAGTGATAATAAAATAACAGAACCATTTATTTAACCATAAATAAAACGTATATCTCTGCACGCCCTGTGGCGTATTAAGAAATAGCTCACCTCCGTGTTGCACATCCCCCCGAAAGGCAGTAGGTGGCAGTAGTGTAACTTTGCGTAACACGTAAAAGGACCATTTCGGTTGCGCCATCGATGTTTACGGGTGGTCGCTGTGCAGGGAAGATTGCTGTAAAGACAAATTTATTTTTTTTCGCAAATTATAGTTTTTTTAAAAAAAAAATCTTTTCTGCAGTTTTATATAACTATATAAGATATATTAACATAAAATATAAAATAGAAGACAACTCGTGAAAGTCAGAATTTAACGTTGTCGGTTTTGTAATTCGATGTGCAGAGAATTGTGTTGACCTCAGATAAACTAAGATCGGCATAGCTGGCTACGGGGTCAAACTAAAAGATTGCAACAAACGTCGCATAACATTTAAAACGTATTTTTAATAGCCCGGGGTGCTGCGCCTGCGCATACTCCCCTCTGCGTCCTCACGGTGCCGCGCGGTGTGTGTGACGTCACGTTGGCGCTAAATTTTCAGAACGAAGCGCGCGGAAAAGTGGCCGGACCTGCGCTCGGTATAGTGAGAAAGGAGACATCACGACGAGATAAAGAAGTACCTTATTCCTACAGCATGCAGCGAAGCATAGCGTAAGTACATGTATTAAATCTAGAGCTTAATAAATGTCCTTGTTGCCTTCGGGAAATGTCGAGTGTTTAGTGGTGCGAATTTCCTATGCATGTTCGGCTTGTAGGCGATCAGCTGAAGCCTGAGCATTAATGCCTTTGTCGTTTGCTGATTATTTTGCAGTCCGTTCGTGCGTTACCGCTTTAAAGTGTGCAAATAAAGCCACGCCTGTTTTCCAGTTGGCTCGGCACAGCTTTAACCTGAGCTCCTGTCCTTTTTGGTGTGCTGATGGATTGTGCTGTAATACACACTTGGCGGCTTTCATGCGTACATATAGCCGCGAAGAGCAGTGATCCTGCACTGCACCGGCGTAACTTCCCGGAGCTTTTGGTTAGGAGAGCCGGGAAAAGCTGAACCCCCCCGCCCTGCCTCCAAAGAAATGATGCTTCCTCTCTCTTCGCGCAGGTCTTTCTTTCAGCCGATGAAAGGGAAGGAGGGGAGTAAAAGCGACGGAGTGGCCAAAAATAAGACTGAGTGAGTGGGGCTCACCTGAGCCTTTAAGTTATCTGAGGCTTGTAGGCTGTATAGAGGTAGCGATGCTACGACTGCTGACGAACAATGCTTCTGTATTCACGAAGAACTGTACGTAGGCAATCGGTACATATGCGAGACCACATCTGCCTCAGTATGATGATATGTAATGTGTAACATGTCTTTTCTTTGCTGTATATGCAGTTTAACCTGGTTCAAAACATAACCCCCAATAAAGTGCAAATCTTCCTTAGCTTGAAGGTTTTTAATAATACAAATTGAAGTACAAATTTAAAATGTAGTCACTACTAAATGGTGCACAAACGAGATCTGTATTTCACTTTAGTTATTAATTACTTCATTAATTCACAAAGGTTTAACAGAATTAACAGATATAGTAACAAATATGGTAACTGCTTGGGATAAAACGTATGTCATGATTCGTTAATGAACAAATATGAGATCACTTTGTAACTAATAATTTGTGGTTAATTAATACATCAGCAGTAGCTTGATACTATATTATTTGTTGCCTTATTGCTTTATTAATTAAAACGTGCCAAACTGCATGTTTTTCGCTTTTTGTTTTCTTGCTCTGGTAGACCAGTCAAGTCACCCCTGAAGCCTCAGAACGGAGTGGCCGAATGCGATTCGCCCGTGAAGAAGGTCATTAAGCGCAGCCGGCGAATCATAGACAGCGACGAGGAGGGAGAGGCGGGCACTAAGGTGGACGTGGTCTCGCCCGGCCCCCGGGAGGAGCTGGGCTCCCTGCCCACTCCAGAAAAGGTGAGCCTGTAAATGTCCACAGCTGATGTGAGATCTGCAGTTAGGCTTAATTTGTTTGTGACATGAAGCTGGCCCTTGGCCATTTATATCTATAGCTACTTGCTGAGGGGACATCGTATGGAATGGGTGTTTGAGCCAAACACACGTCAATGTTATTTGATCGACTGGACATTTAAGAGGCACTGGGCATGACTGCATGATGCCGCTTGTATCTGGGAAATGCACATCCGACCCCACATGCCAAGTCCACCGTCAATCATCAGTCAAAAACTCAGATTCAGCCCCTTGACACATCCTTCAGTGGAAGATGGCCCAGGTGTTGGTCACCCTTCTATAGTTTCGTCAGTCCTTGCTTTCTGTCCTTGGTTTATGACATGCCTGCGCTTTTCCCCCCCGACCTCCAGGGGGCAGTAGTCAAGGCAGCTTCCACGGCCTCCTCGCCAGTTGCTCCAGTTACTCCATCTACGCCAGTTGCCCCAGCTTCTGCGGCTACAGCAGTCACCCCTGCCTCATCCATTTCTCCAGGAACCCCTTCCTCCGTTTCTCCTTCTGGGATCCTCAAACGGAAAACCGGTCAGAATCGCTCTGTCATCCCGTCTCTTTCACGGACTGATCCCTGTCTCACGGCTCTCTGCATGTCCTGAGGTGCTTTAGACGACACTAAAACGTTATTTCTTATTTTCAGGAGGTGCATTTAGTATTATAACCAGGATTCTTTGGGAATCTTCTGCTTCAGATTGTCGTAATGTTACATTTTCAAAGCAAAGTGCCCTTTAACTGTTTAACCAGATAATTATTTAATCGGCCAACTTTAATTACTGTGGTCCTTTAGCGAGGAAACAGCTCCCTAAGAGGAAGCTGGCGACTGATGTCGTCCGTGAGGAGGACCACGGTCCAGATGAACAGGAGGTGAAGAGGTCACGCACAGAGGGACCCCCCGACACTGAAGGTGAGAGCTGACATTTTTTTTGGGGGGGGGGACTCCTCTTCTTGAGTGTTTTTACTTTAGTTTCCGTTCTAACTTTCTCCCTCCTCCTCTTTGTCTGGGTGCTTCTGTTTTAAAAGAAGCAGGAGAGATGGAAGTTGATAGTAAGAATACAGAAGAAAGCAAGGAGCCGGAAGGGGAGGGAGTCACTGTGAAGGAGGAGGAGGAAGGAGAGAGGGCGACTGTGAAGGAGGAGGATGCGGAGCCCAAGGGAGAAAAGGAACAGGAGGAGAGGAGTCCAGAGAAGTTGCAGGCCACAGAGAGGTCGGAGACGCAGGAGGTGAAGGAGGGAGGCAAGACGACGTCGGCCAAGAAGGCGACCATCAGCAGCTTCTTCAGTGAGTGACTGCTGCCGTCAAACAGCTGCTGGGGAGTTAAACCGCCACTACAAATAATGTGATGTGTTAACCCTTTCATCACCAGCGCCTAGGAAGGCAGCGGTGAAGCTGCAGAAGGCAGAGGATGCTGGGAAGGGGCAGACAGCCAAGCAGACGGCAGCAGGGGGCGAGAGGTAGAGGACGACGGCCTGTGTCTGGGGTGGGGGGTCACCTGGCCCTCGGTGTGATGTGGCGTGCGCCATCTTTACTTCCCCTTCTTCCACAGTGAGGAGGCCAAGCCCCTTAGCCAGACTGACTACAACCCGTCCAGGACCGGCTATGACCCCGTGCAGCATGCCTGCTGGAGCCGTGGTCAGAGGTCAGCCCCGCACCCTGCCGCCGCCGCCTCTGCCGGTCTCCCTCTCAGCGGGTCTCCAGAGATGGCTTCCTCTCTTTCAGGGTGCCGTACCTGGCCGTGGCCCGTACCTTTGAGAAGATAGAGGAGGAACAGGGCAGGTATGACTGTCAGGTGGCTCACCGGGTGAGAGCGTGCTTTGCGTTTGCAGAGGGGTTTAATATTCATGCCATCTCCGCGCTCCTGTCCCAGGCTGAAGAACATCGAGACTCTGTCAAACCTCCTGCGCTCTGTGCTGGTTCTCTCTCCAGGTGATTTTTCTCTCTTTCTGGTGTGTGTGTGTGAGGGGCAGAGAGACTGTGAGAGTCTGCTTGGAACGTGTCTGCTCTGAGGCTGCGGTCCTAATAGTGCTGATGTAGTAACTCTGTTTGTTCAGATGACCTGCTCTGCTGCATCTACCTCTGTCTCAACCAGCTGGGCCCTGCCTACCTGGGCATGGAGCTGGGAGTTGGGGAGACGGTCCTGATGAAGGCTGTTGCCCAGGCAACCGGTAAAAGGATGCTCTGATCAGAGCCCGGCAGTGTTTAAACTTTTTTTCTTCTTCTTCTTAATCCCCCTCCTTTCTCCCCCCTAACATTGGGTTTTAATTTCTGCCATCTGCTGCTTGTTGCCAGGGCGACAGTTGGACAAAATCAAGGCAGAGGCGCAGGAGAAAGGGGACCTGGGATTGGTGGCGGAGAGCTCCCGCAGCAACCAGAGAATGATGTTCGCGCCGGCCAATCTGACGGCGGCGGGTGTGTTCAGCAAGCTCAAGGACATCGCCAAGATGAGCGGCAACTCCGTGAGCATTGGATTAATATTGGGACGGCGTTCCAGCGCCACTAATGGAGACGGGCCGCGCGGATCTCTGGCCTGTACTGTAGAGCGGCGCTGTCGTGGTCTACATCAAGATCAAGCGTCGGATGTAGACGTAGCTTTGAGGCTAAAGCAGCGTCTTGGTGTAACTCCCACGCTGGACTGACTTTGCATGAATTGCAAAACACGTCTGAATTAGTTTAATCGCTTGGGTGTAAAATTACTTTCTGTTTATACTGAGCTGCCCCCCCCACCTCGTTTGAGTGCTATTTCTCCTTTTCCCAACAGTCTATGAATAAGAAGATTGAGATAATCAAAGGCCTGTTTGTCGCTTGTAGGCACGCTGAGGCAAGATACATTGTGAGGTCGGTAACCTTCACCTCTGGCTGGTTTTTGCCTCTGCATAAGCCGCTTCACGGCCTCTTCCTTTTAATAGTTTCTTGATCTCGTCAAAGTGAAAATTGATGATGGCGTGTTCAGGGTTGAACAGCCTGACAGGCTTGTGGTGGTGATTTGATTGGGTGGCGTCGGGTCATGTGGCGAATGATTGGCTTGTGATTGGCAGGTCTTTGGCAGGAAAGCTGCGGATCGGGCTGGCGGAGCAGAGTGTGCTGGCAGCTCTGGCCCAAGCCGTGTGTCTGACCCCTCCGGGCCAAGGTCAGTCGGGGCCCTCGTGCCCGGAACGTGTGCGTGTGTGTGAAGAGCGGCGGGTTCTTCTGCCGCTCGGAGGACACCGGCGCTCTGAAGGCCCCCTCTCTGGTCTCACAGTCCTGCCGTAACAAACGCCCCCCGTCCCCCCGCAGAATTCCCGCCCCCGACAGTCGATGCTGGGAAGGCGATGACTCCCGAGAACAGACGGGCCTGGATTGAAGAGAAGGCTCTTATCGTCAAGCAGACGTACTGGTGAGGGAGATGAGATGGAACAGATTAAACCAGCATTCATTACAACACTGATTAAGTGGTATCATAGTTATTAGTGCAGATCAATTATGGGGAAAGTGACAAAAGTTAAGTTAGAGAATCACTGGGGCTGCACTGGGCGTCGCACGGGCCGCAGCGGGCTGACTCGCGTTTTTACTTGCAGGTGACAATCCTGTGTGTCCTACATGTGACGTACATATTTGACAGCTACATCATATTTAGATTGTTTTAACTTTGACATTTTATAATGAGTTGTGAGGTTTTTATCTTTTGGGTTTGTTAATTTAACACACTTTTATACTCTCGTTGCTGGCATGGTGTTAAGGCCACGTAATTTATTAGTGCAGATATCGCAACATTTATTTATGTTGCTTTTATCTGAAGCGACTCGCAGTGGAGTTGCGATTTTGTGTGCTTCTTGAGAGTCAAACTCGTGGCCCGATATTGTTAGCGCAGCGCTCTACTGGTGGAGCTGTGGGTCTGACATCTCACCTGACCTACTTTCGCAAGTGAGGATTTAAGTTTGTGCGTGTTGCTGTTGTCGCTGTCAGTGAGATGCCCAACTATGATGCCATCATCCCAGTGCTGCTGAAGGAGGGGATTGACGAGCTGCCCAAACACTGCAAGCTCACACCAGGTGTGTGTGTGTGTGTGTGTGTGTGTGCGCGCGCGCGCGCGCGCACACGTCACAGGGAGAGATGGAAAGTCTGTCTTGAGTTTGATGCTTGAGTGAAGTAAACACAAACTCTTACTGTCTCAGGAGTTCCTCTAAGGCCCATGTTGGCCCACCCAACAAAGGGCGTGTCGGAGGTAATGAAGAAATTCGACGAGGCCGCCTTCACGTGCGAATACAAGTACGACGGGGAGAGAGCGCAGGTGCGTCTGGCTGGCCGCGTCCCAACACGGCGCCCTCCTGTGGTCGGTCTGCAGGTGCCATTCTTACTGATCCATCAGCATCTCATTCCATGTCGCTTGGCAGATCCACATCCTGGAGAACGGGGAGGTCCACATCTTCAGCCGTAACCAAGAGGACAACACCAGCAAATACCCAGACATCATCGCCCGAGTACCCCAGGTGATGAGCTGCCTCGCTGTGCCACCCCTGCATTTAGTTCGCGTCTAGTATTTAGGCTTCCGAAGGTACTGTACTGCTGAGTCCAGAGGGACCCCTAGTGGCGCAAGGGCGATAATGCACGACTCGTTCGTGCTCTTTCACGTGGAGGCGAGCTGCTCCGTTTGACTCGCGTGTCCCTCAGGTGAAGAAGGCCTCGGTGCGATCCTGCGTTCTGGACTCTGAAGCAGTGGCCTGGGACAGGGAAAAAAAACAGATTCAGCCCTTCCAGGTTCTCACCACTCGGAAGAGAAAGGTACCGCTGGAGTTTGTACGTGGCGTGTGCGCATGCGTGCCAGTCATACATGTAACCACATGTAACCACATGTAACTGTGTCTCAGGACGTGGACGCTTCAGAGATCAAAGTGCAGGTCTGCGTTTACGCCTTCGACCTGCTCTACTTGAACGGGGAGGTAAGGACGGTGTCGTCTGCGACCTGATTGGTGCGTCGGCGGATCTGATCGGTGTCGATTTCTGACTTCCTGCCTTTTCCGCCGCAGTCCCTGGTCAGGCAGCCTTTATCGAGGCGACGGGCCCTGCTGAGGGAGAGCTTCGAGGAGCGTGAAGGAGAGTTCGTGTTCGCCCGCGCACTCGACTGCGACAACACAGACGCCATCGCGGAGTTCCTCGAGCAGTCCGTGCGAGGTGGGAGACGGCGGCCGCGAGGCCAGGACAGTCCCTAGTATGCGGTCCCGACACGCTCTGAACGCGCTCCGTCTCTCTGCCTCACACAGATTCGTGCGAGGGTCTCATGGTGAAGACCCTGGAGAAAGACGCCACCTATGAGATAGCCAAGCGCTCGCACAACTGGCTGAAGGTGCCGCTTCCGGCTTAACAGTAAAGCCCGTTTTTGCCGTGGATTAGCTCGCGCCCTCTTGGGACGAGCAGAAGGCTGATTTAAGCGACAGCGGTGCTCGTTCCTGCGACCCGCAGTGGCTGTAACTCCTCGCCCTTGTTTGTCAGCTGAAGAAGGACTACCTGGACGGCGTGGGAGACACGGTGGATCTGTGCGTCATCGGCGCCTACGTCGGGAAAGGCAAGCGGGCCGGTTCCTATGGAGGCTACCTGCTCGCCTGCTATGACGAGGACAACGAGGAGTTCCAGTCTGTGTGCAAGGTGGGCTGCCGGCCTCCTCCCCCCTGCGGCCCATTCTCTCCCCCCCCCCATCCTTTCCGGCATGTTCTACAAGCAGGCGGCGTTCATACAGCCTCGGGCCAGGAGCAGTCTCGCTGCAGGCGGCTTGGCCTGTCTTTGTAATCGGCTCCCGCTTGCGGGGCAGCTCGCTCTTTGGCCGAATTATTATATCGCTATTATTCTTTTTCTTCCCTGCTTTTTGGCCGGCGTTAACTTTCAAGATGAATCACTTTTCACTGACAGATTGGAACGGGCTTTAAAGATGAGGACCTGGAGCAGCATTTTAACTTTTTTAAGGTATGGAGATGAAATCGGCGCTCAGATGAGACAGATTGTTCAAAGATACTGACACAGTACTCACCACCCCCCTACCCCCCTACTCCC
>JAODKE010000088.1:515150-527076 GCA_026779605.1 Mormyrus hasselquistii
CACTCAAGAGCTTCACTGGTTTATTTTCATTTAAATAACGCCCCCACCTCAGTAAAGTCTCGGTGCCCCTGTTCATGTATCTCCAGTGACGCTCCTGGATCTCATTTCCCTGGGATGCTGGGCTCCCCAAGGCTTCTTGTAATTGAGTTAACGAGGGGGGGCATCATAATTGGCTCGTTAAGGCTGGTCACAGGTGTCAGTCGGTGCTGGTCTCCCGGGGGCCATCGGCCGCTTGTCTCCCTGCCAAGGTATGCCGTAATGCTGGGCTCCCTCACAGTCGGCCTTCCATCAACCTACCTATTTATAGCCCCCCCCCCCCCATCCCTCATCCTTCTCCCCGGCTGCAGGAATGAAGGGAGTGGGAGCATGGCAGAGGGGGGGGGCGAGAAAGGGCGCCATTGTCTCCGTGTCAGAAAGCGGGAGGGGCGGGTGGCCGGATGAAAGGCCCATTGACAGGGTGAGAGGGACAGAGACGCATCAGGCGTCCCCCAGTCCCCACTCTCCATTGTTTGCGGAGAGACATCGGCAAGCGACAGGAATCCGGAGCGAGGGAGGAGAAGGAGAGAGGGAGGGAGGGAGGGAGAGAGGGGAAGGAAGAGACGGGTCCATTGTTTTGGCCTTCGGCTCATGCCGGGGAAAGAGCGAGCCGAGGACAAATGGGACGACTGTGGCCGGGGACGCGGCGGGCGGGGCGACCCCGCTCCAAGATTCAACTTTTACATTCCTGTGACACTGCGGCCAAACTGTAATATTTACATAACACTGGGTATATTCAGCCGTTTACACTGTTGCAATTTTGGCATTTCCCTGCACATTAACGGCTATCCCGCGTATTATTGCCTTCTGCCTCTGTCCCAAATGAGCCGTGCGGCTAATTAACGGATAGTGTACGTTGCACTACTCCTGAATCCACGCGCAGGACTTCAGAGATAGAATAAGGCTGCGTCAGGAGCACTGAGCAGGCCTTACACCTTATGGACGAGGGGCTCTCGGGGTTTGAATGTAATAATCATATCGCTGCTGTAAATGGCCGGGTTGCCGGCTGTCTCTCATTCTCTTCATTCTACCTCTTGCCTGAATACATTGTTTTTGGTGCTGATTTTCAACTCGATACATTTTTTTCCCACTTGTTTGTCCCCCCCCCCTCTAATTTGGACATCATTTATTTGTGCTGATTTCACCTTTTTCTTGTGATCAATCACTGTTTGCGCCCTTGATTATTTGTCAGTATGAAGCCTGTGTTCGAGTCTCAAGAAGAGGGGGCCGCGAGGGGGAGGGGTGGGGTGAGGGCAGGGCACAGCAGAGGGTGTGTCTGGGTATAAACCCGGGCACAGAGGTGTCCTGCCTGGAAGCCCCTGGTCTTCACACCCTGCACATCACCCTCTTCAGCAGGACACACCTTTGGCTCACGGAGGGACTGAGTCACCCTTTTACCCTCAAGTGGAGGCACCTTGACTGCGTCGTGCAGAAGAACCCAGCATGTTAGCATTTTTGGCTCTGGCGTCCATCGCACTAGTAGGGATAGGTAACGTATTCCCCGATCTCTCTTCTCATCCGGCGAATCTTCTTTTCCGTCTCCGAACTTCTTCATAGAGGCAAACGCTGTAACACGATTTCTAATGCATGTAGTCTTCAGCCCCGAGCTGAACCTGTCTTTGAGGTAAAACTTCTCCAAAGTTACGCTTAACTCTGACATTTGTTGGTATGCAGCTTCTCTGTCCGCGATGACTCAGTAACATTACTGCATAACTGCCTGGGAAGGGTCGTACTTCTGGCCGCTCAGGTGTTCACACCTTCAAGTGCTGCCATTACTAATTAATAACACTGTATTTATAATTTATTGAAGTCTTTGCACTAACGGTTCTATTCCAAGGAATCAAAAGTAAATCAGTGTATACAGGAATGTATTTTATATGTGCTTATCACCACGGATGGATGGATGGATGGATGGATGGATACATATTTGATAATAAGCAAAGAATGTTTTATATCTCTGCTTAAGCAAGTTATCCTCCATAACAGAGCAGCCCCTGGATGTTTAGACCACAGTTGCCAAAAATCGCTCCTGGCTTTTCAGAATTAACTGTACCTTTGCATAATGATACGTAAGCTTACATGATGAAACGTAAACAAGACAACACAGGCAACGTACAACACTAATATGCACAGGATACACACGTGAGCATAAGAAATTAGTGCTTTAACTTGAACTTCTGGGAATATTTTACTGTGCTTACTATGGTTACATGGTGCATATTTAACCATAATGTGTGACTGCTACGGTTAAAGCGACAGTAGAACATTTGTTTTCAATAACGAGGACTTTACAGTTTGTTTGAAGACCAGTACTCTGAATGGTATTGTCCCTTCTTATTCACTGTTTAAATATTTGGCAGTGTAACACACATACGAGCAGGACTCAGGCCAAGAACTGACGGTATAGTAGAATTAAGTTGTGTTGTCATGGAAACCGACCAGCCGCCTTGAAAAAAGCGAAAACTAATGACGTTCTACGGTTCAGTAGCCTGACAGAATAACCCGCATATAAGCCCGCGGTCGCTTTATAGTGATGCTAAGGGAATTTAAATGCTCTGTCTCCTTATTTGGAGAATAAAGGCATAATTCAGCAATCGTCAGAAAAACACAAGTGTATGATGCATTTAATTATGTTATATTGTGTATAAATAGCATATGACTGTGATCCCATTCCGCAAAAGGGCCTGTATTAGGGGGTTTATGTTATCAGCATTATAAAGGGTTTCGCCTTTGCTTTCTTGACTACATTTCCGTAGATCTTATATTATTACTATCGTTTTTCCTATGATTGATGTGGAAGGTGATAGCTGTGATCTCAGGGCTGTATAGGGAAAACTGCAGATTAAAACCTACAATAGACCGTGTTCACCACGGCAGGCTTTTAGCAGATCGCACCTTCACCCGGCACAAGTACTGTTATTCATATACTTAGCGATTGAAAGTCAGTTTAAAACAGAAGCCATCCCGTACGTTAGATGTGTTATATTTGTTAATGCCTATATCACAGTCACACCTATGTCTGCAAGACTCCAGGGAGTCTCTTACCATTATAAATTTAGCTTGTTACTCCTCTCTAAGTAGTCACTGCTGACGGCACAGTACCGTAACTTACCGTGAGGACTCTTATTAAGACGCAGCTGTGCTTTCTCGGTAGCCTGGCTGTATTGCTAATAGCACACATGAAATAAGGCACAAATAAACACTATTGTATTTACACAGGCCCACACAGCGTACATGTCTCTCAAATCAACTAAAGCCAACGGATTTGAGTCTGAAAGAAGAAACGTATACTGCGAGAATTTATTCTATAGTATACCTTTTGTTCTTTTTTTAGTAAGATCTGCGCAGAAAATTTATACACTAAAACTCTTGTTAATTTGGCTTATGAGTTTAATATTCGACAAAGCAGTTCAAAGTAGTCTAACAGAATCTTATATCAAATATGGTGAATGTACTTAAATATGACATCACTTTATTTAGAAACATTTTAAGTAATATTAATTGAGTAATATTGTTTGTATGATTATATAATAATTGCACTGCACTTTGCAAAGGAATGTACTCATGTTTATGCAAATGCACCATATTACATTTAACCCAGAAGTGACTTTACACTAAAATGATAAGTAAGGTTTGTATGTACTTGTTTTTTAGATAAATTAAAGGTCAGAGTTTTTATAAAGTGTTGGCCAAAATATTTATACGGCAAACAATACACAGAGGCAATGCAAAATGTTTTATACGATTTAATAACGATCAATTAAATTGGCTAATTTAAAATCACAATTAAAACAATAGGCTACATCCAATCAAAAGGGGAATTATAAGCGATTCTATTATAACTCAGTATTTTTTTTCTGTTCGATGTAATGTTTATGTATCACGACTGAAAAAAGAAAAACAATATGTGGATATGCACCTCAAATCTTCCAATTTCTGCAGTGAAAGCACAGTTAATACCTTGCACCCAATTACATTTTCTTAATTTCACAAATTAGACTTGGTTTGCAGTTATTTTTGTCTCGTCTCATTACTGCTGCCAGCTTTGGTGTATTCGAACGCCTCCACAAAAAAAGCGCACCCCGATCGGTACATGTTCACCTGCCAAAACTTTTTAAGCTATATCGAGAATAAAGTGCGCCAGAAAGTGGAAAAACCACCTTGAAGCTTATCCTTAAAAATGTTTTTAAAACGACGTTATGAAAAACGAGGCGACAGCCTATATGATTTAACTGACATTAAATGCGGGTATAAGGTTGGCGCCCGTAGCTTATCACGAATGCATTTTTAAAGTACTTTTATTATTCTCGCTATTTCGGTAGCCCCGCAGTGCCAGGCTATCGTCATCTACACGGGCTGGGAGCGCCACGCCCTGGTCGGCTCGGACGTCCGGCTGTCCTGCTCGTTTTTCTCATGGCGCTGGACCTCCGAAGATGTGACTTTCTCCTGGAGCTACCGGCCCGACGGCTCCCGTGACAGCATCTCCGTACGTCTTCATTTATGCATGCCTCCCTATCAAAGTCACCGCTCCCTTCGTCTTTTATGCAAACTGCTCCCCAAACCGGCGCTTATTGACAGCTGATCAAATGCGTGAGGGTAGAATTAATTGCCTGGCGCTCGTCCCGTTTTCTCATCTTTCAGATTTTCCACTTCACCGGTGGCGCCCCCTATGTCGATAACAAGGGCCCGTTCCGGGACAGGCTGGAATTCGTCGGGAACCCAAGCAGACGTGACGGTTCAATCCTCATCAAGAACCTGGACTTCAGTGACAACGGAACCTTCACCTGCGACGCCAAGAACCCCCCCGACATAGTGGGCCGCCCCTCCAGCGTCCGCCTGCTGGTTTTTGAGAATCGTAAGCCTGGACTCTCTTCATAATGGTGCCCCCCTGTGCACTCCTTATGTTATATAGTTATAATAATGCTTTGTTTACCATGGCAACGTGTGTAACCAAAAAAGTGCCGATGTTACCTGTAGGGGTGGGCACAAATAACACCCCCTTCTCTGCTTTTCTGTCAGTGCCTGTCCAAGCCGGTGTTATCACTGGGGCCATCATTGGGGCCGTTCTGGGCCTTCTGGTGCTGATCGTAGTGATCTACTATTTAATGAGGTTCCTTGTGGCCCGGCGTGTCTTCAACCTCAGTGTCAGGTCTGTACCGGGATTCTCCCACCTCTCATTCCTTTCCCTGTCCAAACTCATATATCTCTTTATCTTTCTCTAACTCCTTTACAATTTTACTCGCTCAGTCGGCCTAATACACTTTCATATTCGACATTTATTGAAAAGTCAAGAGATACTACGTGTGTGTCACTGATCTGGTGGGCTGCTGCGAATGATTTCTACACGGAAGGTGTTCTGACGTAAATCCCCCAACCACATAAAGTCGTGTCGCGGGGATCTGTCATTCCATTGCCAGCAGGACTTTTCTTAAAGCATCAAGTTCCCAAACACTGTACTCCATCATTACTTCAATCCTGCGGCGTTATAAAGCCTCTACGAATCCTGTCGGATAGTGTTTTGCTCTTCCGAATAACGTTTTAATGAATTGTATAGCAATGAATTAATTTGTGAACTTAATCTATTACCTCTGTCTCATGGGACGTAGAATCATAATACTGAAACTTTTTGCAGTATGCAGTCCATAATAATATTCAGGCTACTTTTAATTTAGCATGCATAACTAAATTAACGATGTTTTTTTTTAATCTGATGGTTTTTATACCGCATGTGTTATTAGCGTTATGGTGTCTAATCATTCAAAATAAGGTAGTCCTGAACTCATCCCTGTATTTCCATGACAACGCCTTCAGCCTACAACCTGGCCTGGGTTCCTCATAGTAATGGATTGACAAATCGATCCAGCGTGGTGCTTCTCTGCTGCCGTTCCGCCATCGACCACTAGATGGCTAACACCCTTCATTTCTTATCTCCTGCAGCAAACACGGGAAGAAAGGGAAAGGTAAAGAGGGATCTCAACAGAGACAGGTCAGTGTGGATCCGTCGTACAGATTACAAATTAAGTCAAAATTAAATGGGGCAGATAAGCCTGCAGCTGACCTGGTAGTCCGGACTCAGCCCAAGCATCAGAGACGCTGCAACGTTTAGCTAACTTTCCACATCTCAGTGTGTCTGCATGCAGTCACATGATCAGAGCCAAGACTATGTTACAAGTGCTTCCGAACCCGGCCCTCGGGGGACAGTCCACGTTTTTGCTCCGAACACCGAATACATGGTACAGGTCTATTGGGACCCAGAAGGAAGTAAGAATGTGGTCTGGTGGGGTCCCCATGGACTGGGCTGAGGAGCAGTGCATTAAAGTCCATAATCAGGGCTCCATTTGATGCAGTACAAACGTTACAGCAGCTAGGGGCGGCTACTTTGCCCTCCTCTGCTCCACTATGCAGAGCTAATTTCATTACACATTAGTGCATGAAAGTCCAGAGTCCAAACGTCTTGTGAAATCAAAAGAAGAGAGAAGGTTCTGGACAGTTAACCCACAGTAACACAGGATTTCTGCTTTATGTTTGTCGTCACACTGGCTCAATGGTCTTGAGTGTAAAAAACACTCTGGGTACCTGATTCCTGCAGAAATGTAAAGTCAACAGAAACTGCTCGCTGTGGCACATATGAATGTTCAAACTGAATATGCTACAGTTCTCTATCTTTCTCAGTTTTCAAATTTTAGCCATCATTGAAATTAAATACTGGCTATACAGTGTAGTATTTGCATGCGTTTACTTTGTTACTCGCAAATATGAGTACAACATCCTGGGGGGCAGATGTATGAACAAAGATTAATGGTTCAGTGTTGAAATGCACTTTCCGAAAAGACTGTTTGCAATTTCCTTTGCGTTCAGTGTGAGCCAGTCTGGTACAACGATATGGGAGTGGACCAAACTTGATTATTGTGAACTTGGCATTCCTCTCTGGATGATTGTCCATGAAAATGATTAATCACTGGATTTATTTTTAATGTTCCAAATCCGGGTGAAAAACTGGTTGAATGTTTCAGCGTTTATAAGTTCAATGCAATATAACGGGGCGGCGGGGGCCAAGTTCACCACTGCTTAAAGCAGAATCCCCCCCCCCCAAATGAAAATAGAGTAGGGCGAGTGACCCCCTAGCACACGATCGCATGCGTATCTAAGCTTTGATATTCCTTCGGTAAGCCCCCCTTGAATATTGGTTGAAAACCCCTGCAATATACCAAACAAAAATTATTCATGATGCAAGGAGCATGAAATGCAAACATAAGTAAATTACTTAATTTAAAGTCATAACAAACCAATGAACACTCACGGTAGTTTTGAGTTGTTATGAATATAAAATACTGAGTGATTTGGTGGTTGGCCACGGGTTACAAGGTCAAGGGTTTACTTTCGGGTCAGAGGTCAAGTATAACAGCTGTCATTATTCCTACCTCAGTATCTACCCAGACTAACCTCTTTGCCCTCCTCTCCTGTACTGTACACATTTAATCAGCTCCAATTTCTCTTCCTCTCCCCATCTGTCCTCTGTTTTGTTCCTCCAGGACACGGGGAAGCCTTCCTCTTTCTCCACAGGTGAACTGCGTAGCGCGATATAATACCGTTGTGCACTGGTCCGCAAATGTTGTTTGTTCTGCCACAGTGTACTCAGCATTCTGGGGAGGCGTAGAGGGTCCTTCCTTTCCGTTATTGCCGAATGAACAGTGGTAATGTCCTGGAGAGCCATAACTTTCCTTCCCCAACCAGAGTTCCTCCTCCTATTCCTCTCTCTCTTCTTTCCCATTCCCCAGACCCCCTTCTCTCCCTCCCCCCTTTTTCTGCGGCTGTTTCTCCTCCCTGCCTCGATTCCTTCACTCTTTCTGTCCTCACGACTTAGTGTTACAGAATGATGCTACAGTAATCATGGAGAAATTTTGTAATTTGGGAAAAATCCCCAGCCACTGCAGTATCTAGCCACTGGGATTAGCTGTCTTAGCGACAGAGTGCTGGAATTGTCTAGGAGGGGCATTGACGACTCAGACCACACAAACAAATGTGTTCTCCTTAGAAAATGTGTGTCAATGATTTTATGTAATGACAGTCCATCAAAATAACATTAAATGATGTAGAAAATAACTAGCTATAATCCCTTTGAAGATTTCATTCATTGCTGGACAGATTTTAAATGCAAATGAGAATCGGCAGAAGGCTGGAATGTTTAGGGTTTGTTACATACACTCTATATCTGTGCAGTGAAATGCTGTTCCAGCTGCTGCCGGGATTGTGCTTGAAGGGAAGTACATGGTGCAATGGAAAATAGTAACACTTCACATAACGGGACACAAATACTGAGTAATAACTCAGTTACTACTGAAGTGCAAATCATGAAGAAATGTAGTTGCTGCTTGAGATAATGATGAAGTAATATGAGATTGGTATGTAACTAAGACTTAGTTTGTGGTTAAATAATAGGCCTGCATAAGTAATAGCATAATGCTATATTATTTGTGCCCCATCCAGTGCAGCGTTACCAGAAAAACAAAAGATAAGAATAAATGAGATTAAAATACAGTCAGTCTTGCCACAATGCATGATATCACCAGAGGTGGCCATTTCAGGTCCAGAAAGTAAAAATCCAGACCAAGCTTTTGCTTTAACCCAACAGCTGAGTACTCTGTGATTATGACTCTTCATACACTAGCGGTTGGTTGGAACAAAATCTTGGTCTGGATTTTTACTTTCTGGACCTGAAATGTCCACCTCTGGATATCACACTGCAAATCCATTGTAATGCAATTAATATATTAGTACCCAATAAAACACGGACTTGCATTTGTATATGTGCGATTTTCAGTTGGAGAGAAAAGCACTATGCAAACTATAAAGCGATGCGGTCTTAGTGAGAAACACTACCTACACTCAAAAACAGCTATTGAAGTGAATGATTGTAATGTCCGATTTGTGAACAAATTGATCTTTTGAACTGATTCTTTTCAGTGAAGTGCTCGAACTGCTTCTCAAATCTAAAATAACCAAACTTTTTGTACATCCACGCCATTGCATGGGTCAAAGACTTAGATTGTAAAAATCTAAAAATATTTGGCAAATTAACGTAAAATAAGCGCACAGCAACCTTTTTCAATTCACCTATGTTTGCTTTTGATAGACTGTCTGTAGCCATCTTGCCTCAGTGCCCCAGTGCACACAGTGATCCGTTACACTTGTGCGGTGCATGCATGGTGGCTGTGGCTCACCACTTCTGACTTCCGCCAAAATGACGCTTCATGAACCATTTGCTGTATTTTCTGACGCCACTAGATGGTGTCCTCTGTTCAAGAAAAGAGCTGAAAGGATGCCCAAAAGTAAACCATCTAGTGGGGCAAGAAAATACAGCAAATGGTTCATGAAACAATGTTTAGACCATCACAAGTTGGCAAGTTTGTTATGTTGGTCTAATTGATTCTATGATTACATTATTGGCCACTGGTATCACTGTGTATTACGTAATTTATTTTGTTTACTTAAATTTAATTAAGTTCTAAAGTCTTATTCCCCTAGCCGATTTTTCCCATTGGATATGTGTATTTTAGTACGATATTTAAGTGAACGTAACGTTTTTCAGGAGCACATTAGTCGCATCGTAGCAGGACTGACTGTAACGATAAAAACGAACCTACTGTAGAGTTAATTAAATGGTAAATGGACTGCATTTATTCATCCATTTATGCATTTATTTATTCCAATTAAAATGGAGAGTATTTGTTGAGATGGTCTGAGGGTCAGGCGTGCGCCATGTGGGGGGGGGGCATGTTAGGGATGCCGGCGCTCACTTGTCCCTGCTGCTGACGGGCGTGGCGGTCGTGACACATCATGCTCTCTAACTGACGGCTCCCTATTTTGTCCCCTCCCTCCTCCTTCCCCCCACAGCCCCGGAGAACGCCCCCCTTCTCTTTCCTTTCCTCCTAATGTGATTCTCCCCGTCTTCCCCGCTCCTCTCCCCAGGGCCCTGTCCTCTACGCCACCCTGGACCAGTCCAAGCTGAAAGCCTCGGCCTCCGAAAAGAAGAAGCAGGAGTCGCGCAAGGATAAGAAATAGGATTCGGGGAGCAGAGAGCTAGTGGCCCAGGAGAAACCCCGCCCAAACCAGTCCAAATCCCAGAAAGAGAAACCAAAACCTGAGGGGGAGCAGGGGGCAGGCCAGTCACCCAAGGGGGGCAGGGTTCTGATGACCATTGAACTGGAGCTGACCAAGGGGGAGAAGGTCAAGGAGGGGGAGGGGGGCATGCCTAAATCACCAAGCTTTTTGGCTCAACTCGCCAGCAAACTGACTCAAAAATAAACCTTATTAAGGGGGGAGGGGCAAGGAGGGAGGTTGGGCTTGACGTCAATGACGCAAAGGGGGCGGGATTAGCGACGTTGCACCATCAAAGAGCAGATCCGCCCAGATTTGGGCAAATACATCAAAACACAGTCCAGTTCAATCTTTAAACCTCTTTCGTCTTAGCTAAAGAAAAGATTTCGCTGAAAATTCATGGAAACCACGCCAACTGTTCACTTTAAGAGCTGTCATATCCAGCACAAAAACAATTACTTAAACGCTTAAAACTTGCACCTCAGGTTGATCCAGTAATCCACCTGCAGATGTTTTCCAGGCCTCGCTGTGCAAACTCGGAATATACGTGCATCGTACAGTGAAAGCTCAACAACAATCATCTTCTCATTAAGGTCGATGTGAATTTGGAGCAGATGCTTCTCATTGTTTTCCTTTATATATGTAACATCTTCTTCCACTTCATTCAGCTGAAATGGTTGGCAGCCATAAGTATTAATTCTCCACATGCTCTCTCTCTCTCTCTTTTCTCTCTTTCTCTCTGATAGATATTCTGAGTTCCTTTTTTCCCGAGCACTGACTGGCGCCTGGCTTCGACTTGCCCCCATCCCTCCCCCACACGATACTTAGCCTCACTGATGCTGTGGCTACACGCCACTCCAGCTCCATCCCAAAGACCTAACCCCACCCCCTGACACATCACACCTGCCCACACCGGTGTCTGATTGGGTGAGTCCACACTCCTCCTGACAGCAAGCTTCCTAACCCCACCTTCCGAAGTAACAGCTCCGCCTCTACACCGGTGTCTGATTGGGTGAGTTGACACACACCCCCCTCTCCCCCACTTGCATGATTCCTGTCCGATATTCCCGGCAAAGCTGCCAAAAACATGGCGCCTCCTTCCAAACACACAGAGAGTGGCTCTTTTTCTTAAGCGGGACAGTCTGTGACAAGTTAAAGGTGCTCAGAAGGACAGCCAGTTGGCCATTTTGAATGGTTTCTGGTGGGTCCTTCATAGTCTTTTTTTGATTCTTTATTTACCTCAATGACAGGTTACCTTGCTTTCAGAGGAAGATGGACGTTAGAAGAGGGTTTATGTATGTCAAACAGGGTTATATTGGCAATTCCAGTCATTTATTGTTTTTTTGCCCTACATTCCCACCGTCACGTAGCTGAGGGAGTGTTAGAACGACCACATGTCTGTCAGGCGGAGTCTGGCTCTGTGACTCCCTGAGGCGTCGCTCGGTGTCAGTGACTGAGAACTACAAAATGACGTCAAAACTGGCCAAAAGGGGTGTCCATTAATCGAAAAGGCGGAGACTGGAAGGGTTTCAGCGGTGCACAGGTGCTCAGACTCCGCAGCCGCATAGGCACCCGAATCTGTCAGACTCCTCAGATTATCACTAGTGAGAACATTGTCATACTTGTGTCACTGTATCAATTCTAACGAAACACAGCTGTCGTAAGCTGACCCCCAGGTGGAGGTGAAGTCACTGCTGAACAGTCGAATGTGTTTCTATGTCCATTTCGACGCCTCCCCTCACCTCCCTTCCCTCTCCCCTCGCCTGTAATTCTCCTCTCAGCTGCAATCCCC
>JAODKE010000088.1:539449-564966 GCA_026779605.1 Mormyrus hasselquistii
GGAAGTAAGTGGAAACCCTTCAGGGTGGGGGAGAC
Source organism: Mormyrus hasselquistii (assembly GCA_026779605.1). Classification (NCBI taxonomy): domain Eukaryota; kingdom Metazoa; phylum Chordata; class Actinopteri; order Osteoglossiformes; family Mormyridae; genus Mormyrus; species Mormyrus hasselquistii. The sequence goes on from JAODKE010000088.1 coordinate 539,485, forward strand.
AGTTGGGTGGGGGGGGGGGCGCTTAATATGGTTTAGGTTACCCTGGGGGGGTTGGGGGGGCATGCAGAGTACAGGGGGAGGGGTTGTCAGTCTTAAAAAAGCAACCAGTGATTTCCACATGTACAAAGTGTCTGAACGGTAAGGTCCTTTCATTCTGCGCAAACTTCACGAGGACAACATGGGAAAGGGGGTGAGTTCTGCATTTTCTCTATCAGGAATTGGGCAGCTTCTCTCTGATATATTCTTTGCTAGACCACCGTGGGGGGCTGGGGCGAAGAGATGAAGGAGAGAATTCCCTCATTAATCGGACTGCATGGGAAAATCAGGGGGCCGCGGGAGGGGATCCAGAGCCGAGGATCCAGCCTGTGCCAGTCCAGCTTAAATGGGAGAAAAGGTCCCCCTGCTTCGAGAGCCGCTCTTGTCAAAGGCAAATTTGTGGAGGATCCTGTCATGCCTGCGCTGCCGTGCTGTGTGTACAGTGACACTTTTCACTGTTTAGTTGGTCTGACCTTTGTCAATTCCTCCAAATCTCTTGCCTTTGTAATGTGCTTGTTCCCTTTTTTCTTTTTCTCTTTTCTGCCACCTTTCTGTCATCGCTCTCCTGCTGTTTTTCCTTTCTCCGCATGTCATTCTTTCGTAAACACGTCCCGTTTCCTCCTCCTTTCATTCTTGCTCTTATTTTTCCCACCTTGAGGTTTGATTGACAGGCACAGATGCTGCTTTTAATGACGACAGTCCCACCCCTAACGTTCACAATATTTTTCGTCGGGCAGAACACTGACACGCACAGGTTTTCAATGACATATCAACATGCAGTGATGCATGGATTTATTTTTGGCAATTTGAAAAAAAAAAGCTATTTATAGATTGCATTAAAAATGATTGGTATGCTTCTGATTCATAGAGAATGAGGAGCAATATGTCACCACCATTCACTGAGAGATCTAGTAGATGATCTAGCAGTGATCTAGCAGATTTAGTTTTTGTGCTATCAATCAACTGCTTATTTTAAACAACTTCCGAATCGTTATTTTACGAGTTCCTATTGGCTTAAATTAGATGGGCCTGATGACATGTTGCAATTCCACCCAATGTGTCAAATTTTTTCCCATCGATAGACTGAACATGTGTTGAATAGAACCCCTCCCACGTTAAGCCATATGTCCATGTGTTATCTTATCCATGCTGAAAGCACGTTTGAACATTTTCTTGCATAAATCGCATCATAAAACACGACTCCTAGTGAATGAGGGTGTCTTCGCTGTCCATTTGCCACCAGTAAAGTCACTGATATCGCGGAAAATCTGCCAGGTTTGGCAGGTATTCTTGATGCAGCGAATAACACTTCCCTATATCCCCTTCAGTTTGGTCACGAAGGCAGCCCAGAGGGCGGCAAGAAGAAATCGAAGCAAAAGAACATGGATGAGTTGAAGAAGGAAGTAGCTATGGTAAGGGCCGGCCCGGGGTCACGAGACCCCGGAGTGCGTCCCGGAGGCGCCGCGTGCGCAGCTTTTATGGGTGCCATGTTGGGGCGTGGGTTTGGGTTATTAAAATTTGATTCAGTTCAATTTATTTTTATATAGCGCCTTTCCCAACAGAGTTGCCCCAAGGAGCTTTGCATGGGTGTGGTGTGATACATAAGCAATATCACTGAGACAGAATACAAAAACAGGGAAAGGGAAGCCAAAGAAAGAAAGAAAGAACTCCAAAGTAGGGAGAAAAAAAACCTCTGGGAGTGCAAGGTCACCTGGCTGCCCCCAGGGCATGATAACAGTATCGAAATCAAGGAAAAATCTGTTTATCTGTTATTTCAATGTTGCATGTGGCTTTACTCAAACTCACGTAAATCCATACGCTTCGTAGCCATTCCTACAGAAGGCGGTTTTCACTGAAGCAGCTCAGGTTAGAGCCTTTCTAATGCACGGATGTCTTTACTAAAGTAGGTCTGCTTGGTGTCGCATCATCAGGGCACTGGCAAAGGCTTGAACAGTGAAGTGTTCGATCTCCAATGTAATTGCTTCATGCTGTTTGGGTTGCCCGCTCAGTGATGTTCCCTTTCGGCTGATCATGTCGTCTTTGAATGCCTTTACTCAGGATGACCACAAGTTGTCACCTGAAGAACTGGAGCATCGATATGGAGTTGACCTCACAAAGGTAGATTGTTCCCGTTTTGATCCTTGACCCCAACCCGAACCTCCCAAAGTATTTGAAGGCTGCTAACGGCAGCTTCCCTACAGGGTCTCACCGGCAACAGGGCCAAAGAGATCTTGGCACGGGACGGCCCCAATGCGCTCACACCGCCACCCACCACCCCAGAATGGGTCAAGTTCTGTCGGCAGCTGTTTGGGGGTTTTTCCATCCTGCTCTGGATAGGTGCCATCCTCTGTTTCCTGGCCTACAGTATCCAGGTTGGCACGGAGGATGACCCTGCTAAGGACAATGTAAGTCCACCAATCAGCCTTTCTTGTGCCTATAAATGCATCCGATTCATTTAAGTTCTCTCAAGTGCTTGCAGTTCTTGGAAGGCTCCATCAGATCCTTTTTTTCACAGAAGACTAAAAATGCTGTTGCTGATGGCACGCTTGTCACTGTCGTCACGGATGTGTCGTTCACCGTGTCGCACGCTTGTCACTGTCATCACGGATGTGTCGTTCACCGTGTCGCACGCTTGTCACTGTCATCACGGATGTGTCGTTCACCGTGTCGCACGCTTGTCACTGTCATCACGGATGTGTCGTTCACCGTGTCGCCATGCCTCTCTGCTGCCCTCCTCAGCTATACCTAGGCGTCGTACTCTCCGCTGTTGTCATCATCACTGGATGCTTCTCCTACTACCAAGAAGCCAAGAGCTCCAAGATCATGGACTCCTTTAAGAACATGGTTCCTCAGGTAGGAACGTCTCGCCTCACTCTGTCTTTTTTTGTCCACCTTGATGCCACTTCTTGTTTTAACACTTCGCCTCTTCCATGTCTCTCTCCTGGTTAGCAAGCGCTGGTTCTAAGAGATGGAGAAAAACTGCATATCAATGCAGAGAATGTGGTGCTTGGGGACCTAGTCGAGATCAAAGGAGGCGACCGCATTCCCGCCGACCTGAGGATTATTTCTGCTAGCAGCTGCAAGGTATGGGGGGATGACATGGCAACCTGGGAGGGTGACATCACAATTTAGGGGTGACATCACGGCATGGGACTGGATGACATCACGACCTGGGGGGGAGTGGGGTTGGGGCTCAGCCAGACAGGGATGTTCTGCCATAGGAGTCTGTTTCTCTTTAGGTATCAGTGGATCAGTTTTAGAACAAAACTGACCACTGTACATTAATTAAATAAAAGTAGCAGACGTGGGTGCCTGCTGCCATAAAGCCCACATGAATTCTCCAGGCTAGTTAAATCAGTGGACCTTGGCAATAGCATGTTGTACTTTCACTGCCCTGATGGCCTGCCTGACTCAAATTGTTTGATTTTTTCCTGTCTTGTTAAAGCTCAGCTTTTTTTTCCCCTGCCAGTAGGCCTGCTGTGCTCATGGCACCCCAGCTGTGCTTCTCTAAGCCCCCATACCCAGGACCGTAGGGTTATGACTCACAATGTGCTGCAGTTACTCTTCAATGCTCTCGGCTAATTACAAGCATTTATGGGAGAAGGGCTTTAAGATCGGAGCCCACTGTACTTCTCAGGATGTTGCGTTAATCCAAGTGCCTGTCGAGTAGGGTGGATATTGGTGGGCAATTTTTGAAATTTCACTTTAAAAATATGACCCTAATTATAAATATTAAAACATAAACGTATGACAAGAACTGAGCTTAAGACCACAGAAGTATAAAAAGTATCCAACATATAGGATTCAAGAGTGATTCAAAGCTTGATTGTCATTCGTACAAGTACAATTAATTTCTTACTTGTGTTCCTCCCTCCCGACATAGGCAGCATCTAACATAGAGCAGGATCAAATATACATACAATAAATGCAAAGTTAATTAATACCATATACAGTACATACGATAGGCACAATATTCATGCCCCAGTTTACCCTTTGTCCCTCTTAACCGATATCAAACTGCACGGTTAAAAGCAGAGGCCCTCCCAGGGTGCAGCGGACAAAGGCAGGCGATACACGAAGGACTTATTATATAAGGCTTATCGTATCATGTTCGCATGGCCAATAGGAGTGTATGGCACAGGAAAGTGGGGTGTTACTTGGGGTTTATAGGGCGCGCAGAAACTAGACCAGGGTGTTATCGACACAACAAATCCGCTGGCCATCAATGCATAGAAACATAGCTTCAGCCAGACAGCCAAAAATCGAAGGAGTGGACTTGGGGAAGGTGTCAGGGAAATGACAGTAGTGGATGTGGGTGGCGTGGTCTGTTTACTAGGTGTGCAAGGCAAAGAAAATATTTATAGTGAAAATATTATTTACAGCGAAAACAAAGAAAAGGTGGATTGAATCAATATGACATGCTGAATTCCCCTTCCAGACTGCCACCCACCCATCTCACAATTATATACTATATTTTTATTTTATGATATACAGAGAGTTTTATGAGCACGTTTGTATCTCTGTCAGGTGGACAACTCATCTCTTACTGGGGAGTCCGAGCCCCAGACCAGGTCCCCAGAGTACACCCACGAGAATCCCCTGGAGACTCGCAACATCTGCTTCTTCTCCACCAACTGCGTGGAGGGTCAGTGTTTCTTGCCACCGCATGCCCCTGCCTGTCAGTCCCGCACACACGTGCAGTGCGTCCCCTTCTGAGCGAGTTCCTCCAGCTCTGTGTGTTTAGGTAGTATCCTCATCGTATATCCCTGAAGGAGCGAGCGTGTGGCTCAGTGGGCTAAGCCTGTGTGCCTGTAATCGCATGGTTGCTGGTTCAAACCAAGCCTCAGCATGTCCGCGGTTCCCTGAGCAAGGCCCTTAACCCCCAGCTCCCCGGGATGAAATCATCATGAGGTGCTCCGACAGGTGGCTGCTCTTTGCAGACAGCTTACTCTACAAAGAGCAAGTCATAAAAATGATGTCCCCAGAGGGATCAATAAAAGGCCAGTTATTATTATATATGTATAAAGACAAATACACACATATGTGCACATCCTTTGCCTGCAATGTCATCTATCCCCGTGGTTGTTTCTCAGTCAGCGTACTTGACCACACTCGTGTTCTCATGTACCCATTCTTCTGTCATTTTCCAAAAGTCTAGTTCCAATACTGAACGATAGATGTGCTGAGGATGGTAAAAAAAATCCCCAGATGTCATTCCTGCCGCGCCCCAAATATCACAAATTCACCCTCATTCCTCGCTGAATGAGACCAATGCCGTAATTCATTGTGCCCCAAGTTCATTCTTGGGAGGCGAGTTAGTAAGCCCTGTCTAGCCAAGAACACAAGTACGATCTTTGCGTTCTTGGTGTTGAGAAATGCCCTTTGTGTTTATCAGGTACTGCGCACGGGATCGTCATTGCCACAGGCGACCGCACAGTGATGGGCCGTATCGCCACGCTGGCCTCCGGGCTGGAGGTGGGGCGGACGCCAATCAACATGGAGATCGAGCACTTCATTCACATCATCACGGGGGTGGCTGTCTTCCTGGGAGTGAGCTTCTTCATCCTTTCCATCATCCTGGGCTACACCTGGCTGGAGGCCGTCATCTTCCTCATCGGCATCATCGTAGCCAACGTGCCGGAGGGGCTACTGGCCACCGTGACTGTGAGTCAGCAGCGGCCGTCGTTCAACCCACATTCACGTCCATCCATCATGGACTCCGTCTTCATTCCACGGTTCCCGTTCAGGTGTGCCTCACACTCACGGCAAAGCGCATGGCCCGCAAGAACTGCCTGGTGAAGAACCTGGAGGCTGTGGAGACCCTGGGCTCCACCTCCACCATCTGTTCCGATAAGACCGGCACCCTGACGCAGAACCGCATGACTGTGGCCCACATGTGGTTCGACAACATGATCCACGAGGCAGACACCACTGAGGACCAGTCTGGTGAGGCAGCGTGCACCGACCAGCTCAGCCGGGGCTTAACTAGCAACGACACTGACACCCTGTCACTACAGGCTAGACGGATAGAGACAGCTGATGGCCTGCTTTAGACATTAGCCCATACCATAAGCCTCATGACACTGATGGCTTCCTGTGGCCCAGGCTAATATTGCTTGCTATAGGGAAATGCTGACAGTTTAGCCAAAAGGCTACGCTGGGAAAGTCATGTGGCTCTGTGTGATACTGACAGATTTCTACTGGAAGCCTATCGTGAAGAAATGGTGACAGCCAGCAGAGGCCAAGGTTAAACTTACAGCCACCTGCCCCGTTATGTCCCACAGGCAACACCTTCGACAAGACTTCTCCAAGTTGGACTGCTTTGTCGAGAGTGGCTGGACTCTGTAACAGGGCTGTTTTTAAGCCAGGACAGGACGACATCTTCATCTTAAAGGTGGGTCTGGGAGTGGGAGCCTGATCTCTATGGTTCTGTAATAACCATAGCATGAATCAATGCCGGCGTGGCAAAGTGGTGCAGTGGTTCCTCAGGGTGCCCCGGTTACCTCTCCACAGTCCAAAAACATTCTGGGGTTAATTGGAGTTACTAAATTGCCTGTAGGTGTGCATGTGTGAGTGAATGGCATGTGTGGGTGTGCCCTGCGATGGATTGGCGCCCCGGGATTGGTTCCTGCCTTGCAATCAGCCAACCAAAGGGATCGGTCCCTCCAGGATAGGCTCTGGACTCCCCGTGACCGTAAATAGGTCAAGTGGTTACAGAAAGATGGAAGGGCGGATGGATGTATTACTGCCAAAATAAGATGCTGAAACAGGGCTGCCGCGATTTGGCGAGTTAGCCGATGACGTCGAGGCTGACAAATTATTTTAATAAAACCACCTTCATGATTTCCGAGACACTTCAGCCCATTATGACAAATTTCAGTATTTATGGGAGCACATCAAATTATCACAAAGCAAATAGGTGGTTTTGCACTGTGCAAAGTGCGATGTCATACCATAGCTGCATAATCTGCAAAAAGTACCACCACACCGCCATCTTTTCACCTCGTCTAACTATAGTATCTCCTTTTTTAAAAAATGTTGCGAATGATGATGATTGCGACTTCGGTGCTTATCGCTTGTGTCATATGTTGTGTGCTACATTAACCAAATTTATTAAGCATAAGATATGCCAAATTTATATAGGTTGATAACGTTTTGGCATCACAATATGCATCTCATTTATATTTTTAGGCATACTACTAATCTGCTTATTGAACTGTGAGCAAAAATAACGTGTGTATAGTGCTGAACAGCCGGCATCCATTATCTAAAGGTCTGCGACGACATAGTTTTTGTCAAAATAAAATTTTATTAGACAGTCAAGTTGACTGTCTGGAGGATTATTAATCGTTTAGATTAATCAACCAATGGATGAAATGGTCATTAGATTATTCTAATTAGTCTATTCTAATTAAATAATTAGTCGTTAGTGACAGCTCTACACTGAAATGTGCTAAACCTGCACCAGTACTGGGCACACTTTGTGTGAAACAGTCTCTGTGTTCTTCCATATTTATATATAGCCGTTTTTGAAGAAATGTCAGAAGAATTTGACAGAATCTGACTAAACTTTTGTAATGACAACGAATAATATCAGTGATTATAATTTTAGTGCCAGTGGCACTGATTTTAACAATGGTAACATCAAAGATAAAGACGCATATGGCAGTGATAATGACAAAAATAGTTATGAGGATGGCAGTGTTGATGACGACAATGATGATGACAGTGATGATGATGATGACGATGATGATGACAGTGATGATGACAGTGATGATGATGATGACAGTGATGATGATGACAGTGATGTTGATGACGACAATGATGATGACAGTGATGATGACGATGATGATGACAGTGACGATGATGGTGACAGTGATGATGATGATGTTGATGACGATGCTTCCGCAGAGAGACACGGCAGGTGATGCCTCAGAGTCAGCCCTGCTGAAGTGCATCGAGCTTTCCTGCGGCTCTGTCCGAAACATGAGGGATAAGAACCCCAAAGTGGGAGAGATCCCCTTCAACTCCACAAACAAATACCAAGTGCGTCTTCGCAAGTTTGTCCATTTGTTGGTGTAAAGACCCTTCTGGCCTCCTCTGACGACATGCCATTTCTCTCACTCTTTTACTTCTCAGTTGTCCATCCATCAGTTTCAGGAGACGCCCAATGGACATCTGTTAGTCATGAAAGGAGCACCAGAGAGAATCCTGGACAGGTATTAATATGTAAATATCAGTAAGCACAGATGAAATAATTAATAAGAATAATGGTTTCACTGGTGCCTGTTTACTCCTTGGCATTTACTGGAGTCTCTATTACCTGCCCCGTGACCCTGGATAGGACAAGTCGTTTCAGTAAATGGATGGATGGATGTATTATCTGTTTTTCAGGTGCAGCACAATCATGATATACGGGGAGGAATTTCCTCTGGATGATGAGTGGAAAGATGCTTTCCAGAATGCCTACATGGAGCTGGGAGGGTTGGGGGAGAGGGTGCTGGGTAGGTATGAAGACTGGAGTCATGGAGAAGGGAGAGCAAGCAGGCTGATTCAAAATGAAAAAGTGCCAGGGCGGGTGGACAAGGACCTCATCCAAGCTTCACCCTTTCTTCTCTCTTCCCATTGTTCTACCACTTGGTGAATTGACTTCAGAAAGTGCAGAGGGGTATTTGTAGTGCTCCTTTCCATTGCACAGCTGAAGATCAGCCTGTATGTGTTACACTCTGACAAGAAAATAATAATGGTGTTTCTTTTAGTGACGGCAGACTAGTAATCGTGTCCCTTTTGCTGCGCCTGGATAGCAGTAATCTTGTGTTTATTTGTGCCACTAGAGTAGAAATGGAACATCTCATCGTGTCACCACAGAGCACTAATAGAGTGTTTCGGCACTGCGTGTCCTTTCAGGATTCTGTCACGCCTTGCTGTCACCCAGCCAGTTCCCCCGGGGCTTTGCCTTCGACTGCGACGAAGTGAACTTCCCTACGGACAATCTCTGTTTCCTGGGGCTGATCTCCATGATTGACCCTCCCCGTGCGGCCGTCCCTGATGCCGTGGGAAAGTGCCGCAGTGCTGGCATCAAGGTGGGCACACCACCAAAAAATCAGCACGTTGACAAAGCAGTAATTAAATAGAGGCGCAACGTTCCGCCTGCTTCAGCAGAGCAGGAATACATTGATAGTATTATATAATATTAATATTGTAAGATCTGTGCATCAGAGTCGTTAACCCACAGGTTGCCAGTTTAAGTCCCAGGATGGGTTCTATTGTTGTACCCTTGGGCTAAGTGCTTAACTTTAATTGTGAAAGTATCCAGTAAAAAATTGCTGTTTAAAATAAAGACGTAACAATATGGTAGTAATATTTTAATAGTCGTCATAGTGCAGAGGTTTCAGTTCAGCTACACAGTGCTAACGTTGCCCCCTAGGTGATCATGGTGACCGGGGACCACCCCATCACTGCTAAAGCCATCGCTAAAGGCGTCGGCATTATCTCTGCGGGTAACGAGACTGTGGAAGACATTGCCGAAAGGATGAACATCCCAGTGAGCCAAGTAAACCCTCGGTAGGGTGAGACACAAGACTGTTGCCAGCAAATTCATTCAACAAACATGTTCAAATGACAGTCACTTATCTGGTAGAGTGTCAGTTGAGGCCTAGCTCAGGAAGTATGGGTATCAAGGCAAGGGGACACCTTAGACAGGATGTCAGTCCATTTGTGAGCACCCTCTCACACATAATTACATGCCATGGGAAATTTACAGAAATCAATCCGGTCGTCGTAGCGACAGATTGTGAGTATGGCCATAGACATATTTAATGTGTATTGGCATCCCATACAGGGTGGACCCAAGCCAGGCGCCAGGTACTGCGCATACAGGCATATGATCTAGGTCCAGCCACTACCCTCACTGGGATAAGCGATATTTACTATAGAACTTTTTTCAGAAATCAAGCAATTTGTGTTCGCGCTGGCGTCTTTTCACCCCCATCGCACGTCTCTGTTAGCGACGCCAAGGCGTGTGTTGTTCACGGCGGAGACCTGAAGGAAATGGCCAGTGACGATCTTGACAACCTACTGAAGAACCACACAGAGATTGTGTTCGCACGGACGTCGCCCCAACAGAAGCTCATCATTGTTGAGGGCTGTCAGCGGCAGGTGAGTGAGACTACATCTGTATGGTTCCCACAGGTCTGGATGACAGCTTGACAGACAAAAACAAGACATGTGCTGGTCTGATATCTAGTGACCTTTTCATGTGACGTTTAGCCGGCCACAGCCAACTAAAGGGCATCTATCACCTCGATTCTCTATCAGGGGGCAATTGTGGCAGTAACTGGAGATGGCGTGAACGACTCTCCTGCCCTGAAGAAGGCAGACATCGGCGTGGCCATGGGCATTGCTGGCTCTGACGTCTCCAAACAGGCTGCTGACATGATCCTGCTGGACGACAATTTCGCCTCCATAGTCACTGGAGTGGAGGAAGGTGAGAAGAAGAAAGATGCATGCTGAAAGATCTATACCAGGGTTATTCAACTCACGGTCCTCGAGGTCCGAGCACTGCTGGTTTTCCAGCCTTCCTTTACCTGTGAGTCAGGTGTGAAGCCTCTGACCAATCAGAATCAGTAATTATTAAACTAACTGTCTGGGAGAACTGAAAACAAGGCCTGGATTTGAAGAACCCTGATCCATACTGATGGGGTCTAGACTGATAACACTGACACCCATAAGGGTCTACATTCCAAGGGTGTCCAGACTGATGAACTCCATACTGGCTCGTTAATAGGATTGATTCTTAAATATCAACCCCACTTCCAACTGCTTCTAGGAATGGCTCATATTTATAAACTATATATATTATCAAACAATATGTCATAGAGCTCATCTTAGCACATCATTGTTAAGCAATTAAGTATAGAGGTAGATCTCGAAAGACCCATCCATCCATTCATCTATCCATTTTCAGAAGAGCTCAAAAAATTATGATTAATATATACTTCTAACTTGAACAAAATGATTTAAGTAGCACAAGGCATACCCTTTTCTCCATTTCATCAGCTCTATGGCGTCTCCTCAGCCCCCTGCAGATTTTATTGAGACAAATCTATTGTCATTTAAATGACAGTGACGCTAGATAACCCACACAAACAAAGAACTTAACCTCATAGTCAAGCACAAATAGGACCAGAGGCGGGAAAAAGGATTAACACAGTGAGGTTAATGCAAGAGGAAGGAGGCTCCTATTGTTCATGTCATGTTCATGTCTTCACCCATGAAGGACGCCTCATCTTCGACAACCTAAAGAAGTCCATTGCCTACACCCTGACTAGCAACATCCCTGAGATCACCCCCTTCCTCCTCTTCATCCTCGCCAGCATCCCACTACCCCTGGGAACCGTCACCATCCTTTGCATCGACCTGGGCACCGACATGGTGATTGCATGGCTCTTCATCCTCTGCCGCATCTCCCTGGGTCCTCTTGACCATTCCCTCAGACTGAAGTATGCCTCGCTTCCCCACCTTCAGGTGCCCGCCATCTCACTGGCCTACGAGATGGCCGAGAGTGACATCATGAAGAGGCAGCCCAGGAACCCTCGCACAGACAAACTCGTCAATGAAAGGCTGATCAGCATAGCGTATGGCCAGATTGGTTAGTCCTTTTCCCTCTGCGTGTCTCTCTGTCTGTATGTCTATCTGCCTCACTGTCTATCTGTTTTACAGTTTTGGAGTCTCACTGTTTGTCTCTCTGTCTGTCTGTCTCTCTGATGTCTGTCTATCTACCTCATTGTCTATCTGTTTTACAGTCTTGGAGTCTGTCTCACTGTTTGTCTCTCTGTCTGTCTGTCTCTCTGATGTCTGTCTATCTGCTTCACTGTCTGTCTTTTTGTCTGTCTGTCTATCTGTCTCTCTGCATGTCTATCTATCTGTCCCACTGCCTGTCTTTCAGTCTGTCTGTCTCTCTGCATGTCTGTCTATCTGCCTCACTGTCTGCCTTTTGGTCTATCTGTCTATTTGTTTCTCTGTCTGTCAGTCCGTCTTACTTTTTCTGAGTGTGTCTCCCAGTGCATCCCTCCATACTCTTTTATATGTATTTCGTGTTGTCATTATGGCCGTTTGCATTTCCCTCTGCCTCTAGGCATGCTCCAAGCCCTGGCAGGCTTTTTCACTTATTTTGTCATCATGGCTGAAAACGGTTTCCTGCCCTTCAATTTGTTGGGAGTGCGTCTGCGATGGGACGACCGGAGCAACAATGAACTGGAGGACAGCTATGGCCAGCAGTGGGTGAGAAATGGGAGAGCAGGGGGTGCAGAGAGAGGGTGAAAAAAGAGGGAGAGCTGAGTGAGAGTAAGCGGAAGGTTTGTTGAGAACACCGGACTAAACAGAAATCCACGTCATGGGCTAGATTTACTAAATAAGATTATATGTATATTAAATTACCTAAACGGTATTGAGTCATGCGTGTATTTTTCTTTTTTTTCAGACATATGAACAGAGAAAGATTGTAGAGTTCACGTGTCACACATCCTTCTTCATCAGCATTGTGGTGGTGCAGTGGGCCGACCTCATCATATGCAAGACCAGACGTAACTCCGTCTTCCAGCAGGGCATGAAGTGAGTAATCATTACTGTCTGGATGAGTAATGCAAGTAAACTGCTCATCCTACTGCATTCTACATGTGTGTCTCATTGCCAGGGTTTGATTTCTGTACCACTGCATGGTGTATCTATCGCACCTCTTCTTGGTGTGGATGGTGTGGGACACAACATCGAACGCGGCCTTATTTATTTCCATGATTTGTGGGAGATCCACAGCAGGGCCAAACGCGAGATGGACGTGAGGCAGATGTTGATCCACCACGGATGATTTAAAGTTGAAATTGCTTGCATGTGGAGTTATTGCTGACTTACGATTCATCCCTCCGCACCTGTTTACTGGGTATTTTCAGGAATCGGATCTTGATCTTCGGCCTGTTCGCTGAGACTGCGCTCGCCGCCTTCTTGTCCTACTGCCCAGGCATGGACATCGCACTGCGCATGTACCCCCTCAAGTGCGTATTTCTCACGATATCTTGAAATGACTTCTGACACCAAGTTTGCACCATTGCTCACTGTTGTCACGCCGTCACAGTAGAAACATCCACAGCCTTTGATTCCAGGTCCACACCACCCACCGCTGAACATGTCTATACTCCTGACTTATCCTCTTTCTTGATGTCGGCCTCCAAATCTCCCTTTGCCCGCGTATCTTTCAGGGTCTCCTGGTGGTTTTGCGCCTTCCCATACAGCTTCATCATCTTTGTCTACGATGAGGTTCGCAAATTGATCCTGAGACGACGCCCAGGAGGTGAGTCGTTACTGACATGTGCACACAGCCTTAGGGATAGTCACACACTCCGTGTCTCGTTCGCTCGCTCTCGATCTCACACCCACAGTCTCCAGAAATGTGTGACACACTCCCTCAGAAGGTACACAAATCAGGGCGGCCGTTTTGCAGAAGCATGGCATATAAGATGCTTACTGCTGGCAGGGACAGTAGAGCTGGTGCTGTTACTTTAGGGGAGGGGGGGGGGGTCCTCTATTATGATGGGCGTGGAGTCAGAATCCTATCAACCTCCCCCACCCCCCTGGGACTGACTGTTGGTGATTACATGAGACATTTTATTCTGACATCTGGTTGACTATTTCCCTTAAGTCTCAGAGTGAGACCTCATGGCCATAAGACCTAGAAATTTCTTCACTTGCTCCACAGCAATTTACTCAGGCCAGTAAACCGACGTTGGAGTTTCCCAAAGACTAGTCACGACCAGTGCTGCTTAGGGACAGGGTGACAGTAATAGAATTCCGAGCAAATTAATGGTGTGTTCTTTGTGTTCTCTTACATGAAGGAAAGTGCTTTTTTTATCTTTCTCACACTATCATCTCTTTTGCAGGTTGGGTCGAAAGGGAGACCTACTATTGAAAAGTGTCGGATATCTACATGCTTGTGTGCATGTGTCACTTTATTGTATTGTTTATAGTATTACTGCATGAAATTGTTGTACTTAACCTGTATCTTCCAGCAACACCACATCTCCTTAATTCCTTTCTTAAAGGAGCTAGCCGTTTCCATGGCAACAGATTTCTAATTGGATAATTTATTATACCTATTTCAAATTAAATCTTTCACATGTACTTGGAACAAATGCATATGTTTCACCTCGTCCAAGCTTCCTTACACAGTAAGACAAAACTGATAGAACTTCAATTCAGAAATAAGGGATTTGAATCAATGAGGCCTTGGTCCATGCGATGGGGCCATGGGCGTTTACATTTAAATGAGCTCTTCAAGCTAAGGCTTCCAAAGGCTGCATTTTTTCCCCTATGCCAATCCGCAGCAGTTTTCCCAGTTTGGAAGACTATTGCAACAAGGATCACTCAACATAGGAATATAGTGACTTAACAGCATATGATAGGGCAGATATGTCCCTGAAAGACGTGTGCTAACTGTGTATGATTTATTAATTCTGTTCCTGATATATGTTCAAATAGTATATAAATAAAGAATGTTGAAGACCAAAGATGAAGTTGTTTTATTCATCAGCACTTTCACATTTAGATCATTATAATGATTGAAGAATCGCCTGTCCAGGTTTGATGCTTCTCCTATCTAATTTTATTAAGCTACTGACCGGAATACATACGAGTGATATTAAGGTATAATTGGTCCATTAGCAGGTTTCAAAGTTAGTAGAAATGCTAATTCGCTAACTAAAAAGTTACTTTGCTAATCAGTGGTTAATGTATTAGTGGAACCCTGCCCACCAGTGATGAATACAAAAACCTAATAAAGATCTGTTGTATTGAAATAATTGGTGCCCAGTTATTCTGCTAAATTTGAACTATAAATTATCAGTGGCACTGTATGCCAAAAGATTCAAAATATTTAGGCTAAATAATTTCCATTGCACAATCTGACATATCTCTCATAAATTCCACCTTGTTATCAATCTCTAACAATACGCAAAATCAATTAATAAGAATGCAATTGTTTTATTTATCAGGTTTAACAGAGCATTTGATATGGTGGAACATGTTTTTATGTAAGCTTTGCTTCACATTGATCAAGATTCTTAATATCAGACAAATCTTTTATCAAAGTACTAGTAGCAGTCTAGCTTTGTCTAATGATAACAGTGATCCATCAGACAGTACGTCAAATCTCTTCTTTTTCAGTTCAACCAGTAGCTCAACAGCTCCATCATTTTACCATGCATTGTTCCAACATCAATAGAATTCAGACAGCAGAATATTCTTTCATAATTAATGAACTGGCACATGATACGTGTCTGTTTTGAAGGATAATAGCCAAGTTCCTGTTATCTTGGATGCTTTGAAATTGTTACATCAGGCCTTTGAATTATTCAGAGAAAGAGTAAAATTATGGGTGCACATAACTTAGAAGTCTCACGTTTGGAATACGGGTTAAATAGAAGATTAAATGGTTTGACATTCTGATAAGTAGTTAAAAAATAATCTGGATTTTACAAGAATGTTTTTAATTGTAAGTTACGGAGGAACTTGACAATTCAAGATGTGTCTTAAGCCCTGCTTTGTCTTTATGTGTAAATGCCAAAAGGAGCCCTGACACTGACAAACTAATTAAAATTCATACTTCTTGCAATGGCACGATGTAGATAATGCTATTATTGGACATATTCTGAAACGTTTCGTTGCACAGACCTTCTTCAATAATAGCTATTGTTTTAGAAAAAGGTTTACTAGATTTTTAGCATTTTTTTAAATAGCAGTTCTCCAACAGAGAAAACAGATAGACAACCCAACATGGTAGGGAAAATCACTTTAAAAGTTACATCGGTTTCGTCCTTGTAAGGTATTTAAAATGCTAAATTTGATATTTCATCATAATGTACTTTCTGAAATTATAAACTGGAAAGTACAACATATTTGTACACAACCCCCCTCCATCCCCCGCACTTCATTCGACAGACAGAATGTGGCTCCTTCGCAAACGCATGACTTTCTTGCGGAGTCCTCGCGCTTTCTGCCGGAAGGGACGGATTTTAGCCGAGGAACTTCCGCTCCGTCACTTCCTGTTTTGAGGGTCGTGGAAATGGCGTTGTTATTAAGGTCAGTAAAGCTGGTATCTCGTACGTCTTTATAGTGTCTTGTCGTCCTTCCTTAATACAATCGGCGTTACACTGCTAATCTTAATGTGTCATACGCTGTGTTTTCTGGCTTGTACTTAAAATAACTTGCCTTTTATAGAAGATGAAATAAATATGGTTTCTTACACCAACAGCTGCAGATTCCTAGCGAAATTATTCCTGTTTGTCGTTTGAAAAAACGCGCACAGCTAATTAAGTAATGAATTCTTAGAAATTCCAAAGTAAAGCCTGTTGGACAACAAGGTTGCCGAGTGTGATAATTGTTTTTTCTTAGTTTTCTGGCCTTCCAGTTGTTTTCCGGGTATCAAGTAGTTCTATTTAGTAGCTGCACCAAGTCATATTTTCTAAATGCCCGTATAAGGAACATAATGTCATGGATTATTAATACTGTAGGCAAAATGCAAGTGAATCACGCTGTCATAATGGACTTTTCACTCGGCTAGCGCTGTGGTGCAATAAAACAGTGCGATAAGTTATCTTGATGAATTCTTATTATCCTGAATACTGCAATGTTCAGGGGAGCGGAAAATAATCGGCATCTCTCCGAGTCTCTCTATATATTCATCAGGGGGAGAAATAAGACAGTAGTTAGGTCTTTGCTGATGCGGCATCCACTTCATTAACAATAATTGGAGGAGGAGGATATTTCCAGAACATGAGTGAGCAGGTGCGGATCTAAGACTGGGCGTGACCAGCCCTGTTGCCACCCCATATCAAAATAATAAATACGAAATTAGCATGAGTTTTATTTTCCAAGCGCAACCATAGAATAGACATTGTGCAGTGAGGCCAACCCCAAAATATAACTGGCCCATGACGGATCCCCCAGTCAAAATTTTCTGCTTTCTCCATTGTGTGTTTTTCCTCGTTGCCACAGGTCATTAGCCCACCGGGGACTTAGCGTGACCAGAGCACAGTCTTGTGTCCTGTACAGACAGTGAGTATCTAATTTGCGAGCAGAGTACCTAATGAACAACACATTTTTTATTGCTTCTCTCTGAATAAAATGCCATTTTCTTTGTGATTGTACTACAACGATGTGTCATTTTAAAATAGTTTTTTCTTTTAATTCAATATCTAATACTTTGATGATCATATACAGACAAAATTCTAGTACTTTAGCTTCGGTTTATGCATTAAGCAGATTGATATCAGCACCTCCATTATCTTTAGATGCCTCTTATGTAGGAAACTTACTCATTGTTTCATTTTTATATGCTGCAAGCAAATTTTCCCTGAAATCTGCCGATATGTTTGGTTTATATTCTGCAACCACTGTTCTTTCTGATCAGTAGCATGAAAGCTTTAATGCTTAGGGTGGTGTAGAGTCTCCCGTTTCTGTTTGTCTTTCACACAGTCTATACATTTATTTAATGTGAATAATTATCAGCTTATTGCTTTCCATTTGCATTGCCCATTTAGTTAATGTGAAACAGTGTGAAATGGGAATTGTTTTAGCTAATATAACATTATATATGGCTAAACCTGCTAGTTAAGTGGGACAGAAAGTTTCTTTTTGCAAAATTAATATATTTGTTTTTTTTTTTTAACAATTTGGAAGGCAGGCTCTTGCATTTGAGATATTTGCATGAACATAATGGCTTTATGTGTATTAGTGTAAATGTTTGTAAGAATGTTTTGTGTAAGAAATTTGCTCAGAAGCTTCAACGTCTCTTTTGTCTTGCAGTGTGGTTCCCATGGGAACCAGTGCGAAGGAGGAAATGAATAGGTTTTGGGCCAAAAATACCAGATTGAACCGACCAGTATCTCCCCATGTTACCATCTACAGGTACAAATTTCATCTATACTGTTTTATGCTGGCTGTGGGTGTGAAACGGGGATGGAGGAAGTCTTGCATTTTATATATATCTGCCCTCCCTGTAATTAAGGTCTCACAAGCACTGAGAGCTTCTCTTGAAAAGCATCCAGAATTCAAAGACGATGGCAGTAAACCAAAAGGCAGAACGCAGAGCAAATAATTTGAGGCAGCACCACCAATGACCAATGGCCATTAAAGAGAGTTTATCTCATTATTGCGTGGGTTTCCACGTCCGTGGGTAGGTCAAGGCAGAGAAACTGAGGATACTATATAAGCCGTAATAGAACAGTCGCCTTTCAAGTGGAATTTAGAATCCAGGTACGTGATCTCAGCTTGTGTTTCTTCTTGACCCCGAAGAGTTTCTGGCAGTGACAGGCATGCAAAATAAATGACACTTTCTACGCTGGGTTTTCATCTTATTCCGATGGGTGGAACTCATCGCCCTTTCGGTGGCCCTCAAAACTCCTGCAGATGACTCACTTTTACAAGCTGTGAGATGATTGTTCTCTGCGTTTCTCGGGTCTAATGATGCGGGCCGTTCTGCACATGTGCAGAAGCAGACTCGCCGTGCGCGCTGCTCTTTCCCATGGTACTTCGTCTGACAGAAAAATAAACTGTATACCCATGTGTGCACTAGGGGGAGATAATTGGCGTGCACTGTGCCTGCGTGGCTGCAGCGCTTCTGTTCTGCAGGGCTGTAATCTTCGGCGGTTGTCACGGTAACTGGCTGTGTTTTGCAGGTGGTCGATCCCCATGATGATGTCCATCTCACACAGAGGCACGGGAATAGCGCCCAGCACAGGTCCTACCCTTCTCTATATTTCTACCCCCCCCCCCCCCCCCCCCATTTGGACACGGGATAAAAGCATATTTTTGCTTTTCTTTATTTGATTTTTCAAAATCTGTGTTTCAGTTCATCGAGTCCCTATTTCCCAGTTTGGTTTCTGTTCGTCTGCGCATCTGTCTTCCGTAACCACATATTGAACAGCGGGTTTGGGTTAGCCTGAAGCATATGCCAGGAGGAGGAACCTACAAAGGACGAGAGATCATTGCCGGGCATTTTTTATTTAGCTTGTTTTTAAGACTGACCCGTTTTAGTGAAGTTTCTTTAAAGCCTAACAGGTGCTTTTTCAAATTCGTGGCATTCTTCTGTGTGTCTTCCTGCAGCGAGGCGTAACACACTGTTGTATACAGCATAGATCTACTTTAATTTTTATAACAAAATGTGAAACAGCACTAAACAAACTTTGGTTAACCTTTTTTTTTTTCATTAAAAACATGGGAAAACCTGCACTCCGGAATAAACCAAATATCTGGCTTTCCCAGCCTCACATCCCAGCAGGCTCGGCATGCCGGCTGCATCGGGGCACAGAAGCCTTACGTTTGCTTTCGGTCCCAAGCCACCATTTTGTAACAAGGAGAAAAACATTAGCGTGTTGTTGCTATCATGAGCAGTGCTGGGCAGGTGCCAGTTAGCCAGTAAGCTGGCATTTCCCAGACAGCTGGCGCCCGTGTGATGGGAATAGCTCCTGGTGTGTTAATTAACAAAGTCGGAGTCGATCCTCTGAATGCTGTTGCCAGCTATTCCCTTGCCGGCCCGGGAGAGTCCAAATGAACTTCTGAACAGCTTGATCTCCTGCCAGCGTAAAGGCGGAACGTCGGCAGCGGCGATAGGCCCGGTGTTCTCGCGCCACAAAGGACGAACGCCTCTTTAGGCACGGCACGGCACGTACCCGGCTTCAGATGCCAAACTCTCACCCTTCGGTGGGTGTTTGTGCAATGGATCCGCCTCTCGGTGGCCCTCGAAATTCCTGGAGATGACTAACTTTTACAAGTTGTAAGATGAAAATACATCTGCAGCTCCCTGGGGGGGGGGGGGAATCCAGTTTCTGGCTGTGCATGATGCTTTTGCACAGACTCTGTTATTGCCTACCCATCGTAGTACCACCTCAGGCTGTGTGTCTTTCACTGGTCTGGGAGACACAGATGCCACCCGCATGAGCAGTTGTTGACGGTACTGCTAGTATCTGCCATGTTTGTTATTCTTGCGTTTATTCGCTGGTTACCTTTCCCCAGGTGTCTCTCTGTTTGCTGTGGGAGCCCTGGTTCTCCCTGGTGACTATGCCCACTATCTGGAGCTCATCCGGTCCTTATCTCTGGGCACACCCATAATCGGCGGTGCCAAGTTTGTCCTTGCATTCCCCTTGGCATACCACACCTTCAACGGCATCCGTCACCTGGTCAGTGCATTTTGCATACACCTATACAGACCTCTTGCTTGTTCTGGGATGGATGGATGGATGGAAATATGTACTATGAATGACAATATATTGAGGTCAGTATGTATGTATGTACAGTAACATGTAGAAATATTGATAGTCAAGTGGGTTATGGTAGAGTGATGCCTTCAGTGCATGCAGTGCAGCCTCACTCCAGCACAATATCTGTGCGTGACAAAACTTTCATCGTGCTGTGAGAACTTCATGTTTTGATGAATCGCTAGGTGTGTCCCAGTGGCACGAATGTGGGGAGACGATAACGTCTTTCTTTGTCTGCTATCTCTGCGCCCTCTTACTTTGTCTCTGTCCACATCTCATCCCCTCCCTTTCAGCTGTGGGATGTGGGGAAGGGATTCAAGATCCCAGAGGTCTACCGCTCTGGCTACGCCGTCCTCCTGCTCACACTCCTTTCATCAGCTGCTCTTGCAGCCCTCTGACTACCCAGAATGCACCATGAAGGATCAAGGGAGAGCCTCGCCGATGGTGGAAGATCTTTTGTTCTTAAATGGGCGGGTTTCTCACCTGTAATATATTAATAAAAATCTGTATAAAAACAGTTAAATTTGTGTATTTTACTTGAATGCTGGTAACCTCAGAATGGTATCACCCATCAGTGGTAAATTACAAAACCTGCATTGCAGAAAATACAACGCATTGATTCTTGATACTGGTTATGGGTGATTTATGAAACAAAGACTACTAAAGACTACTAATAAAACGACATGACAAATATTAACATCTGTCTGAACCTGGTGCTATTTATTGGAAAAACTTTTTGTTTCAGTGTTTGAGGATTTAAGTGGGTCTGTGATGACGTGTATGTCACATACACCCCCCGCCCACCGCAACCCCCTGCGCATCCTTGTATTAAATTAAAGGCTTCGGTGAAAAGTGACGTTCGGCAGCGGTCCGTTTTTAACAGCACCACTCTCCTGTCTCACGCTTCCTTCTGAAACTGCCGTCATGTTTTCGCGTTTCTCACGCAGGAATTGCAGCGTGTTTAAACTGTAATTCTCACCGTGTGCCCCCCATTATTTGCGTTGAAGTCTGTCACAAACACCTAAAAATCACTTGCGGTGGAGTTGTTCGTGCACCAACGAAAACAGACCGAGATAATGCATAAATAGAGTACGCGTAATATAAAGCAAAATATAAATTGCTCCGTGGACTGATAAATAGCTAGATGTATTGTGTATAAACATATGTATGTCGGGTTGTTACGATTTTAAATGTGCTATTCTGTTCAATTAAGCGCAGTAGAAACTACAGACGCCATTTTGGCTCTGAGCCGCACTAGTGTTCCAGCGCCCTCTACGTGTACAGTGAGGTAGAGCCAAAATGCCGTCCGACTGGTCCTGATGCTGCTAGACGCTACTAAATGCTGCGAGGCACTATAGAGGGATATTTGGATTTATACCGGGTTTTCCCACTTAGTAGCGGCTCAGTCTCTGTGGCGCAATGGAATAGCGCGCTGGACTTCTAATCCAGAGGCTCCGGGTTCGAGTCCCGGCAGAGATGATGCCGTTAGTATATGCCTATGGAAAGGAGAGCTTTTTTTTGTATGACTAAACAAATTCCAATGCTGTCCTTTCTCATTTCATTACCACATAACCCGCTTAATGTTTTAGGTTGTCTGTGAAAATTAGCAAAATGCTTTACAATCGTAATGATAATAAATTCTTCTGTTACTCTTAATTCCGTGAATTATATATATTATGATTGACAACAATTAATTTAAATTAAAATCAGGTTCATATGTAATACAAATTATTATTATTATTATTATTATTATTACTACATCTACTATTACTACTAAGAAACACATATATAGCGAGCGATTTAGATTAATCCAGATGGAGTAAATAGAAAATTAATTCTTTAGATGTCTAGCAAAGTTGCGTTTTCACAGTCCCATGGAAAATAACAAGGGTCAAGTATTCCTTCATTTTTTATTCACATGCATATACGATCATACAAAGGATTCTAACTAATGGGATGCAACCATTTATACTTCGTCATTGCCGTTCGGAGCCGACATAAGAGAATAATCAGAGCGAGAATACTTCGTCATATCGGCTGGAAGTGGGAACCCATTCTCCCAGATCAATCAGGTTCCATTGCACTGCTGCATTTAAAATTAAAAAGTGCGAGGATAATAAAATCTGAAACGTTTTCCGTCATTAAATGACGTAATTCGTAGCTCTTGGGAAGTGGATCGGTCGTGGACCGTATTGCAATAGCACTTATGAATCACCAGATGGCACTATAGTCGCATCCATTTCAATATTCGGCTTAATTCCTAGGTATTTTGCAATTAAAGTGCAAGCACAATCAACTGCGCGCATTCCATGTACAAATTAGTTATATACACAAAATCATATACAAATACTTATTTTGCAAGCCACCAAAATCAGTGAACCCTAATATACATTCTGCTTGCCAAATCACATTAAGTCGCAGTGTAAGGCACTCACCGAATGGGGGCTTCTTTTATTGGATCTAAAGCCTGCCTGTAACGTTTAGCTGCTGATTTGGCGCCAGCGTTTCGATTCTCGTTTAACCCCATATTTCCCAATACATATATTCGATAAATTAGCTCAATACCCCTAGGACCATTAGCATCGAAAAGTCTTGAATTTTATTCATGATCAAACCAACCCACGTGTTCTCTAGCTAGAAATTGTACTCGTAGTAACAAGGAGATGGAACAAAAATAATAATGTTTGCCAAAAAATAAAAATACATATGCATAATAGCAGAACATTCAATTATATACATGATTGTTGGTTATCGCACTAATGAACCCTGCCTACCATCCAAACATCTACAGGCTGCGTGGCCTTGCCCTTTCCACAGAATGGTACAGACCAAATCGTATTAAAATCCCCTCCCCTCCCCCCTCCACCCCAGAAACCACCCCCTCCCTCCTCGTCTATTTCAGACAGTCTGTTTTGCTGCAGTGAACGTTAGCGGTATAAGGGAAGTAAAAGCAAAGAAAAATAAGGAACGAGCGACGGAAGAAACCAGACAGGCTGATCCAGTGGGGCCAAGGGCGAGATAACGCAATCCGGTCCCTTTTCATCCCGAGCATCACCACGCAATTCAGCTGGAGGAGATTGCAGAGGGATAACGTTTCGGTGTGTACCCCCTGTGTCGTCTAAACCCTCGCCGTATTCGGAATATTATTGACGTTGGCGTCATACTTGTTTTTCCTCCGGGGAGATCCCTGTCAGTATTGTAAATATGGGGTGTCCGTGTACCGGAATGTGTCACTATCCTCCGTCTTAATCTTTCCCACGATGCAATTACATTTATCTGGGACGGGAGTGGGATTGGGCGCGTGCGTATCTGCGATTAAGGTTATTCTTCTAGCTGTTATTATTATTGTTTTATTATTATTATTATTATTATTATTATCATCGTTGTTGTACTTGTGTAACGGTACCTGTCTCTCTGTCCTTCTTCGCTTTCACCATCACCGGTGCTGCTGCATTTTTGAATTGCACGACTTCGTGCGCCTTGCTTTTTTAGCACTGCCGCGGGTGTAACTCAGACTCTGTTTGATGCGCTCCTGAACGCTGGGATGAAGGTGTAGTGCTAGTGAACGGGAAACACATTGACAGCCGCTGATTGCTGCTTGTTTTACATCCAGCGTTATTACAAGTATGTTTATCTGTCCTTAATAATCCGTGGAATCATCTTATTATGTCTTTAATCATAATAAAAGCAATGGCTCTGAAACAATAATCACAATGACAATAAATTACGCCTCCCTCTTCTCCGTCCTCCATCCAACGATGAGCGTCCAGCAGACTCCCCGGTCGTAGTTAGGACCCCACTGCATGTGACGCTTCAGTGCAAAACATCGGGGCTGTTATATAGGCGCATAGAGAGGTGAACCGGCGGCGCGGTAGCATTATTGGGGCAGCTTGTCTGCACGTTCAGTGTTTATGCGCGTCTCAGCTGCTCATGTGAAGCCGCACAGTGGATCTTCACTGGGCAGACAGGTGCGTCTCTGCCTCATCTTCGCTTTTTATAACGTCGTGGGCTTACAGTAAAACATTGCTACTTCGTTTACAGCACCGGTTGCAGTTGTGCACTTCGATCACATTTGTCTCCAGCATATTCTAAATTGAATCGGCAGGGGACAGATCGATGCAACCTGCAGTGCAACCCAAGACCAGCGATATCTAAATTGTTTCGCCGTTTGTGAATAATAGTGTGGCACGAATATAATTGCGTGGCAACTGCGTGTTGTGTTTCCTGCGCTCAGGTGCCACCTCGGTTTATCCTAACTATCCTTGAGTGCGCCATCAGCGGCCTGAGGACACTCGGTGAGACAGGCGGATGAAGGTGTCTGCGCGTCACACCATGCTATTCCCAACATTCCCGGTTTCCTTTCTATGGACTCTGTGCTCCGTCAACGTCTTCGTCTTAACAGCCTACAGTGACCTTCTTTTGGGTGAGTTTTTACTCTTTGTCTTTTCACCTGTCTGATCGGTTTCTATTCTCACTCTCCTGCTCTTGTTCAGTCCTTCTGACGCGGGTATATTTTCAGCTGGCTTTTTTTCTTATTATAAGGGAATCACGGCCCGTTATACTAACCCCCCCCAGCCAAGTTACCCTGCGCTGGTTTGTTTTTCGGTTTGCGAGGGAGGATCGAGTTTTCTGTCATGGACGAAAAAAGGGACTGATGGAGACATTCTCATCTCATTTAACATCATAAGTGAGAGTTTATTAGAGAGCTGATATTTTGATATTTTGTGACATAAAATAGTAGGGGCAGGAGAATGTGACATGGCCCAGGAAGATCTGGGATACCACTGTTCCCAGTGTAATGCAGGTATCAGTCAAGCAACTGATCAGGTCAGTACGGTCACTCCCATGGTCTGCGAACATGACTCAGCTTGAAATGACAATCATAATGGAAATGTTCCCCTGGTAATTGATTATTGACCACAAAGCTGTTTCCTATCGATCTACGGTGCTCAGTGTGTGAAGCACACGCACTTATCGTGCTCGTAATACTTTTATGATTCGTGGAAACGGCCACAGTGCTAGGTTTGTGTGTGTGTATGTGTGTGTGTGGGGGGGGGGGGGGGGGAGGGTGATTGGGGGGGGTTGACCTGACGCGGGTGTTGGTTGGGGGTGTGCGGGGGGGGTTCCGGCCCGGGGGGTGGTT
>JAODKE010000088.1:572584-586362 GCA_026779605.1 Mormyrus hasselquistii
GAAAACAATCAGGTATGAACACTAGGTAATGAGGGGGCGTGGCACACAGGAGGATCGTACGGAGCCGGGCGTGACACACACCAACATATATCATAATGAACTGCATGTTCTCTTCTACTGAGTTTTGGTCACACATCTGTAGCGATTAACACCCGTATATATTTAACTATACTTTTCTGGGTAAAAGCACCTTAAATATGGAGACTGACTCACAGAGACTGTCTGTCTTGCTCCAGTCATACACACACTTGGATGATTGTTCCATATGAGTTTGCATGCTGGATGTGTTTCCAGCAATATATGCCGGTTCGGTATAACACAGCCGACAGACCGTCTTGGTCTGATCAACCACTCTCTCTCTAGTACTGGTGAATCGGGAAACCAAAATGTTCCGAAATCTGCGATTATGACTGACTGTAACCAGCATTAGTCATAACCAAGTCGCAGCCACAATTAGAATAATGCTTTCCGTGTTGAACATTTACTTGTGAATGTAGGTTCAACCTGTCAGAAGAGAAAATGATTTACCGAATGGTACATGAAGAATACGCGCACCGTTACAGGCAATATTACATAGTCAGATGTAATGTGATTGTACACAATCACTGAAAATAAAATTATTTAATAACATTATTTAGCCTATTATTATCTTATGCACGTTCCCCCTTTTGTGGGGGCCGCTCTGGAGGCCGAGCATCAGTCACACCGCCCTCCCATAGCCGTGATGAGTGCAGAAGACGCCCGGGGTGGAGATACGGCGACACCAGGCAGGAGTGTCTGCATGCGGCGCTCTCACCCCTGTCTCCTTCCTCACTCCCTCTCTCCCCAGTCCTCTCCCTAGGCCTCCATGGCAGGCTCTTTTATTCTGACGGATATCAACCTTTTCCCGCACCCCCCTACTTTGCCCAGTAACTGTCCATCCCTTTTCTTTTTTGCTCCCTCCATCTTCCTCTCGTTCCAACTCTATCTCTCTTCCTTCCGTCCCTAGAGGGTCACCGCAGCTCACAAGCTGCTGATCAGCTAGCTGTGTAATGAGGCAGTGGAGGAGGGGATCGATGGCGGGTGGGGGCCGTGGAGAGGGTGGAGCGCGGAGATACTGGGGGAGGGGGTGGCGTTGCCAGAGGCGGTGCCAGTGGGGGTGTGTCCCTGCTATTGTGTCTGCAAGAGTCTGTATTTGTGTGTGCATGTCTGCCTGTGTGCGCACACATGTGTCTCTCTGTCTGTGTGGGTTTTGTGTGTGTGTGTGTGTGTGTGTGTGTGTGTGTGTGCAGATGTGGGTGCACCCATAATCCTCTGCACTTCCCTTTGTTCTGCCACAGTGCCGTACGTCTCGTTGACGTTAAGTCTCCGTAGTACGGCGCCTGCTCCACGGGTGCCAATTATATCTGGTGAGGTTGGGGGAGGGAGAGAGCAGGGAAGCAGGAAGAGGAATGGACAGATAACACTGTCAGAGAGAAGGGTGAAGGAGGAGGAGAGGATCACAGAGAATGGAGGAGATCCATGCTGTCCGAGAGCTCTGCTCTCCTGGTGCTGTCCTCTGGGACGTGCTCTCCCGCAACACGGAGAGTGAGAGAGGGAAACGGGGGAGGGAGGGGGCCCTATAGCATGGAGTCAGGCGCCCCCCAGGAAGAACGTTAATGGCTTAGATGTTGGTCTCCCTCTCTGTCCCACTGTTGCCCTGTGCTGTCGACATTCTGGTCTGGTTTTTTTTGTATTCTTTCGGCTGTGGAGGCACTTGAGTTCTACCCTGCCATTTGCGGTGGTCTTGAAGTGATGGATTACGTTCCTTTTTTTACACTGTAGTAGTCACAGGCTACTTTATTTACACCCTATTGAGCCATTCTAGAACATTCCGTTGTTTCTGTCTTCCTGTTAAATGTGTTTTGTTTGTTTTTCATTATGGATTATTTGTGTCTAGGTATGGAATTACTTGTTCAATGCGATGGCCCCGAATTTTGGTTGTGATGGATTGCGTTACTGTTTGGGAGCCAGCTGTGTCCTGCATGTGCCATACTGAGCAGTATAAAAGCATATATGATGCTCAAATCAAACGTATTGTGCAGAAAAAAACGCAGCAGCTGCATAGTAGTGTAAGCAGACCTGAGGCCTGCGGTGCTAACGCAAACACAAAACGGCCCCGAGACGTAGCACAGCAGCATTAGCACTCGTTGGTGCAAACAAAACCGCACCAGTACACATAATTACCTCACTTATTGGGACCTAATAAAAAGCTAAACACAATGGTGGTCTACATTGCCGCAATGAAAAACATAAAGCATGGACATAAAGGAAATAAACAGAGAGGCCTGCCACCACAGAAAACATGGCGACTATGAGAGGTCAGCTAGGTGGCCCCTCCTCCTCGCTCAGTGCGGCCGCCTTGTGTTGTTTTTGACGCCGCACTGAATTCCAGATATGAAAGAGCTAGGCCTCTTATTTTCTCCACAAGATGACAAACAAGCTTTAAAAAGCCAAGAACACCACAAAGAGTTTACTTTGGTCAACGCTTGTCAGAAGAAAGTTAGTCAAGCTAATAAAGAATGATATGCAAAAACAGAGAGAGAGAGACAGAGGTAGTGAGGAAGATAGTCAGAGAGGGCGATAGAGAGACAGAGAGAAATATGGAGAGAGAGAGTGAGGGAGAGCGAGACAGAGACAGAGTCAGCACAAGGGTGAAGGAGATGGAGGCAGAGGAAGTCAGAGAAAGAGCAGAGAGAGTGAAGGAGAGACAAAGAGTCAGAGAGAGTGAAAGAGGCAGTCAAAGAGGGTGAGAGAGAGAGAGAGGAAGTCAGAGAGGGACAGAGTGAGACAAAGAGACAGAGAGATAGAGACTCATAGACAGACACGGCAGCATCTGCTTGTGTCCCTGGTATGTGGGTCACCAGATGGAGCAGAAGGGGTTACCTTCATACCTTCACTCAGGCTAAAGCGCAAATGCGCTCACACTCACCCTAATTAGATGCTCGGCCGAGGAGGTCGTTAGCCAGTACGACACAGGCTGCTCTGTTAGTGACGGCATTTTATCAGTCGCTTCGTTATTCGCAGCAGCGTTTTTTTTACCATTGGACCCATCGGCACAGGAAACTTCCGTGTGTCGTTCAGCTATATGCTGAAATGCCTCCCGTCTGCGCAGAAGGCGGAAAACCGATATGCAGCTTGAAAGTGATGTTTGTGTCCGGGATGTGGCCATGCTATATGTGCGGGACACTTCTGTCTTTATGCATAAAGTATAAACTAGTGACAGATTGACCAGGTCTTCCGTATCTGTAAGGTCACCTTGCAGGTCAGCCTAGTTACCCTGGCGACTGCCCCGGTGTTCTTTTCAGTTGCTAGGCAACATCCATTCTTTCTTAAATGTTTTCACGGTGTTGCTGCCCTGTTCCCGCTGCCGCCTCTCCTTCCTGCCTTTCTCCCGGCCCTCTCATTTTCTCCACAAGATGACAAACAAGCTTTAAAAAGCCAAGAACACCACAAAGAGTTTACTTTGGTCAACGCTTGTCAGAAGAAAGTTAGTCAAGCTAATAAAGAATGATATGCAAAAACAGAGAGAGAGAGACAGAGGTAGTGAGGAAGATAGTCAGAGAGGGCGATAGAGAGACAGAGAGAAATATGGAGAGAGAGAGTGAGGGAGAGCGAGACAGAGACAGAGTCAGCACAAGGGTGAAGGAGATGGAGGCAGAGGAAGTCAGAGAAAGAGCAGAGAGAGTGAAGGAGAGACAAAGAGTCAGAGAGAGTGAAAGAGGCAGTCAAAGAGGGTGAGAGAGAGAGAGAGGAAGTCAGAGAGGGACAGAGTGAGACAAAGAGACAGAGAGATAGAGACTCATAGACAGACACGGCAGCATCTGCTTGTGTCCCTGGTATGTGGGTCACCAGATGGAGCAGAAGGGGTTACCTTCATACCTTCACTCAGGCTAAAGCGCAAATGCGCTCACACTCACCCTAATTAGATGCTCGGCCGAGGAGGTCGTTAGCCAGTACGACACAGGCTGCTCTGTTAGTGACGGCATTTTATCAGTCGCTTCGTTATTCGCAGCAGCGTTTTTTTTACCATTGGACCCATCGGCACAGGAAACTTCCGTGTGTCGTTCAGCTATATGCTGAAATGCCTCCCGTCTGCGCAGAAGGCGGAAAACCGATATGCAGCTTGAAAGTGATGTTTGTGTCCGGGATGTGGCCGTGGTATCTGTGGGGGACACTTCTGTCTTTATGCATAAAGTATGAACTAGTGACAGATTGACCAGGTCTTCCGTATTTGTAAGGTCAGCTTGCAGGTCAGCCTAGTTACCCTGGCGACTGCCCCGGTGTTCTTTTCAGTTGCTAGGCAACATCCTTTCTTTTTAAAATGTTTTCAGTGTCGCTGCCCTGTTCCCGCCGCCTCTCCTTCCTGCCTTTCTCCCGGCCCGCAGCGGCCTCTCCCCACTCGTTACCCGCGGCGCGACCCCGCGCCGTGAGAGCGCTGCGGCGTGCAGGTGCGAGCCTGGAGCACTGTGGGCAGTTGCAGTCTCAGGCTTTCCCTCCCATGATTGATGAAGCGATCGCATAGCTGCAGCCTCGCCCTCTCCTCTTCATAATTGACTTCTCATTCCTTAAAGTGGGTTATTGGCAGGAAAACTCACAGTTTTTGCCAAGAAGTGTGACATTAAGATTATTTTTTTTCTCTCTTTCTCTCCCTCTCTCTTTCTCCATCTTTTCATGTCTATCTTTCATACACAACCAAACACACATTGAGGAGGGCAGAGGGGTAGGGTATCTGTCAGACTGTTTTACACTCACAGGCATCAAGCATCCAGTTACTGTTTGACAGGTGGGGGGGGCATTGGGAGGAGGGAGGAATAGGGAAAGCAGGCAGGAGGCCATTATATTATCTGTTTTTTTTTGTTTGTTTTTTAATTTAAGCAGAGCAATGGTGGAAAGAAATGCTAACGGCCATTTACGGCACTATGCATAATTTATAAATCAAAGCGAGGCATTTCTGTGCTGGAAGAGTGATGGATTGTGGATTGTTATACTGTAGATTAGCCAGAACACGGAGGGAGACCAACTCTCGGCAGACAATGCAGCAATATGAAGCCGGGCGGCGATTGGCTGGGAGGTGATGGCAGAGATTTTAATAAGGGTGTTCCTTCTGTTGCATCATCGTCACTGTCTGCCTGCTACTTTTGCTTATTAGCATTCTGCGTCCCTGTAATTTTTACTGTACTGTCACACATTTTCATGGCCACCGGGTCAGGCAGGCTTTCTTTGCTCATTTATTTTTTATTTTTTTATTTATTATTGGTAAACAGGGGTGTCAACTGACAAGACTCACCAGGCCAAGAATCCCGCAGAGCTACTACGGGGATGGGAGCAGGGCCTGTGTAATTAGCAGAATGCTATTTAAAAACCAAGCCAGCGTTTGATTGTCCATCTGGATTAGGGGAATTTTTTGACACGGTGACACGAAGGGTTTCTGCGCCGGCTAAAAGTTGGATCCAGTGGAGCATTACAACTCCCGAAAGTGAAAAGGAAAATAAATAAATAAAAAAAATAAACAAAAGAAGTGTGTGCCTTTGTCTGGGGTGCAGTCCACAGGATAAGAGAGAGACTGGCGTGATGTTACCCGGCTCTTCTGAGGGGAGGGGTAAAGGTAGCGGGCTTTAGGCAGAAATGAGCAGGGTGGAGGAAGAAAACAGGGAGGCAGAAGGGTAGAGAGGTTACAGCAGCTTACTACGGGAGGGCGGGGGTGACATATAGGACAGCAGGGGGATTAGTCGCTGGTTATTTATAACATTTTTTTTTTGTTAATTGAACGGTTATCTGCAAACTCTTCCTCTAATCAGTCACCCGTTAGGAAATATTATTGTCTCATCTCCGTGTAAAATCAAATATTTAATACACGTTTTAAGCATGGCACTTTAATAGTTATAATTAAGGGTATTGATTTGGGGATGATAGGCGTTTTTTTATTATTTGTTACGGCGAACCGTCGGCGCTGCTTTACGCGCGCTTTTATGCCACTGTCACATAAAAGCAGAAGCGCGCCGTGAGGGATTCATTACCCTTAATAAGGATTAATGCGGGATACGCTGACGTCCTCGGCCATTTCTGTTGTTCTAAGGCACGCGTGGCGTGCTTGTGCCTATGGGAACGAGCGAGCAAGGGTGAGGTGGGGGACTGCGACAGATGGGGGGAGGTCAAAAGAGATAGAGCAGACAAACGAGAGCAGAAAATAAGAGGGGAAGGGAAACTGTTATTTCTCACTGTCTATATCGCGGATTGGATTTATGGAGTTCCTTTCCTGCTCTTGTTACCCGCGCCCGTCTCTCCCGCCCTTACCTCTCACGCTTCTTTCTCCCTTTCCCGCTCTTCTCCGACATTCATCTTCCTCTATCCCAGTGTTTCCCGGATTTCTCACTTCTCACTCGCAACTTCTGCGACGTGAAAATTGGGGCGCTTTTAATACCGCTGTCTTC
Source organism: Mormyrus hasselquistii (assembly GCA_026779605.1). NCBI lineage: Eukaryota > Metazoa > Chordata > Actinopteri > Osteoglossiformes > Mormyridae > Mormyrus > Mormyrus hasselquistii. The sequence continues at coordinate 579,037 of JAODKE010000088.1, forward strand.
CATGATCTCACAGCTGTGTGTGCGTGTGTATGCGCGCGCAAGCCTTTGCATAGATGTGTGTCTCGGACAGGTGAGGAAAGCAGTTCTCCCGCTCTAATTAAGTCTGATTTTTTGGGTATTCCTTCTCTAATTTATACTCGATGTATCTGTCGAAGCACCATACCGGTCTGATGACAGACTTAAATTTGCATTCAAATTCCAGCCGACTTTGTAGGTGTGACGGCAGCCGACTGCAGCTGTCAGGCGGATTACGGCGCCGCACTCAGGTGCGCAGCCGCTTTTTGTAAGTCAGTTTAGGAATCACGCGCTTGACAGACGTTTAACATTGTCAGCGGGCGGAGGGGTGTGTACTCCGCGCCCATGACACGCACGCCGGGCTCCAGGATACCCATGTGGGTCAAAGCCCAAATCAGCCCGATTAGCTACAGTGAAAATGCTCAGCGTACTGTATGTCTGTGAAGGTTACCACTGCCATATTATTAAATGTTAATTACGAGGCAATATTTCAATTACCGTTTCGCGTATTTGTTAGGTAGATGCAACAATGTTTACCTTTTATGTGTTTTGGAGTAAAAAAATAACGATCGAATTGATAGGTCATTAAAATCAAGTGCGTTTGGTGAAATAAAGAATGAGAGTGTGTGTGTGCTGAGCCGGACACCTGTGACCAGAGTCCCGCTGTGTCCCCCGGCGCGCGCCCTGCAGAGGATGACCCCTTCCAGCCCGTGACCTCCGACGAGACGGTGGCTGTAGGTGGGACAGTGACGCTGACCTGCCAGGTGGCGGAGAACGACAACTCCTCCCTCCAGTGGTCCAACACGGCACAGCAGACGCTCTACTTCGGAGAGAAGAGGGGTGAGATTCCGGAAGTGTGGGGGGGGGGGGGGTGTGATTTGGAGGTGACGTCACTATTACTTACACGCACTAGTGAGTTGCACTGAGCCTTATACCCGAATCCTGCCCCTAGCACAATGTCTTCCCATGTTTGCCCAGGTTTTCCCCTGCAGTCCAGAAAGGCAATCAAGGGAATTAACCTGTTAGACTGCAATGCCCTGGTGCCCCATCCAGGGTGTCCCCTGCCCTGTACCCCCTGGTGCCTGAGGAAGACAACAGCCTCACTGCCCTTCATCTGATCCATGTCACATATGATTGATTTTTCTTGTCTTTTTTAGCAGAGCTTTCTGTTCCTTATTTACACATTTATCATGCATATTTATTATATTCTTTTCTGTTTTATTCTTTTATTGACATCACTATTGTTATTATGACGGAGTTGACCACAACGCATTTCACTGTATAACCTTGCATGGGACAAAAAATATCTAAACCCTTGAACCCTGTAATGGATAGTTTTTGGTTCTTTAAATATGTCAAATATTTTAAAATATCCTTTGAGTTGATTTTTATTAGTCATGAGTACTTTGATTGGGAGCTTTGTTATGGAGGTCTTTGACTGCTTCCTGTATCCTGCAAACGTGTGTATGTCTTTGACGCAAATGCAAAAGCACGAGCACACACACAGACACACACGCAGTCTCACGCATGCTGCCAAACGTCATCGACAGAAACAGACTGTCTCTCACAGACACGACGTGCGCCACACGCGTGCACGCGCACGCACGACTGATTGTGACACCCGCCCGGTGAGTGAACCTCAGACGCAGTGGCTGACGTTCACACTGCGGTGGTGACACACACATTCAGAGGATAAAATAGCCCACGTTTAAAATGACCAAGCAAGACTGACCACCATGTTTGAGGGGTGGTCATCATGAAGTGAGAGAGGTCCAGGTTCAGACAGAGGCCTTTCATAATCACCGGCACTCCTATTCAGAGAGTCATCTAATTCCGGCCCCCAATCCACTCTGAGGATATGTAAGCGGCTCGCCAACGTTTTATCTTCACAGTCACTGTCATTCTGAGTTCTTAAGTAAACACGCTTCGTCTCAAAGGATGTATAAGGCAGACATCTATGACCGCAACCTTCAAACCATCTGCTAGTGACCGCTACTGACAGCCGGTTTTAATGCGGCAAATCCCGGCGGCACTGTCCCTGGGTTCATCCACGCGTCAAAGGGCAGAAGGCAATCCAGAGACCTACTGAGGCACTCGAGGCAACACCGGAGAGACCCTCACCATCGTCACGAGGAGGATTTCAGCGCCTCTACGCCCCACCCACCCCCCATGATGCATCAGTGCCCAGCCACAGGATCCCTTAGAGGGGACCGCGCTCACGCCTGTCCATCCTTCTCGCTCCGCAGCACTGAGAGACAACCGGATCCAGCTGCATCGGTCCACCCCCACTGAGCTGTCCATCTCCATTTCGGACGTGCAGCTCTCCGACGAGGGAGAGTACACCTGCTCCATCTTCACCATGCCTGTGCGCACGGCCCGGGCCACTGTCACCGTCATGGGTGTGTCTGCGGCCTGCCTCTCCATCTGTGTGTTTGGGGTTTTGTTTCTTTATCTGTCTGTCTCTTTATCTATGCTTGCTTATTTATGCCTGTCTATTAATGTTTGGGTATTTCTCTTTGTGTGTGTTTATCTGTCTTGTCTCTCTGAATTTTTTGATGGTTCTGTCTGTCGCTTAATGTCTGGGCGACTGCGTTTCTGGCTGTTTTTGTATGTTTCTGTGTGTTTGTCTTTGTCTGTCTCTGTCTATCTGTGTCTGTCTTTGTCTCTCACTGTCTGTCTCTTTTTTGTCTGTCTGTCTCTTTTTTTGTCTCTGTCGGTCTCTCACTGTCTGTCTGTCTCTGTGTTTGGGTGTCTGTTTCTGTCTGTCTGTCTGCCTCCCTACGTCACCCTCTCTCTCAGTCTGTCTGTCTGCCTCCCTACGTCACCCTCTCTCTCAGTCTGTCTGTCTGTCTCTGTCTGTCTGCCTCCCTACGTCACCCTCTCTCTCTGTCTGTCTGTCTCTGCCTGTCTGTCTGCCTGCCTACGTCACCCTCTGTCTCAATGTGTTTGTCTGCTTGCTCCTAGCCACAGTCACAGGCCTGATTATCTGCTCTTCCTAGCGCTCGGTGTGTCTCTTTATCTATAATAGTCATACGTGTACAGACTGACAATCCCCCCCCCACCCTGCTTCTTTCTCAGGTGTCCCTGGGAAGCCCCAGCTATCAGGGTATGAGGAGCCAGTGCTGGAGGGGGAGAGAATTACCCTGACCTGCACCAGCTCTGGGAGCAAACCGCCAGCCAAACTGCGCTGGTACAGAGGCCACGAGGAGATACAGGGTGAGCGAGTGGGTGTGGTTCCCGGGCAAGAAAGTGCTGTGATTGGCAGCCTGAGGCAGCAGGAGGTGCTGCTGAGTCCTTTTTAGCCCGCGAGTGCTGTGAGTCATAGGCTGATAGCCGATCACACGAGCTCCTGGGACACATTCCCGACAGGAGCGCGCTGGTCACACGTACGCGTCTCCACACTCCGTAACAGATAAACAAGCTGCAGCAGCCACTAGTTCAGGCTTGATTTAGACTGGATATCCACATGCCTGTGGGAATCCAGATGGGGGAGTCTAAGGAGGCCAGCGATCAGGTAGCTGTTTGCCATGATGCGCGTCCTTGGCTTGCACTCACCCGATGCCACCCCGCTCACCTTCTGCCATCCCATATATTTTCCTCTTCCCCTCATATCGACGTTTCTCAGGCTGCTTGGAACAGGGCTGCCTGCGATCATGGGGGCGATAAAAGTATTCATTTGGGCTAATGGAGGGACATAGGGAACCAGACTGAGGACCAGCTATTTTCCTAATTAAGTTGGTTTTTATTTATTGGTCCTAACTTGGATGCCAAATTAAATTCCTGCACTCCGCAACAAGCGGTTCTGGCGTCTCACGCTGAAAATCCCTTAGATAAAAGGGGCAGGGGGGGGAACGCCAAAAGCCGCGGGATCGATGGCGTCATCCCAGGAGCCTGGCAGGAGGCTCGCATAAACAACCGCGTCACAGTGTGTCAGCAGTTTAAGGGGTAGGTGTCTGCATTAGGGACACGGCACGGAAAACTTCCGGAAGACTCAAGCCAAGTCGCGCTTAAATTACCGGGGAACCTCGACCTGTACACGAAGCTCAGGACATGAGCTGAATTAGGACCAGCTGGATTCTATTTAACTGTCTAGCTGCCAGATGTGGATCCGGATGGAGGTGAGCTCTGCCCCTGGACCGCGATTAGCCGGCTCCACGGGGTCGGCCAGCGGAGCCACGGGTTACTAAAAACGGCCACGTTTTCACTTTGGCCCGCGGTAAATCGGGGCTTTCATTCGTTTGTAGTTAATATTCGACAAACGAGCGCTGGCAGTTATATAGGCTTGAAGGGAAGCACAAAAGAGAACGGGGGGTTAGAAAATGGCAGGGGGGGGGGGTGGCGGACCAATAGCTCAGCGCTGGGGGGTGCCCTGGGAGGCCACATTTGGAGCAGTGGAGGGGTGTGTGGGTGGTCTGGCCCAACTTGCTGACCACCTCCCGGTCTCTCTAAGCAGGTCAGCCGCAAGACGTGGCACCCGACCCAGACGACCGCACCTTCAGGGTACGCAGCGAGCTGCATTTGACCGTCACCCGAGCCGACAACGAGGCCCCCATCGCCTGCACCGTGGACCACCCTGCCCTGGCCGAGGGGGACAAGAGGACAGAGCGGCAGCTTATTGTGCAGTGTAAGGGCCCCAGGGGGCGTGGCATGGGGCTGGGGCGGGGTTTATGTGGCATGCACTGCTGGGCGGGTGCCTGTGCATTACGCATTTCTGGGCGACAGGGTCTGTGCTTCCTGCACTACCAGGGGACAGTGGTGGGATGCATATCATGCATTGCCTGGGGGTGGGTTCTCTTCTCACCCTGACCCCTCCCAGACCCCGCAAGAATGTGACCCCTCCCTCCCGTCTCCTCCTCAGACTCCCCCGATGTGTATATCCGACCAGTGAACGACCTTCCTCGGGAGGGAGAGAAGTTCCTGCTGCAGTGCGTGGGAATCGGAAACCCAGAGTAAGATCCCTCCCCCCCCGCCAAACCCGCCCCCTGGCCCGCGGGCCGTCGCCGCTCCGTGAGAATACAGGAGGTGCTCTTGGGCCCCGCGGCTCCCGCGCCCCGGCGCTCCTGCATTATGAATGAGCTGCTCTGTATTGATCTCGGGACTCTTCATCTCCTCCTCGCTCCCCTCTGTTCTTCGCGAGAGACTCTGCCCTTCCCGCCACGCCATGGCGACAGCTCTACCAGCTCCTCGGCCGTCTTTCAAAACCCCCCCCACCCCACCTCGTTCAAATCCCTCCACTCCACCCATCCTCCTCCAGCCGCTTCCTGGAGCATCTCCACATATGGATGGCAGGGCAGTGTATGGGACGGGCTGGGTGGGGAAATACGCGAAATGCCACGTGATGCGGCGCTAGGGTCCCGTAACCTTCACAAGTTGCTCACCTTGGGAGAATTATTTCAGAAAAACAGTTTGACGGAGGATGAAATGGCCAAGATTGAATCAAAAATCATGGGGGAACTCATCAGTCATTTTCTGGGCCTGTGAGTCTAATCTCACGCTAAGGAAAATGACCAAATCAAAATGCGCTCTTTCCATGGTTAATGGAGCCTGCTAATGCTAGTACGCAGTCATTTCCCCTTTCTCTCTACTGATAGGGCCATTTGAGCTTAATTGAGCTTAGCAAGCGGCTCCCTCTACTGGCCGAGTATCATATTACATTCTCATTACATTTGGTTCAAAGTTTTTACCCAGTATCCCTGTCATTTAGCAACTTACATGAGGAATGTAATTAAATTATAGGAAATTACCTTTCCAAATGCATGAAAGGTTGCGTTGCAGTATTGTGTAATTTTCTTTCCCCCATAGAAATATGCGTATTTATAGTTTGTTAATGCTCACCTCTCACTGTGGGACTTGAAACACAGTATAAGGATCTGGCAGGCCATGCAGAAATAATGAATGCATGTGTCTTTCAGTAATACAACAAATAAGTTGTACTGAGGGACTGAAATCAGCCAAGATGGAGGCCGGCCTCCGCAATCCAGCAGAGCCCAAGCTGTAATTACCAGCTCCCATTGTGTTTAGAACAAAATACTGCCTCAAACACACAAGTACGACGTGTTAACTAGGCTTTTGCGCTTTTCATTACATCGGCGGTAACACTGACACTAGTGAAGTCACTCTTGAGACTTTAGCCATGCAGTCAACAATTAGATTTGAGCAGATGCTATTTTAATACCGACTGTCTCATACCGCACGCATCTTATAACCCATTTACCCCGCTGGCTTTTAATGTTGCACGCAGATCCACGATTGGGATCCCCTGGCGGCCGTGGGGGGGGGGTCGGCCCTCCTTACCCACCCCGCCCTCTGCAGCACTTATTGATCCCGCCTCCAGGCTCCAGATTACCTCCCCCATCTGCGTTAAGTTCTGGTCCTGAGGGACAGGCTCTGCTCTGTCCTGTGGTATGAGATGTAACCTGGAAACCTGCGGTGGGTGGGGTCAGTGTGTGCTGTCAGTGATTGGTTAGCCCGCAGCTTTCTATTGGGTGGAATGGTGATTGACAGCAAGCGGTAATGCATCTCGCCTCTTAGTGCTCAACAGGGTTCTGCGACGTGTGGTTCAGGTTAAACGGTGAGCGTGATATTCTCCTGCTGTGCGACTGTGTGGTCATGGAGTCTTCTCTCAAGGCATCCCATCAACGGCATACCCTGATTTACACACCTTACCCCCCCGGAATACAAGATCCTCATCTCCTTAAAGGGGTTTAGCGGTGATGGATTATCTCGATTTCTTTTGGTCGTCTTCGTCTTGTGTAATTTAAATACTCCAGGAGCTCTTTCTGACGTACGACATTTTTTGTCGAGCCAATAAAGCGATTTCAGGGCTGGCAGCTCGCGGGCGGCGAGCGTGAAAACGCACGGCGGAGTCTGCCGCACGATTAGCTGTGGCCTGCGGCGCTGGTCTCGCCGCCTGCGTCGCACACTGACATTTTCTTTAACCACATGACGATCTCCCGCAGCTCTCCTTTTATATAATGCCGTCACCCCCATCCGTGACACACCTCTGGTGATAAAGCAGTCGGTGCGATTTGGTGGCCACTGTTCGTCACCCAGGTTTGGGTATGTGGTCACAGAAATGTGCTGCTGCCGTCCGTTTCCCTGACAGGCCCACCTCTTATGAGTGGAAGAAGAAGGATGGAGAACTCCCCCCACTGGCCAAGGTCGACGGGAGCTTCCTGCGCTTTGAGCTCCTCAACAAGTCTGACAACGGGATGTATCTCTGTCAGGCCAGCAATGGCATTGGCAGAGGCCAAGGGGACTACGTCCTTCTGGTGCAAGGTATCATTGAGGGTTGCTGAGGGGGGGCACTCC
>JAODKE010000088.1:586462-597975 GCA_026779605.1 Mormyrus hasselquistii
GGGGGGCTGCCTCGAGGGGGGTGGGGTGAGTGGGGGTTGGTGGGGGGGGTCGGTGGGTGGGGGGGGGGGGTGGGGGAGGGGCTTGGTTGGTGGCAGCTTGCTGAAGCATTTTCTGTTTGTCTTTTATTTTTATTTGATCTTGTTGTGTTTTTCCTGTTACTTTCACTTTTCTTTTCTGATTGTGTTTCCATTCCTTCTGTTTGTTTCTTTCTCTCCATGCATCTTCTGCGGATTTTAAAATCTGGCCTCGCTCTGGCCTCTGTACCCCCCGTCCTCTGGTGTAACTGCTGTATCCGTGCCGCTCTGTAAGCCTTTCAGACTTCTGACGTCCTGTCCCCAGCATCCCCTCCTGAATCTCCGCCCTCCTATACGACACCTCTCACTTCCTTCAGAACCACTCCTTCCTCTTCCCTTAATCCAACCTCCCTGTCCTCTTCACCTTCACCCTCCCCAGCTTTCCTATCCTCCTCTTCCTCTCTGCCTTTCTTTTTTCCCTCCTCTGAGTCCTCCTTCTCTCCTTCATCCCCCACCACCCCACTCGTGACCTCCCAGTCTGTCCATTCCTCCCCTCCCTTCAGCTCCCCCGCTCTATCTACCGCTTCCTTTCCTTCATCCAGTGACCATCCACTCCCCTTTTCTCTGTCCTCTCTCGCCACGTCTTCCGTTTCCACCCAGCTGAACGGAATTTACAGCTTCACAGGTAAACGCCTGGAGATGCAGCATACCCCGGGCGCGTTCGGGCATCTGGGCACGCACCATATCGCCAAACGCGGGCAGAGAAAGGCGAATTCGGCCCCAAAGGCGCACACACACAGATGAACTCCAGGGCACCTGGAGATCCAGTGTGTTGACAGATACAGAAACGCAAAAAGACATCGACAACGTATTTTTGTGCATCTCTTCACTGTAATCTTTGTACAACTTGCACAGACTTCTACCTAAAGACTTTTTAGTTAGTTTTAAGTTAGTTTTGTAAATGGTTTAGTCAGTTCAGTGTTCGGGGTCTGTAATACCATTTCATGAGACTCTTGCACTTCTATTGTTTACTGTGTCTAAATGATTCTTACCAGAGGCAGTTTTTTGTTTGTCCACAGCGAAATGTTGTCCTGTGTTGTCATATGTAGCACAAAGCAACACGGAATTTTTTCGTCATCATGTTTTCGACTTTCTCTTTCTTTTTTGTCACTGTCCTCACTTTCCCGACACACTCAACGGTCTTACACATCTGCTACGTACCCCACCATTCGTCCGTTCCTCCATTGCTCCATCTACCCAACTGTCCATCCATCCAAGATGCAGCTGATGGCGGTGCAGGTATCTTTGTTGCAGTCACCTGACTCTGCTGTGGTATCCATCATGCCACTCTGACCTGTCCGTTTCTGCCTGTCTGTCTATCCGGAAAACTCTTTTGCTCTCCAAGCTCCATGTGTGCCTTCTCCAATCTGCATCCTGTCTGCCTCATGCACGCTGTCCCTCTGTCTGTCTCACACACTGTCCCCATCTGTCACATACACACGGTCCCTCTGTCTGTCTCACACACTGTCCCCATCTGTCACATACACACGGTCCCTCTGTCTGTCTCACACACTGTCCCCATCTGTCACATACACACGGTCCCTCTGTCTGTCTCACACACTGTCCCNNNTCACACACTGTCCCCATCTGTCACATACACATAGTCCCCCTGTCTGTCTCACACACTGTCCCCGTCTGTCACATACACACGGTCCCCCTGTCTGTTTCACACACTGTCCCCATTTGTCACATATACACAGTCCCCCTGTCTGTCTCACACACTGTCCCCATCTGTCACATACACATAGTCCCCCTGTCTGTCTCACACACTGTCCCCGTCTGTCACATACATAGTCCCCCTGTCAGTCTCACACACATAGTCCTGCTTTCTGTCTCAAGCTCATTGTCCCCATGTCTATTCCACACACACTGTCCGCCTGTCTGACATGCTCACTGTCCTCCTGTTTGTCTCACACACACTGTCACTCTGTTTCACCCAAACTGTCTCCCTGTTTGTCTAATGCAGTCCCCCTGTCTGTTTCACACATATTGTCCGTCTGTCTGTTTCACACATGCTGTCCCCCATCTGTCTCTTACAAGCTGTCCCCGTGTCTATCTAACACTGTCCCCCATCTGTCTAACATTGCACACAGTCCCCTTATCTGTCTCACACACTTCCTCTGTTTCCTATTCTGTCCGTTATAGGACTACCGAGAATTACATTGTTGTATATATTAATAAACCATTTAGGACATACTGTGGATAGTATGTTTCTCCTGCTCCTGTGGATCCTGGCGTTGCTGGGGAAAGAGCAGCATGTCACGTGACTGTCTCTGAAGTGTAATTAAGGGGCGTGGCTCCGTCTCAGCCTGCCTGAGCAAACGAGCCTCCCTGGGACATCAGGTCCACGCGGCCAGAGGCGGCCAGAGGTGCCTGTCCTTCGCCAAGGTCTCACATTTAATTAGCCGCCATGCTCCAAGCAGCCGCCTCGGCGCCGGCGCTCTCTGAGGCTCCCCGGTGCCGCCGCCACGTCTCCCGCGGCTGACGGATAGGCCCAGCGAAAAGGGAAGGCTGCGGAATGAGCGCCGCGCATTGTTGTTTCAGACGGGGGGGAATTTCCCAGAGCTCGACAATGTCTGAAATACGAAATAACTGAACAGTGAAGAAGAACCTCAGTAGAAAAAAAAACATTTAGCAAACCTTTTGTACTGTGTTGTACCCTTAAGCAATGTACTTGCATTTCTCTAAACAGAATATGCAGGCATGTGCAGCGGTAAGATAGGCCAGTCACAGTGTCCGCTGTACAGGTACACCATGTATGTCTCCGGAAAAAAAGGACAGCCAAGGAAATGTGTACAAATGAGAAAGCAGAAAAAGGTGCATGACTCTCAGTGGGGGTGTGGTTGTGCCCTGATTGGTGGGTTTGGCTCTGTCCTGATTGGCAGGTGTCGCTCTGCCCTGATTGGTGGGTGTGGCTCTGTTCTGATTGGTGGGTGTGGCTCTGCCCTGACTGATGGGTGTGGCTGTATAATGAACAGTGGATGTGATTGCATTCTAGCCCCGAGCTCATAATCCAGTCACAAATTTTTCATCTCATCATGTTTGATTGCCCATCCATGTCACAGCAGCAAATGTCTGTTTTTTTCACAAATTGGTTTCATCAGCTTTTCAGTGTTTGCAAACAGTATTATTAATGTGATTAGTTTTCCTATTGCTCTGAGGATGTTATTTTTGTTGGAGTGCATTACGCTGCTTAAGGTGTCAGTATAATTGACTCTTTCATACCCGTTCCCATGCTAAGCTGAAATCTGCTTTTTTTATTTGCGTCTGTTTCCTTTATTTGTTGAGTTTTTATAGCAGGCTTTTTATTTAATGAATATTTTCCACGTTCATTGAATGAATATATTCAGCTGACGAATCTGGCCTTGTCTTATTGGGCTGGCAGAGTGCGTTAAGAAGCACATTTGGGAGATTTCTTTGTCATTTCCGCAGAATTAATTACTTTTCCGGATTGTTCTGTGCTGCTCGGAGCCCATCAGTATGTATGACTTAGGGCGCGCGGCACACAGGACCGTGTCTGTGCAGAACACGGCTGATTAGGTCCCTTCATATAAACAATCGCTCGCTTGTGGCCTGACGGAAAGGATTATTCCCTGACAGCGAGCGCATTTATGGCGGTCCAAATCAGGGAGGGGGGGTAAGCCAACCGTTAAACCTGGGTCCTGGCAGGCAGCATGTTAAGGATGCTGTTTTTTTTTATTTTTCTTAAAAAAATCATTTCCTAACAAGCACTTACTTGCTGCTTCTACACAATTGTTGTTAGTGGGTGCTGAGGCCTAGACAGTAGTTGCCACCTTTCGTTTCGTGCCTTTTTTACAGCGAGGGAATCCGTCCCGAACTGCTCAACTGGAGAAGACAAAATCCCATGAGCGATTCAGGCTGTAGGTACCGGATCGAGCGCAGGCGGTAGGCGGGTGTTGGCATACGTGTGAAGCGTGTAAAGTCACGCGCACGTGAGCGGTTCTGTCACTTCTGTTCCGGCGTGTCGCGTGAGTGGGCCAGACGGACTCTTCGGGGTTAAGCTGGTGCCGTTGCTAAGGGTGACGCGGCATGGTTGCGGGAGGGGCATGAACACCGGCTCATTTCAGGAGGTGAAGAAATGTCTTGTCAAGTAGGGGGTGGGGGGCACTGAGCAGGTGATATCTGCTCAAGAAAAAATGAGGTAAGGCAGCACTGTCAGAAACAGACAGGCAATCAGGCGGACGGCCCCAGCCAGCAGGATGTCTGGGTCCTACCTCCCAGAGCACAAACCGCACAATCGATAAATATTCACGTTTTACATTTCAAAGGCTGCACGCTTACTTGTTTGCTCATTTTGCCCTTTCGGAACCATCTGCATTTTATTTTTTTACCTTGTGATCTTCAGATCTTTTGATGAGCTTGGAAAAAAAAAACACAGAAGCGAACACATCTGTCAGTACCTCTCAATCGGCACGATTGGGCTTCCTCGAGGACCTTCCGCAGAAACCTGTCAGGAGCTGTTAGATCTGGCCCAGTGGTCAGTTTGCATCTCAGTCACATCACGCTTAATTAAGAGACCAGGCGGAGCAGAGAGGGCGATGTGTGGTCCAGGGCCTGAGGGGGGCGTTGTGCTTCAGTAGTGGTTCACCGTCTCTGAGGAGACAGGCTGTGCTGGCAGGGATGCAGCGAGAGGCTTTACCGTTACATGGGAGGCAGGTGAAGTAATCAGGGCTGTCTACCTGGAGAGCTTCTGAGAGAAATGGGGCTAGATGAACTCTAGGGGGCAGTTTCCAGGGCCGAGTCACCTTCCCAGATTGAGCTGTAGGGGGCAGTGTCTGCGGCCCAGTCACCCTCCCAGGACGTGCTGTAGGGGGCAGTGTCTGCGGCCCAGTCACCCTCCCAGGACGAGCTGTAGGGGGCAGTGTCCGCGACCCAGTCACCCTCCCAGGACGTGCTGTAGGGGGCAGTGTCCGCGACCCAGTCACCCTCCCAGGACGTGCTGTAGGGGGGAGTGTCCGCGGCCCAGTCACCTTCCCAGGACGAGCTGTAGGGGGGAGTGTCCGCGGCCCAGTCACCTTCCCAGGACGAGCTGTAGGGGGCAGTGTCCGCGGCCCAGTCACCTTCCCAGGACGAGCTGTAGGGGGGAGTGTCCGCGGCCCAGTCACCTTTCCAGGACGAGCTGTAGGGGGCAGTGTCCGCGACCCAGTCACCCTCCCAGGATGAGCTGTAGGGGGGAGTGTCCGCGGCCCAGTCACCCTCACAAGATGAGCTATAGGGGGGAGTGTCCGCGGCCCAATCACCTTTCCAGGATGAGCTGTAGGGGGGAGTGTCCGCGGCCCAGTCACCTTTCCAGGACGAGCTGTAGGGGGCAGTGTCCCTGGGGTTTTCTTGCGGAATATCTACAAGTGGCCACTTCAGCTGAATGGAAAGGACACATTCTGATTTCCCTTTCCAGTAGTAAAGCATGTTTGATTTCAGAAACACTCCCCCGACTTCCTAAACCCGCTTCAGAAGAAGCTCGTTTACTGAGCCTCATCTTTTTGGCTCATTGCCACATGACTGGAAGCGGCTGTGGGCCTGCGGCGGCAGCTGCGATTGGCTGAATGCGTCTCTCTGTGGAGCCGCACGTCTGCTGCGGGTGGGGGAGGGGGCCGGCTGGGGTAGTGCGGTCTGCTGCCATGGGCCCGACATGCACGTCTCACACCAGCTAACACATGGCGTTGCACCACAAGCACACCACCCAGCACGAGTACCGAGTTGGTTGGCCATACCGTGGCTCAAGCTCTTCCCTTAAGATCGTCAGGCACGGCAGAAGCACTGCACCCGTTTTCCCGGGGCAGTCCGGCACGCTTCAGCTCTGCTGTCGCCGCCGCCTGTCGTCCTGTCTCCATGGTCGAGAACCTATTTCCAAACCGTCAGTTTCTTGAGCAAGGGAATCGTACTCTTCAATGATTCACTACTTCCGAGGCTTATCTTATAAATCCGTGAGTTTGTTTTCCCTTTCGCCTTTCATCTCTTTTCTGTGTTGTCAGGTCCTTCCATCTTTCTGTGATGTCATCTGTCTTTTCTCTCTTATTGATGTCTGTTTATTCCTCCTCCATTTCTTCTGATATCCCTCTGCTCAATGTTATCATTTAGCCGTCTGCCTTCCCTTATGGGCTTTTCAATCCTTGTGTTGATATTTATGGTCTAGAATGATTAATATCTAGTTGCTTTTTTTGTTTTTATTTATTTATTGGTTTGTTTTTGTTTGATTCGGGCACTCAAAATGACACTGTAGTTCCTCTCTCTCTTTCTCTCTCTCTGTCTCTCTCTCTCTGTGTCTCTCCATCTTTCCATCTGTTTCAGATCCTACAGCCATGTCAGCCTCTTCTGGGGTTGACCACGCCGTCATCGGGGGAGTGGTTGCGGTCATCTTTTTCATCCTCCTCTGCCTCCTCATCGTCCTTGGCCGATACCTCATCAGGCACAAAGGTGAGGGCTTGTTCTCTGGTCTGGTGCCACCTTGTGGTCCTCTCCACATCTGTCGTCTCACCCAAGACCTGGGGTGTTTCTCAATATGCGTACTTGACTATACTTGCATTTTCCCGTACCTGTTTTACATCAGCTTCCATTGCCAATGAACAGACATACAGAGGACAGTAAAAATCTCTGGATGTCATTCTTGCTCTGCCCCCAAATATCAAGGATACATCAATTGCATCCTCGCCAAATGTGACCATGATTCATTGCGCCCCAAGTTCGTTCTTGGGAGTCAGCAAAGGAGTCAGCATGGCCGGTCTTGCAAAGAACTTAAGTACGATCTTTGCGTTCTTAGTATTGAGAAACACCCCAGCTCTGGGATGTCTCCGGGGCAGGGCACGATGGGTAGGGAGGGATGTACTTAGTCATGTGACAGAACGGGATGGTATGGGTTGGGTTGAGTTAAAATGGCAGGATCTACTGGGCAGGGAGACGTCTGCGCCTGATGCAGGTTTACCTGGCCCTTTTAGGCGTAGCTCAATGGGCAGTGACAGAGGGTCCCATTAAATCAGTCCAGTTAGGAAATCAATTGTTGTCTCGGTCGAGTGCAGAAGAGCTCAATTCGGATGGAATGAAGCTACCTCCACAAGGGGGGCTTGAGAATGCCGGGGCCCATCTCTTAATTACACTCATCCCGCTTCCTCGGCAATCAGGGACATACCTGACCCACGAGGCAAAAGGTTCGGACGAGGCTCACGACGCCGACACCGCCATCATCAACGCAGAGGGCGGCCACTCCAGTGCAGAGGAGAGGAAGGAGTACTTCATCTAGTGCTGCGGGGCGGAGGGGGGGAGGGTGCCGAAGGAGACGTCTCCGTTTGTCTTCACAAGCTTCAGTTCCTCACAATTTCACAAGAAGGGGCGGATGGCATGACAGAGACGCACACAGTGAAGTAGAAGGAAAAAGAAACCAGAATGAACTGGAGACGGGGATTCGGAAAGCCGACTTCACTGGGTGAAAAATGTTACGTCATACAAACTCACATGAACAGCCAACTCATACACGCGCGCGCACACACACACATGCACACACACCTAAGCAGATCCATGTCTGTGTGTAGTGGGGTGAGAGGGTCTTTTCGATGGCAAAATTGTAACCTGGAAAACACGAAAATGATACACTCCACCAGGGTACTATGGCAATGACATGCGCATTCACGGTATGGAATTCCAGTATAAATATATAAATATATATAAATAGTTAGCATTGTTTTTACTCAACAAAAAAGGTTTGGTGTGCTGTAAATACACCCTTTTTCTCTTAACTGTCCTTCCCCTTCTCTTCTCTCTCTGTATGTAACACTGTGTCTGGTACTACAGTATATATTCTAAGGCCTGCCTGTTTTTATTACATGCGTGGAAATGCCGAGTAAAAAATTAAAAGAAAATAAATATCTGAGAAAAAAATGCCGGAACGGAAACAGCTGCAAAGATTTATATGGGTTCGGTTTACTCTGATTCTTCTGTTCTTGTGTTGCCGTCAGTGTCACAGCGTGGGTCTGTTGGTCTGTCCGGAGAGAATTAGGTCTTATAATTAAAAGTTATGATTTCGCACTGAATGGGTTTTATTACCGATGGTCACAGTAGTAACCTTTATAACCGCGGCGATGAGAAGGACGATCGCTGTCGCCGTACTTTTAATTTCACTTGGTGGACTTCGCCCTAAGGTTGGTTTTCCTGTTTAACAGCATCTCCTGCTGCTGAATGTACCTGCTGCGCTTAATTTAGTGATCGACTGGACTCTCACTCTCCATGCAGTAAAACCAGGGTAAAATCCTCTGTCATACCCAAGTCTGCTTAGGCTCAGATGAACTCAGCGCTGAGTCTTCGTCCTCTCTCGTCCTTCCTTTCACCCTGCCGCTATCTCTGACTCTCTCTCTCTCTCCCTGTCTCCCGAACTCTCTTCCCGCACAGACAGTTAGCTATAAGCCGTCACATTACACTGACATTCCCGATATAGTGTCTTAACAAAGGTGTGTTTTTGAATTTACTTTTACTTATTAACGACGTTACTTTTGGCGACGGAGTGGCATTCTAAACCTGTGGTATTTTCTGCACATATGTGTAACGATCAGGGATTTAATCTTGTTAACGATACGGCTGCGCTTTTCAAGCATACGTCCTGCTCCTGTCAAGCAAAGCGACCAGTAAAGGCGGAAACGCGAACTCTGGTTGCGTCATTCAGTAGTGACAGCAGCTCACCACTAGAGGACAGTATAAGCAGCACTGGTTCTTCCATGCAGGATTTCCTGTCTAGTCGAATCTTTCTCCCAGTAATTTCTTTGTGTCCAGGAAGCAAGGGGAAGACTCCAGTAGGTCTTGTTTTATCAATGTGTTGAAAAGTGTTGTTTTTTTCAGTGATTATGACCTTTTTCATGTGTGTGCATATTCTATTAATTTGAATTAAATTCATTATCTTCTTGAAGCTTCTCGAGTAGTCTTACAGTGGTATTTTTTGGATGACAATGTTATTTTGAATGAAAAGTCTTCCTTTTTGAATGAGTATTCATATCATGTGGAACTACTTGTTTTGTATAATGGCTTACGATGTCATTGGGGAAATCCTGCTTCACGACATCATTAGAGGTTCTTTAGCTGAGACGTTCATTTGTTTTGTTCATAAAGTTTTCATCTTTTGTTACAATATCAATATGGTACTTTATTTCAATAAACATGCATTTGAGTTAACCAATTTTGATGTTTATGATTATTATCTCATCTTCAGTAAAATAATGGTCTTCAGTACACAAACAGTACATCTGTCATTCAGAGATATATCTGGCTTCCTCCTTCATCTGTTCTTCATCGCTACAATCTCTTCACCCTAAAGCTGTAAATATATTTTTGTTGGCTCCCTTTACTCTTCCCCTCTATTTTCTTTTTTATTCTTCACGTTTTTCCTACAAGATATTATATACTAGGTACAATTATTGCAAAATAATTACCGTTACATTTTTTTTTTACTGTATTCATGCAGCTAGAGCTTATCTAGGTAGTAGTGATTGGCTGATATATTGATATTTGGTGTCTCGTAGTTTAAAAAGTCATTACCCAGCCAATGAAGATGCACTCGGTCAAAAAATCCTCTTGAATGAAAAAAAAAAATCCGTACGCATTACGTGTTGCTGGGGTATATTCTCAGCTCTGTGCATTTCGGAGAGGAAAAGAGAGAAATGGACTAAAAGAGACAAGTGAGAGATTGGGAGGATTTAAAGATGAACCAAAAAAGTATTTATTTCTGTATGTTATCAAAAGGGTAATAATTGTCTTATAAGTCTGAAATTGCATGTCAGCAGAAAGTGTTTTTTTTTTGCATAGTGGCATAAACGGCCAGGTGTTTCACTGTTTGAACAAAATGTAAATAATTTCCTAAGGAATAGTGCCAGAGACCAAAAAACAATTCCATCCACTGCTGCTTTCGAATTACAAATGACTTTATCACACTTATTTTTAATAATAATATTTTGTAGCGTATTATTAAATTAAATTCATAAAAATACATGCAGTACTAATAAATTTCAGTTGAAAACTGCATATACTAAGCCACGTGAACAACATTACTAACACATTCATTTTATAACATATTAACATTTATAGGTGTCTGATGAATGTCCACTCACTAGTAGCGTAATACATACGGTTTAATTTTAAAAATATTTCACATTGCAGTGGACAATAAAAATATTAGTGGTTGAAATTCTGATTAATTTCCAAAATTGGTTAAACGATTTATTGTAGTGTGCAATGTATGTAGATTTCCTAGAGAGGGCGCCAAACACCAGCGTTTATTTCTATTCTTTTCATTTGCTATTGCGCTAATTCAGTGTCTTTTGCATGTCCTTTTGTGTGAATCGTGTTCTTCATATAGTACGGCAAACTCGTCAGTTGGCCAATTCGAAAGGTGACATTGCCCTCCGTGCTCTGAAGGAGACGTGTTTTGGCGAAGTCTGCCATTACTGTTACATGTGGTGTACAGAATATCAGGCACAATGGTACGAAACAGCATGAGAACTCTGCTGGTCCTTACGTGAGTGTGCTCGCGCGCGCGAGCAAGAGATAAATAGAGATTAGTCAGAGTTTATGTTAATGACAATGTTTTAGTGAAAATCCTGAAAATTAAACATCAACATCACCAGGACAGGTCAACATGTCTGTCATGCCTGTAGCAGAACAAACACCATATTAAACATTCAAACAACATACACCCAACTGTAAGCCCATAAAAAGCCCTATTCGTTACATCTAAATAACATAGTACAAACACTGAGAAACATGTAACACGGTACAAGGAAAATTACTAGGCTGTTACCGGCTTTGGAAAAAAATGTCTGGTAATTAAAAAAATATATATAATAAATACACACAACAAAAGCAAATATAAGGGATCTTTGGCACAGTGTCCAATTCAAAAATCATTAAACAAAGTTATAAAATGACCTTGTTGTCCAGATCACAGACCATGGCCTCAAGGCAAAAACATGTTGTGCGCTTTCGGGCATTTGCTCTTGGGTGACAGTGACAGAACCGTCATCTTATTTTTAAGTTATTGATATGAGGCAAAGTATTGACAATTGACTACTATATGCATATATTTATTTGATTACTTTCCCGTATAACACCGAAAGCATTTTGTGTTTAAATATAGATATTAAACTGATATAGGTAAGCTGAATTATTCACTTTTATTATTGCACATTTTTATTGCGCAAGTGTTTTTAAAAATAAACGCCTGTAAACATGCATACAAACACCTAAAACCGGATATGCTGACAATGGAACAACCGAAAAACGGTGCGTCTGTTAAAGATGCGGCACAGTTAGCAACTATGAGGACAGGAGCACATGTCCCTGCGCATGTCAGAGAAACAAAGGACGGCGGCCACATGCGATACACGCGTATTTTAGCACGTTGCAGTTTGCACCGACGGGGGCGCTGTTCCCCTCTTGGAAATAAA
>JAODKE010000088.1:626577-643686 GCA_026779605.1 Mormyrus hasselquistii
GTATGACTGTCCCTGTCTGTCTGTCCAGCTCACTGTGTGTCCCTGTCTGTCTGCATGACTGTCCCTGTCTGTCTGTCCAGCTCTCTGTGTGTCCATGTCTGTCTGTATGACTGTCCCTGTCTGTCTGTCCAGCTCACTGTGTGTCCCTGTCTGTCTGTATGACTGTCCCTGTCTGTCTGTCCAGCTCACTGTGTGTCCCTGTCTGTCTGCATGACTGTCCCTGTCTGTCTGTCTAGCTCTCTGTGTGTCCCTGTCTGTCTGTGTATGTGTCTCCGTATGGGAGTGATGCAAAAATGCTTAGCAAATACTGTCCTAAAGATAGTAAAGTTTGAAAAACAGATATTGTCTCTCCACCAACACAAAACAAATGCCTTATTAAACATGCTCTTTTAAAGTCAATTATTTTTATTGTCATAGTATATTTTAAAGCAAATTATTTTTATTATCATAGCCTATTTTGAGTAATTTATTTTTATTATCGTAACCTTTATTAAGTAAATTATTTTTGTTTTTATAACCTTTGTATTTGTTTTCTTTTTTTTGTTTTTGCACTTTGCTTGAATGGGGTTAGGAGTCAAATGAATTAATGGAAGAAAACGACAGTGTAGCACACTGTGTGTGTGTGCGTGTGTGTGTTTGTGTGTGTGTGTGTGTGTGTCACTGCTCCCAGCTCACCTCACTGTCACCCCCTCTAGTCCCTCCAGAAGAGCCTGTGATTGAGGGGGGTCCGGAGATCCTGCTCACTGCAGGCGTCACCTACAACCTGAGCTGCGTCTCACGAGGGGCAAAACCCCAGGCCCTCATCGAGTGGCAGAAGGACGGCCTGCCCGTGCCTGGGGGCATCAGTGTCACTGTGAGTCAGGGGCCCACCGCCTTGGTGCACGGGGACCACGGGGACACGAACGTGCGAGTGAGGATGACAGGGAAAGCACGATTAAAGGTCACGCTCAGGGGTCCGACGGGAAAATCACTCTGACGATCATTCGTGACCTTCTCACGAGAGTCAGAATCTCTTCCCTCACACCATAAACATCACCTCACCCTGGTCTGCAATGTAAATAAAGACCGACTCCTTCTAATGTGTAAGAAAATGAATGTAGTGTTAAATAGGTGAGCAGTCATCCTGTGACAGTAACGCTGAAGCTGGTTAATTGATTTGCGTGTTTCGGGATCAGACGCCGTTAAGGTTAATTAATGAGCGCCGCTCGTCTTTCTTTAATAGCTGTTATCAGTTGTTGCCTCTGATACGGAGCGTATTTGTGAAGCTCTCCCAGGGGAGCCGATGTGTTGATGATATTTTGTTTATCTGGGAAAGCAGGATCTGTGAGTCAGGACCGCTTTCCGTCGCGTCCCTTCTTCATATCACCTCTCCGAGGTCAAAGTCCCCTGTTCCTTACTGTAACTATAGTGCCGGTTTCAAGCCTAATCCACCACTATCAAATGAAGTGTTTTTAAGAAGTTCAAGGCTCCTGTCAGTGATGGAAAGTACCCAAAACTGTACCTTTCCTCATGGGTCTGAGAGATGAAGTCATCAAAGTGAAGATGAAGCTGTCACACTGGGGAAGTTCTAGGGGCGTAACTAAGTTCCGTGTGAGCTGTCGGTGATCTCTGTCTTTTACTTACTTATCTGTTAGCATTAGGGCGTAATTTTTTTATTCATTTAGTTGCAGGGTAACTTTAATAACTGTTGCATCCTCTGTAGCTCTTTATCTACTATGGGGTCAGGTTGACCATGTCGGCTATCTTTGTAAACACAGTGCATCGTACGCCCTGGATTGAATGCCAGTTCTCTGCAGGGTTCATGCTCAGTCACACAATGTGGGAAGACGCCCGGTCACCTGACCAGACATTCTTGTGGTGTGAGAAGAAATGTTGACCTGTCATCAATCCGTCCATCTTCTAACTGATTATCTTGGTCAGGGTTGCAGGCGTCTAGTAAATTGCCCCGTGAAAAATGCCTTTGATTAAAGGTTTAAGAAGCAAAGTATAGCACACATCCACCAAGCCCAGCAGGTGTACTTGTCCAGGAGCAAGCTCTCTGTGCATTCACTCACCTGTGTCAGGTGACATGTCGCTAGGGTGATGATTGGCTGTTGTCTCAGAGCTTCCCTGCGGTAACTGGTTGAGTTACTAAGCCCTCTACATGTGACCTTGACAGTGAGCTCCCATACTGAAGAGGCTACATCAGTGTTGCATGTTAAAGCATGTACCTGAAGCAGAAATGGGTCCTTATAGGTACTAGGGGCCGAACCTTGCCGTCGCGCTTCCCTCTGTACTCTACCCCACTGCCAGGGGGATCACGCCATTTTGTGGAGAGTTAGGGTGACTGTCTAAGGAGGCTTCCTGCTTATCGAGTCTGTACCTATTTGGGAGATGCCAGCCAATGAGCAAAGTTTGCTTGGGTCCGTACCGATTGTCCACAACCACCGCGAGCCTCCCCCCCACCCCCCACCCCATGTGACCGTCCCACGGCTACACACTGCAAGATCCCGCTGACAAGCTGCCCCCCCCACAAACCTGACCCTGAGTGCCAGGTGACTGCGTGCAGACCGCTGGCTGAGCCCAGCTTGGCATGAATAATTCACAGCAGGATGCTCTCTCTCTCTCTCTCTCTCTCTCTCTCTCTCTCTCTTTCTCTCTCCCTCCCTCCCTCCCTCCTTCGCTTTCCCTCTCTCTATCTCTTTCTCTCTCTGGCCGACCAGCCATCTCCTTTGCCAGTTAGGAGGTTCTTATGTAGCCCCCCCTGCATGATATCCCCACAGCCCCCGCCTTGCCTGCTTGGGGGAGCGTTTAGAAGTCCTGGCTTGTCCCGGGGTGCTGGCATCTACCTGCCTGTCCTGACTTTGATACCTCCCCCCCCCCGGTGTTTCCTCCAGGAGGTGCTCCATGACAGAAAGAGGGTGACCACCCGCAGCTTCCTGTCCATCGTGCCGACCGACACTGATACGGGCCACAACTTCAGCTGCGTGGCCACCAACCTGGCCGTGCCCAAGGGCAAGCGCACTACTGTGGTGCTCAACGTGCACCGTGAGTGCCGGCGTGCGTGTGCGAGTGTGAGCGCGTGCGAGCATGTTTGAATGCGAGCGAGTGTGAGCAGCGTCTCTGTGCACGTGTGAGTGTGCTTAAATGTTAGTGTGCAAGTGTGTGAGTCTAATTGTGTGTGAGTGAGCACATGTGAGTGTGAACATGTGTGACTGTAAGCGTGTGTGAATGTGTGTGAGTGTGAGCGTGTGTGAGCATGAGTGGTTGTGAGCGTGCGTGAGTGAATGTGAACACATGTGAGTGTGAGCAATTGTATGTGTGTGACAGTGTGTGGATTTGTGTATGGATTTCCCCACAAGGGAAATTCAATTTTATAAGAATCTGGGCGTGAGCGTGTGAGTATGAGCCTGTGTGAGCATAAGTGCGATGGGGCGTGTGTGAGTGTGATCTGCATTGCTGTTCTGCTGGCATCTCCTGGGCCGCCACCTAACAAGTGTCTCTCCCTGCCACCCCAGACCCCCCCACTGTGCTGCTGTCCATTGAGCCGCGCTCCGTTCTGGAGGGTGAGAGGGTCACCTTCACCTGCCAGGCCACTGCCAACCCCCCCATCATGGGCTACAGGTTAGGCAGCTGCTCGTCTGACGCTTACAGCCCTCCCCCGTGTGTGTGCATCTGTGTGTGACCCCCCCCACTCCCTCGCAGGTGGGCCAAAGGCGGGGTGCTGCTGGAGGGGGCGCGGGACAGCGTGTACGTTACGGTGGCCGACCCCTCCTTCTTCACAGAGCCGGTGTCCTGCCAGGTGTTCAACGCAGTGGGCAGCACCAATGTCAGCATACTGGTAGATGTGCACTGTGAGTATCTGTGTATCTGCTACATGACATCACTTCCTCTTCCTGTCATCTGTCTGATCTCTCTTCTTTCTCCTCAACACATCCCACCCCCCCACAGTTGGCCCCATCCTGGTCGTGGAGCCGCGTCCCGTGACCGTGGATGTCGACTCTGATGTCACCCTGAATTGCAAATGGTCCGGAAATCCCCCTCTGACTCTCACCTGGACCAAGAAGGGCTCCAACATGGTCAGGGTCTCCGCGTCCCCCGCGTCCCCCGCGTCCCCCCCACCCGGCCGTGTTCCTGGCATCTTACCCCTCCCATCATACCTTCCCCCAGGTTCTCAGTAACAACAACCAGCTCTTTCTGAAGTCTGTGAGCCAAGCAGACGCGGGGCAGTACGTCTGCAAGGCCATCGTCCCACGGATCGGCGTCGGGGAGACCGAAGTCACACTCACTGTCAACGGTCAGTGTCCCTGCGGGGCATCGGCAGGACATGCAGCCATCACGGGGAGGGACGCGGCGTAGAGTTTGAGGAGCACCCCTGCCTTTCAATATGCTGGAGTGCTGTAGGTCCTCTGTAAAGCGATGATTACCATGGAAACGGAGAATACATATTAGAGGTGGGCTCTCTCCGGTGCAGCTGACCTGAAAGAGCATTCTGGGAATCCAAGGAAGAAACAGGTTTTATGTGCTACCTACACGGCCTAAAGACTTCTCCCCCTAAAAGGAACAACAGGACAGAGATGCAGAAATGCGGTAGAGTGGAAAGGGTGGGATCTCATGCTTTCATTGCAGTCTGTCTCAGTGCAGCCAACCGTGGGTCAAGAAAACCGCAATTATGGCAGTCATGCCAATAAGGTGTCTCTGTCATCCTTTCCAGGTCCTCCCATTATCTCCAGTGATCCCGTCCAGTACGCGGTTAGGGGAGAGAAGGGCGAGATCAAGTGTTACATTGCCAGCACTCCTCCGCCTGACAAGATAGTAAGTATGGCGTTTTCACCCTTTCCTTCTCCCCGGTCCCCTGCTATCGCTCTCTTCCTCTCCTTGATTCCCTAATATCTCTCTTTTCCTCTCCCAGGTCCCCTGATATCACTCTTTTCCTTTCCTCTCAGTCTGCGCGCGCCTCCTGTGCTCTCTCTTTTTATCGCCGTGTGCTCTGGATTCTGGTATTCTAGTCCACCAGATATCTCTTTACATCTAACCGATGCTGCATTTTCACTCTTCGGATTTGCTTCCTTCCTCTCTGTCTCCCGTCTTTCTCGACTCAGGTCCTTCCAGAGTCTCTCCCTTCACCTGATTAGCCAAATCGCCATGCCCCGTAGCCTCATAGCTGTCCTGCGGTCTCTGTGACGACAGCAGCTTTATCGGCAGAAGCGTTGCTCTCGTTTTGCGCGTTTCCCAGATGTACAGTTTTTCCAGACTGACATGCCAGTGAGGGGATACAGTTGATAGCTGTGAGAAACAGAGTTGCAGCACATTTACTGCACTTTTATCCAGTGAGGTACAACTGAAAAAGCAGGGTCTGCCAGTCCCTGGAACAATTGGGGGTCAAGATCCTTGATCAGGGGTTTGACAGTGACATCACTCTGACACATGTGGGATTTGAACCGGAAACCTTCTGGTCACAAAGTGACACAGTTAAGTGTTCATAGATCATCTTCCTTACACAACCATACAATCAAGAGTTTCCCTCTGCGATACATAAATCTAATAATCTTTTAATTAGTTTTAGTGGGAGTTAAATAATATATAAAGTCCAATTTTTGAGTCGGAGTGACCCTCTGACGCAGCAGGTAACCTGACAGTGAGCCTTGGCGCAGAACATCACTGACTCCTCTGGTGTTTACACTTCCTTGCGGGTCCTGGATGTTAACACCGCTTGCAAATTGCGTAATTTACAGTATGTGACCGTGTTGTGTTTGGCAGATTCCCACACACGAAAGCAGCAGGGTTAGTTGAAATGACGGTGTGTATTTAAAGTTCAAGGGGAAACAGAGTCATTCAAGAGATCACAGCAATCGTAGAAGAAAATCTTAGCGTTTGTGACATGCGGGACGTCTTGAAGTTCTGGTAGTGTAAGCACTCTTAAGTACAATTCATTGTGATGTCACAATCAAAGCTTAAGGAAGGAACACAGAGGGTCATGTGACACACTGGAGCATACCAGTATGACAGGCTGGCGGGGGGAAGGGGGATTCAGATTGTTTTGTTTTCTGCCGTTTTTCCTGTTCTGTCGTAGGTTAAAAGGTACAAAGGTATCACAACATGTCGTCTTATTCATGTTTAATGCTTTCATTTCCCTCATGTGACAGCAGAACTGTCTCAGTGCACTTTAAAGATGGAAACCTGTAGACAGCAGTTCCTCCTGTATACTGTCTCGCACAGAGGTGTGTGTGTGTGTGTGTATGTGTGTGTGTGCGTGCGTGTGTGTGACAGAGCATCTGAAACATCAGGAGGGAGACGCGGGAGTGAGCGTGGCTCTTTGTTCCACACAGCAGGCGATCAGCGGGTGATTAATTTCTGATCTGTTTGTGACTGCGTGCTGAGGCTTTTGGGTTCGCCCCCTGCTGGTACGGGTAGGAACGTGTCGGTTTGATTACCTCACACCCGCATGTGTGTGCGGTCTGTCGCCCCCAGGTGTGGGCGTGGAAGGAGAACGTGTGGGAGAAGGAGAAGGGCACCCTGCTGGAGAGGTACACGGTCGAGCAGAGCAAAGCCAGCTCGCAGGGTGGCGCGGTGCTCTCCACCCTCACCATCAACAATGTCATGGAGTCCGACTTCCACTCGCCATACAACTGCACCGCATGGAACTCCTTCGGCCCAGGAACCATGATCATCACGCTTGAGGAGACAGGTCTGCCACATTTCCCCCACGTAGGTGGGCGGCGGGCGCAGCCAAAAAACTCAACCGCATCCTCGCCCAAAGCTGCCCCGCTCATAAATGTGCTGCTGGCACGACTGAGGCATGTTTGTCCTGAGATCACCAGGGGGCCCCACAAGCTAACGGCGTGACCACGTCTCCTCTCTCTCCTGCACAGAGATGGTGCCTGTGGGCATCATCGCAGGTGGCACCGTGGGCTCCTCCATCCTGCTGCTGCTCTGCCTGCTGGCGCTGGCCTTCTTCCTGTACCGCCAGCGCAAAGGAAGTACGTGATCCTCCGGCCACCAGGTGGCGCTGCGCCGGGCCAGGCTCGGCATTCCCCTGCCATACTTTACAGCTTATGCACATGACTGATCAGGCGTGCCACACACAGGCACAACATAAACATCCGTAGGCTTGCACAGGTTGTCGAAGAAAACAATGATATGGAGAACCGCGGGCATGAACTGCACTGTAAGCTCAAACCACAAGGCTGTGGGTTTGATTCCCCCTCCTGCTTTGTTTGTTTGATAGCAGGTACTCTGGTGTCCTGCCAGAGCCCAAAAAACATGTGGCCAGGTGAACTGGGGCCTCTAAATGGCCCATAGCCTCTGTGTGTGTGTGTGTGTGTGTGCGCGCCCT
The DNA here is from genome assembly GCA_026779605.1 of Mormyrus hasselquistii. Taxonomy (NCBI): domain Eukaryota; kingdom Metazoa; phylum Chordata; class Actinopteri; order Osteoglossiformes; family Mormyridae; genus Mormyrus; species Mormyrus hasselquistii. The sequence continues at coordinate 633,893 of JAODKE010000088.1, forward strand.
CCGTGACCGCTGCCTCCTTGGATAGGCTTGAAGCACTTAGAGAAGATGGATGTCCTGAGAATGTAATTAAAAACTGATTTTGTTTTCCTTTCATTTTTTTCCTCCTCGCCTCCAGGTCGGCGTGGGGTGACACTGGGGAAGCCAGACATCAAGGTGGAGACGGTCAACAAAGAAACACACAGCCTGGAGGACGACACCTCCACCGTCTCCACAGCAACGCGTATGGTCAAGGCCATGTATTCCGTGAGTGTCCATGGCGACAGTGGACCCGGGGATCCTGGGAAAGGCTGTCCTGTCTGTGCCTGACTCCTGACATGCTTGTGTTCAGGGTACATGCCCACCTGACTGACTAAAAGACTTACCTGCCCCTATAATGACCTCCTAACCTCTCACCTTGATGCTAATTCTTACTTGCCCCAAGTTTAACCTTTTTCACTAATGAACCTTTTCGTCTTCACAGAGTAACAGCTGATTTCAATTGATCTCTGTCTGTTTTCCTCTTCCTTCCTTCCTTTCTTTCCTACCTTTCCCCCCCTCTGCGTGCCTGTATGCATGTGTGTGCGTGTGTGTGTGTGTGTGCGTGCGCGCGTGTGTGTGTGTTTTTGTCCTTTGATGGTTTAGTTTCTGCCCTCTGTCTCCCTCTCTCCCTCCACTCAGCCCTTCAAGGACGACATTGACCTGAAGCAGGATCTGCGCAGTGACACACTCGACACCCGCGAGGAGTACGAGCTGAAGGTTTGCATGCCGGCCACACGCTGACCGTACACTCACCGCACACTGACTCTACAGTGACCGTATTCCGACCACACACCGAGCATACAGTGACCATACACCAACCATACAATGACGATACACTGACCATGCAGTAACCATACAGTGACTACACACCAAGCATACAGTGATCATACAGTGATCACACACCAACTGATCATACACTGACTGCACACTCACCAGACACTGACCATACACTAACACTAGTAAAGAATGAAATGATGTGTCTTGAACCATTTGCTGTATTTTTTGGCCCCACTAGATGGTGCTGTCTGTTTAAAAAAGGGCACAAAGGATGTCTCAAAGCAAACCACAAGCACCATCTAGTGCCATCAAAAAATACAGCAAATGGTTCATGAAAGGTCATTTTGTCTATCACTAACTAACCCCATATATGTCTTTTCTGGGGGTTTGAGATTCCTGTCAATGCTTGTTGTAAATGCCTGTAAATGTACTAGCTGAGTTTTATTCCAAAATAAACACAACATCTATGGCAAAATAACACTCAATTACTTTTACGGATTTCCTCGTCAAATGTGTTTTATGTTAGCAGAATCTAACTGATGGAGCTATTTGAGTAATTAAGAGACGAGGAGACAGAAACTAGGAGCTAATTAAGTGTTCAAGAGTGAAGCAAACTGCAGACATGTTATGCATCTTTACACAGTCCTGCTGTCAACTGTTACACCCCCATGTGTCACACAGACCTCATGCGTGACACGCACACTTCATATGTCACACATAGCACACGCACTTCACATATATCTTAATGAGACCTTTAACACACGACTGGCTACCGGTATATATTGATTATTTTGACAATGAAATACAGCATCAACAATAAGGCAAAAGTACTTTGAGCCTTAAATTATGATGTAATGTCATTGTGATATGATGTCACAGAATCTGACTTATTAAATGTGATTTATATTTAAGTGTGTGCTGTTAGCCTGGTTTTGCAGGCCCTCTGTTGCTTGTGTTTATACCACTGCCTTCAGGGTGTCAGGACGGGTGACTCATTGCTGTCACACATCGCCTCGCTAATGTCCTGTGCTGCCGCCTCCCTGTAACCAGCCACACGGACAGACTCGTGCACATCCTCACACTTACCCGCTTACGCCATGCCCATTAGCCGTTAGCATGCCGTTAGCATGTTAGAGCATTAGCAAGATGCTCACGGCGATTCTCTGTGCACTCAGGACCCCACGAACGGCTACTACAACGTCCGAGCCGCAGCTCACGAGGACACGCGGCCCTCGTCCCGCACCATGCTCTACCCAGAGTACCGGACCACCAATCCCACGGGAGCAACTGCAGCCGGGTCCACCGGTGGACCTTCGACCGCCACCGGTGCCACGGGGGCCACAGGCGGAGCGGCAGGGGCCCGGGGGGCCTGTTACGACCCAAGGCCCCCATCCAGGTTGTCCCACAACAGTTATGCCCAGTTTAACACCTTCTCCCGGCCCGGCCAATCGCAGCAGCCGCCTTCAAACCCTGCTCCCCAGGCCAGTGAGTTTCCCGGAGACTGCAGTCTGCTGGACTCCACCACGCAGCTCGCCTATGACAACTACGGCTACCCCGGGCAGTACTCCTACCGCCTGGGCTTTGCCCCGCCCCTGGATGGGGGGCCGGCTTATGAGATGTATGGGACGGGGCCCACCGTGGGACCAGGTTCGGGGGCAGGGCCTGAAGCCGGGCTCAGCAAGTACGGCACGTCCGCACGCTTCTCGTACACCTCGCCACCATCGGAGTATTCGCACAGGCACACGCAGCGCATGCAGACCCACGTGTGACGCACGCACATGCACACGCTCAGTCACCACCACACACGTACAAACACACACTCACACATCTACACAGACACACACATACACACACACATACACGCACACACACACACACAGACACCTATTGATTCTTCAGCTTTTGAAGCTGCAAGCGAAAACCACAATCAAGGAGAGAGCAAAAAAAATCATGGAAATTACAAACAAGATGGAGGACAGCGTGAGCCGGAGGAAGAAAGGATGGCACAGGATGAGCCAGCAGCAGGGTTAGGGCCACTGCACCTCCATCTCATCCCCCTTTTCCCTGCCTGTCTCAGCTGCTCTCTGCCATTCTCATTTCTGCCTCTGTAAATAATGGCAGTAGACAGGAACGGGTGACGATAACGGACTGTTTTTTGGGGGGCGATTCAAGCATTTTCTGGAACACGATCCTTCTGTGTGTAAAGGCACGCGGCCGCTCATACGCCGTCCAAGCAGAGCCCGAGACCTTCCCGCGCGCTGGGACTAAAAGCACGCTCGTAATCTGGCCAGCCAGGACCTCCCACATGCCCCGGGCGTCCCGGAAAAGGGGGGCGGGAGCGAGCCACTCGCTAGGCGTGACGGACGTCGCGTATAGCGGACGCTGAGCCTGACACACAAAGATCGAAACTGTGCGGGACGCATGAGGGGTTACCCGTGTATTATAGATTATGCCCAGACCGGAGTGCGATTCACCGCGCACAATTCATGTGTGATGTCATGTTAGGAAATTAGTACGATGTATAAGGTATGATTTTTGTAAACTTTCAATAGTATTGGGGGCTGTTGTGCAGGGTGTATCAGTGTGTTCCCCATTAATTAACCATTTCTACACTCTGATTTTACCATAGTTTACCATGGTAAGTTCTTATAAGATGGGGAACACCATATGCATTTAATAATTTGCCAAAATTTGTACAGAACCCTTCCCCTATTATTGTATTTGTCTCTCACTTGCACAGTAGAATAGAACTTTGTTTTTTATCATGTTTATATCTACGCGGAAAAAAAACTACATTTAGAAGCATTTTTACAATATTTTTATAAGGATTTGTGGACCAAAGGTTCAAAGATAGAGTCGTGTGTCTTTACTTGGGTGACATTCACCAGAAGTTTGTCTACAGTGGGCCTACGGAGGGATACAGGAAGAGGAAGTATGTCAGATATCCCATGGTGCCCTGTGGCTATCTCCATGTTGGTGGTCTTCTCTTTGGTACATGTAACCAATCATCGGCATCCTTGTTATACGCTGGTATTTATGTAGCCTATCAGAGCATGACATACTGCGTCGGTATACAATTTACCACGGGGACTTGGTACTGCTTCGCCTTTCCGATCAGAGACCAGATTACTGTGTGATCGACTTGGAGGATTTTTACAGATGCACAGTTTACAGGCTTCTCGGAAAGACCCGGAATCAGAATTAAGTTTGACCTAGCAGTCGCCCAGATATGGAGGCCACTGTATGCTTGGTCATGCTCCCCCCTGTCGTTTAAGATGCCAATAGTGCGTGCTTTTAGGTGAAGGAGATGTTTTATTATGCTGCCTTTGCAGGATCCACAAATGAGGTGGTGCATGGGGGGGGAGCGGAGTATGGGGGGCCGCGGGGGGGGTCGGGAAGGGCGGACAGGTGTGACATTTGTACCAAACACTGTCTTGTTCACCTTATGAAAGCCAGTATTTGCAATGTAAATGCTTATTAAAGGGCGTTCCGTATCTAGAGGAATGCAAAGGCACCTTGGAGATAGACGAATGGGGGGGGCGGGTTGGGGGGGACTTGTCCCTTTCAGCCTCCAGCATGAAAACATTTTGAGAAGTCCAGCATGGAAGTTAATGTAAAAGGTCAGCCTTGGTGGGAGGTGGTGGGGGGGCGGGGTTGTCTTAGTCACACTCACCATAGCAATTAGCGCAGTGCAGCACCGATCACCACGGCAGCCAGAGCAGGACAGCCGGTAACCATGCATATACAGTAATGTACAATATACAGTATAACACCCCGACCGGGCCCTACCAAGTAGTAAACCTAGTTCCTCTTTCTGTCTAGAACTCTTTTTTAATAAAAGAAGAACCTTCGCATTTTATCTTCCAGAACTCCTGTTTTCTTCCAGGTGAACAGATAAGTAGATTGTAAATAGATGTTTTTTTTTTTTTTGGGGGGGGGGGACCCTCCATTAAAAAAAAGAAAGATTCTCACTTGATTTGTACTTTTTTTATTTTACACAATTTATCTTTTATGAATGCCTTCCTGATATAAATTATGTATTACTATTAGGTTAATATTACTATTATTAGGAATATGATTGTGGCTATATGTATATAGTTTTTATACTTATATACATACTATATATAGTGTTATTTTTTGCTCTGATGAACAGAACGGTCCTAAAGACTGCAGAGCTGCAGATATGCTGGACTAGGCAGAGATCATCTGTGTAGACCTGCTCCTCGCCAGTCCAGAGCGGTCTGCAGAGTCCGTGCTTTTAAAAACACTACCTGGGCGCCGGGAAAGACTGTACGTCGGAGGGTAACGAAGCAGCCAGACAAATGCAGCAGTCATTAATATGTACTGTAACCCTCTCCGTGGGTGGATGGATGGAGCAGGTGGGGGCAAGGCTGGGAAGGAGGGGGCCACAGATGGGCGAATCAGAAGGTGGGGACTGCGGGGTGTGGAGCAGACGGAGTCCTCTCATCTTTCATCCTGTCGTTTACTCTGTCCTGTCCTCCCTCACTGTATTCAAACGAGGTGAATCCCTCATTGCTCTTTCGTTCATAATAATCTGCAAGCAGACTCCGTAGCAGGGGTCTATAAAGCTCCAAGGTGTTTCCATGGGAATATCAGAAATTCTGTGTCTGTATGTCTGTGTTTGTGTGTGAGAGAGATGGGGGACGTGACGGAACAATCCGGAGTGTCTCCGCGCTCCCCCACATTTTTCTGTAACAGGACATCCCCATACTCTTATGCTCATGAAACTGTTCTTTTATATCAGTGATAGGACTGTACTCTGTATTTCTGTCTTTATGGGTTTTAAAAATGTTACTCTTTTCTGTGTACTGTTCTTAAAGAAAAAAATGTACAAAAAGGAAAAAGAGGTTATTACATTTTACTTTTTATTTTATTTTATTCAATATTTTTTCAAATTGTATGTAATTATTTTTCCACGGTATTACAGAAATAAAAACCACTGCTTTCATAACATCCTGGCTTCATAAAGTTCGCATTTTTATACTTTAGGGGGGGACACGTACTGATACCCTCCCCCCTCCCCACCACCACACACGCACAGACACACACACACACACACTTGCAGTGCTTACTATGGAATTTTTGTGATGAAACGGTATATAGCATATGCGTAGCGGCAGGCAGCAAAGGTCTACAGTTCTGCTCTAGGGGCAATTCATTTACCCTAAGTGTGGTTCCAGCTAATATCTACAGCTGTGTAAATGGGTAATATTTTAGGTGGCTTTAGACTGGCATCCACTAAGAAATGAAATGTGTGTACAGAGATTCAGCAGAGTCGCCGATGCTAAGGACTGTTTTGTGGAACAAGAGAGCGACTTACTCTCAGGATGCCAGAGTAAAGGCGCTTTTATAAAGCACGACGCTGAACAAACCACTTCGCCACAGCTGAGTCCTTGAACTGCATCCTGCTTCCAAGTGGTTGACATGATTTCATGATTTATTAGGCCCTACGAATCCAGCTTCGGAAACGTGTTGTTCTTCCGTTTTTGCTTATTACTTAACAGTAATACAAAATTACAGTAACACTTTCGTGATTTAGGCCTATCCCCCCAGCAATTCTTCAGACTGCCCTCATTTCTTCCTGTTTTGAAAATTCCCCAGCGAGTTTTTTAATATGGGAATATCTCCTGCTTATTGGGACAAACTTCACCCTCCCTGCGTCCTTTTACTGGATAAGATACTGGAAGATGGGTGGATCTAACCAAGCAATTTGTTAAATATATACAGGTTCTTGATTTATTAATTACAATTTATAAATTATAAAATTATTAACTATTGCGGGCATAGGATATGTTAATTATGAGAAGACATATATATATAAAGGTTCTGTTACTTAAGGAAAAACAAGGAAAAGAGCAACTGTTGAGAAATGTACTGGTAGCGGCTTGTTATACAAGAAAGGGTAGCGAGAAGACGCTAACGATACGAAGCTGTACATAAAAGACATTTATACAGAAGCTGTGTAAAGTGTTTTATATGAACAATTTTATTATCAAGTCACCAAGTAATCAATACGATATACTGTTCCCAGAGTGAGTCTTGTTTTGTTATGAACCTGTTAACTGATTCATTTTACAGTCTGCAAACTAACCTGTCAAAATTTAAGATTGCAATGTGTGTGTGTGTGTGTGTATATATATATATAGTGACTGTCTATTGTTAGCGTTAAGAGTGACGTAATCTATAGCAGGGCACTATTACTGAAGGACAGGACTTTTGAACATTACGTCAGCCGTCAGCCTACTGGAAGACCTGCATGCTTCTGTTTTATGGTGCACTTGCGCCCTCTGGTGGATAGTATTCGGTCAAAGGGCGGGAGACGGCAATCTTTCAAGATTACATTACAGATATCCTCAAATCAAATAACTAGTGTTTTATTTTTCTTCAGTCGATTTATTAGAATGTATTATTAAGTTAGAATCACGATTAAATCCATACTAAATGAGAGACCTATATTCAGTCAGAGCACTTGATATTGAAGGCAAACACCAATGTAGATGTAAGAACACCTTTAACTTGTAGCTATTTGCTTAGCTTCTGAGAGGGGGGGAGAGTGCACTGAATTGGTTGAATTAATCTTTGAGTTGATTAGTTGTTTAATAATGTGAGCTTAAGGAAGGTGGTGCAAATGAATAAAAGCACATATGATCTGCAAAAATAAAATATCGTCCATTGGTATTTTTTTGGTGTGGAACTACATGTGTACATTTTTTGTAGCAGTTTAATTCCAATGAAAATGCATTTTACTAAAATACATACATGACTTCTATGGACTGGACAATCTCACTGCATCCTGATATCTCACATATGACATGAGAAATACAGAAGGGAGCCAATATCAGAACAGATGATTCTTTCACCGGATTGAGCTGAGAACCAGATGTTCTTTGGTGTCTCCAGGGTCACAAGACATGTCATGTGACGTGGCATCAAGCAGGAACATGCCCCCTCCACCCTGCTCTGCTACCATCCTTCATTATATCCATCTTTGAGACTCACATCGTTCACCTTGCAAAACCAGGAGCCAAAAATGTATCTATGCATCGACAGGTTTTACTTCCCCAACACCACGACAAAATTACTCTCTGTACAAGTGTCACTGTGTACGGACTTCATGGCGAGTGTCTAATCCATAACTTTATATGCTGTCAGATGCCTTAGATGAAACCTAAAACAAGTGACTTACATGACAAGCATGACAACTTATGGCAACCCCAGACTACACCCCCCTCCCCCTCCCCATCCCTGCACTCCGCCTCTCTCCATCCATGCACATGTCACTTTTTCAAAGACCTTTCTGCACTATGACCCATATGGTGATGTACACTGGTTTTTGCTGCTATCCTGAGGTTAAAATATTGTTATGTTAGTTCCACATATATTCCATTTCCTATTTATTCCCTATTTAGACTCTGTAATTTTAAGTTTAAGATTTTTTTCTAGTATTAATACACTCTGCTGGGCTGACGGTGAGTCAATGCAGCATTATTTTGCTCAGATGTGCACTAACTGGTGTTCAGAATGACAATAAAGTAGATATTCTATTCTATTCTATTCTATTCTATTATATTCATACAAAAAAATGCTCTTTCAACCTCATAGACTGGCATATCGCTCCAGTATTACGACACATCCAATAGCAGCCATAACCATTTACCAAACTCCATTTCCCAGGGTTCTCTAATTCTTAAGCTTAGCACGCAATGTTCACTACACCTGGTTACAAATACAGCTTTGTCACTTATTTTATTCCCATGTAATTTTCAGGTTAAACAAAAAGCGCATGTGTGGATTTGCCGCATTAAAACGATTATGTTAGTAGTCCCAGTTTGAGTCTGTATATTCACTCGGTTTGGCTAACTTGGTTTGGGATTGGTTTAGGCTACCTAGGTTGCTGTTAGGGTTTTTAAAATAGTTCAGTATCTACAAGACGTACCAACAGTTACATTTTTGGAGCCGCACACTTTTGCCCCAGGGTGTGTTTCAGTACCAAATCCAAACTGTAGACTATTTTCTATGAAATACACCCTGTAATCATTAGACGTGACAGTGGGTGTGAAACTGAAGCACCAAATGTAACCGCAGAAATGTGTGGGAATAGCGAACACTGTCCATTCTGTCCCATAAAATAAAAGATCTGTTCATTCTAAACATGCCTGATAACGAATGGCAGTAACCAATCACTGCCACATGGTCCAGTTCTATCCATCCATCCATCCATCCATCCATCCACTGTCTGAAACCATGGGGAGTCCAGAGCCTATCCTGGAGGCTATGGGCATATTGCAGGTAACGCCTCAGGACGGCGCACCAGTCCATCACAGGGTCATTCGCACGTCAGTCACTCACACATGCACATCTGTAGGCAATTTGGTGAGTCCAGTTAGCCTCAGCATGTTTTTGGACTATGGGGGGGAACCGGAGCACCCAGAAGAAACCCCACACTGACACGGGGAGAACATGGTGACTCTAACCCAGGTCCCAGCTAAGCTTTGCACCATCGTGCAGCCCCTCCCAGTCCATCTCCTTTAGCTAAATCACACTTCAACCACATTTCTTTGCAGTGAGGACAGTAATGAGCCTCTTTGCCTTTTTTAGTTTATGTTTAAAAATGACTCTCTACAGTGTAATTGTGACCTCGTTCCCCCAGCTTACACTACACAGTGTCCTCTCTCCTGTCCTTTGTATTTCACCTCATCTAGACTGGGTGCTCTGCCTCATGGACAGGTAGTCTTGACGCGCATTCCGTGATTTGCAGAATTCATGTTTCCATCAGAAACAGACACATTTTAAATTGTCTTTTTTAGCATTAAATAAGCCAGTAATAGGGTGACATGGTGGTGCAGTAGTTAGCACTGTTGCCTCACACCTCTCGGACCTGAGTTTGAGTCTCTGCCTGCATTTCATGTGTGTGGAGTTTGCATGTTCTCCCTGTGTCGTCGTGGGGTTTCCTCCGGGTACTCCGGTTTCCCCCCACA
>JAODKE010000088.1:652561-681454 GCA_026779605.1 Mormyrus hasselquistii
ATGAGGAGGCCAAGATGGGGGGTCATGAGGAGGCTGAGACAGGAGACATGAGGAGGCCAAGATGGGGGGTCATGAGGAGGCTGAGACAGAGGGGGTACAAACAGTAACAATAGCGCAAACAAGGCAGGACGCTTTTCCGTTCGCACGGCGCATGATGCCCATCTCCTTCATTCACACTGCACAGAACCCCCCCCCCATTCGGCACACACTGTTCTTTCTTCTGAATGTTGCTTCTTTTCATTAATTCAGCTAATAAATTATTTTTTATTTCACAGAAAAAACCTGAGGAAGGCCTTTATGCTGTAAGTATTATTATGCCTATAGTTGTTATTCTTCTTATTGTTGTTCATTGCAGTGGTTTTCCTGGTTTCCACTGGATAAATGCAGTATTTTCTATATCTTTATGGTGATTCTTTATTTCTCCGCTTTTCTTTCTTTCATCCTCGCTCAGGGATTATCCCCCCATGTCCAAGACACTTATGACACCATCAACCCACACAAAAAGTGACCGGTGTGACAGAGAGAGCGGAGCAGTGCACTCTGCCGCACTCCCCCGCAAGCCGTGAAACCTCATTTTAAGCCATGTAATAGTTAAGCAGCAGTGCAGTGACGCATTTTAACGTTTAAAGCTACTGCACTTTGAGGACAATGGTAATAAGCCTCATCTGCTGCAGAGTATACTGATTGTAATTTGTTCTTAATTTATCTTTTATTTTTTCTGTTATTGTTAAAATACAAAAGATAAAAATATGGACGTAGGAATCTTCCGACTGCTTGTCCAGGTCAATGTCACCAGATAATTGTGTATATGTAAGGAAAGTGAAAATTGGATTAAGTTACAATTTTGATATTCGATTGTTTTCCCTTTGAGTAGTCGCAGCATATTGTATGAATGTGTTGAAATGTATATTTTCTGGCTTTTGCGTTCGTAAGACACATTAAGCGTATTTTTTATAAAATTACAAAATGAACTAAAATGAAAAGAATTCCAAGGGCTATTAAAGGCAGCCTTTTTGAGACTTTACTAATACTTAAAGTTATCTTGCTTTGAACTGTTATCAACTGAGTATGATTAAAACATGCTTTTTGTACAGGCGGTTTTGTGAATCGTGTGAATATGGCTGTGCAATGTAGGGATCTGAGTTTATCTGATGTGTCCCAGCGCTAGTGATTTTGTCTGTCATTATTGTAATGTTTTGCTAACACGGCAATAAAATGTACATAACAGATGTCCGAGTTCACCCTGGGCGCACACTCACGAAGTCACCATAATTGCATGCAATGGAAGACATAAGATTCACATGATTGGATTTCAGTTCATGATTTAAGGCCACGTTTTTCCTCTGGGTTTAGAGGATCTTATGCATTTAACGCTAAATGGCCCCAAGAATTTTGACACATACGCGTAAACACAGTGTAAAGTGTGCACATTTGCCCAACTTACTGATCTATGTGGCCTAATACACTGATATCACAAGAAAACAGGCCGCCACTAATATAAAAGGTCTCGTTCGAGTTCAATCTTTCTTGATTGTGCTATTTTGTTCGTGTGATGATTTTCTTCATGCAGCAGCACAGTTAGTCTGTCACCATGTTGGCTGACTACTTTCCAGGTGAACTCTGGATCTGGCTCCAGCGCGTGAAGGGGGCGGGACCGAGGAAAGGTCGCGCGCCACCTCCGACAGGTGCTCGCGGGAGGCGCAGGTTCTTGAAAGCGGCTCGCGTCTCGGATCTGCACATATTCGCCTCTATAAACGGCTTAGAACAGTTTCCTAACATATCGCTTTCGTCTTACCGAGTTGTATATTCTTTCTTTATTTTTTGTTTGTTTCTTGAAGTTTTCGAAGGAAAGTTAAAAACAGCGGGATTCATCACAAACCTGAGTGTTAACATATTGTTCTATTTAGAGCAGTTTGAGTTTTTATTTGTTTTAATACACTTTTTTATAGAAAAAAATATTTGTTATCTACAGTGGCGGTATAGTGACTCGGAACGCGAATTACTAGTCGTGGATATTTGCTTTACGAAAGTGGCATAAAGGGATTATTTAACTGAAAACGAACAGCAAGAAAGCTGATAAGGGAGCGTCCTGTCATTTGAAAGCATCTCCATAAGATCAAATTTTCTCCTGCTCCTTTGAGGATCATTTAATCCACTATTAAATCTCTTCTCTCTACTGTGGACGTTTATGGATACGGTCTTTAAGTCTGGGCATACCCGGCTGAGTTGAAACAAAACGGAGAAGCTGCCCGTTAATTTTGTGGTTTTTTCGCTTGAACGTCCTAAAATAAAGATCAATCGGATGTTGATGTAGTTCAAGCTGGCCGAGAGACCGCATCCGGATTAAGCGCAGTTTGCGGAACCCCTTGGGCGTGCGGACCGAAGAGGGATGGCGAGCCAGCGGCCCGTGTGGCTCATATTATTGTTCGGAGCATTAGGTAAGTTTTACATATCTCTGCTTTTAATATCTATATCATAGGCGTAAATCATGGGGGATGGGGGAGTTGTAAATCCCCTAATAATCATATCCAGCCAATACAATCCTCTGGACCCCCTTAAATTGATGGGGACCTCAACCCAAAGTTATGCCCTTTATATAACTAAATTATCACGCCGTTGTAATGACAGCTACATTAATAAGATAATGTCACATCTACTGAATAGGCTATTGCTGAATTTCTGGCAGATTGATTTTTCAGGACAGTTTTACCTTTTGCAATAAGGGAGCAATGATATTTTGGAAAATGATCAGGGTTTCCTGCTTGACAATAAATCAGGGGCAATCTGTTTCTTAGTCCTAGCGAGAGTAAACAGCTGAAAAAAACGTGCTAACAGGTGTGTGAAGCGTAAAAAAAAAATTAAAATGCAGCATGAATACATTTCAGGAGTGCTATGGCGTAAAAAAATAAATAAATCTCATAAATAGAACATGGGTATGTATCCGCATAAGGTGCCAAATAGCATATATACAGAACATATTACACACCATAGACGTGTCTCTTAGACAGTCATATACAGGACAGATGCAAGCAACGTTTTGGGCAGGTCCATACAAAGCAGATCTGGTGCAGAAATCACAATGGACACTTTTTTCCACCATCTCCCGGCATCTTGTTCATACTGGCACCTTACAGGCGGTTATCAACGAAGTGTCTGAAAGGATGCTGTGGCCAGTGCTCATTAATGAGGTGGGACATTAGGAACAGGAGGTTGGTGACAGCATTATTATGACAGTGCTGCAGTCGATGGCGTCAGTCGAGTGCCTTCGGCTGTCTTAGACCGTTGTTGGAAGTCTATCGGCCTGTAAATTTCCAACAACGGTCTACCTCAGTTTTCCAGGGCGGGTTGGCGAGTGGGTGTGAGCGTGTCATGGACAGAGCCTGCTCTTTTACATGCTGTCCGGCCTCAGCAGATCGATACACTGTGACCTGCTTTAAGGAACATCACTGGTTTGTATGGCTGTTTCTATGGTAGGGTCCATCTGTGAGTGTTAGCAGGGTTGAGTGGAATAGACTTGCACGCAAATATAGGCTGATGTTTCTTGTGTCAGGAGGTAAACACCGGAGCTGGGAACAGGCAGAACAAGTCCGCCAGCATAGCTTGTGCCGGCTCACTAGCTCTCCTGTCTGTCTTTGGCACCAGACCTAACAGTGTCCCCCTGCTAATTACTCAAAGTCAATGGTTTTTGTCCAGCTTTACCGCTCTCCTGTCACGCTGATTAAACCTGGGATCTGTGGTCCATGTGGACCTCCTGTGTATTCCGATTCCAGACAATCCCCAAGCAAAGCTGCAGGTCTACTGGAGGTTACAAAACATCTATTGCGCAGGTCCTTTAATGACTGTTGCGTAAAATGATTAAAATAGGAATCATCTATGCACTGGTATTAGTGACAAAATTTATATAAAACATTTTTATGGGTTATTTTATTTGCTTCTAAAGTTACATTTATCATACATGTTTAGTAGACCGAAAAATCTGTATTAATACCCATAACTACTAATGCTTATCCAGTATGTACTTCATGTAACAATCAGTTACAGTGGTAATTAAATCAATATGTCAAATTAGGATTGAGTAGGCGCATCTCTTCTTTGGCTTGTTTTGCTGAATACAAGTTTGGCCTGTTCCGGAAACTACCAGGGCTGGGCATCAAACTGGGTTCGTCAAATTCCATCTCTGTCTTTCATCCCATCAGCAATGTCAGGTATTCTCCCTGAGTCCCTGCGAGGTCTTCCAGTGTGTCTCTCAAAAACAGGAGTGCTGACGTTTGCCCTGTCCGTTCTTTAGTGTAGCGCGTTCACCACAAGTCTGTGTGTCTGTTCACCTAGTGCTTCCCGGTCTTTCTCATTCTCATCCTGTCTCACTTCTGAAATTAATATTTTAAACTAGAGATAAAACGTTTTGTACAGCCACCCAAGAGTCAAAATAAAGTACAGTATTTTATATTTTAAAAATACAAAAATACATTTCATATACTTCTATTGTATATCAGCCTGTTCTTTCAAAAGCACTCTGACTCAAATGGGCAAACATAAGAGCAACATTTTTTTTTATTGCTTAACAAGACACAATACAAATGTAGAAACCAAACAAAAGACCAAATACTCTGAAGTGTCTTGTATATCCCAACTACTCACGGGAACATTCACATAATTGTAAGTAAATCGAAAGACAAAGCAATAATAAAAATTTCCAAAGGATTTGCTGTTTTGTAAATGACCAAACTTCTTAATTCTTTGCACCACAAATAAAACGACTGCGAAACAAAATTTAAAATGAAATATGACTTTATGAGTTCAAGAACTTCACCCAGCTTCTTCTTAAAACTTTAAACACAAATAGGCCATAAATGACCCATTTGCCGGTATGACCCTTCATTAAAATGTCTGAAAGAAACTAACACACATGCTGTCAAGGAGTCAACTTGGCATAAGTGCAGCTTCCAGTGAACGCCCAGGTCCAAGTTATACGAAGTACTGGAGTAGGAGCTACACAGAACCTACCAAACAAGGAAAGACCTTAATACGCTACTCATTATATATGCTCAGCCCAACTCTCAAATACATGAACCCACAGCGTGTGTCCAGTGGTGTGAGAATGTCTCTATGCTACATTCTTACATTATTATGACCATCTAATGATCAGCCACATTCATATAATAATAGATCTTGATTACATGATCAGCATGTTGCTCTCTGTATGTTCTTTGACGTCGGTGAGTCAGGCACTCGGCATATAAGGTTAGTAAGGTGTGAGTTCGGCAGTATCGTGGTTTGAGGCTACTCAGCTGCCTCAGTGCAGCTTAATAGCATGTAATCCTTCAGGGAATGGAGGTAACCACTAACCGTACTGGAAAGTCCTACAGGTGATTTCCAGGCCGTCTCCCCATGAGTTAAAGCTTAACAGCTTAACTTAGACTGGTTCATGACATGACAACAACTAAACGCCCAAATCTGTGAGATAAAAATAGAGCGGTAGTGTGTAGAGTTGCTGCAGTCCTGACTGCATCCCAAAGGAAATGTTACAAAGAACTCGTACTGGTTAATAGTTCATTTGCACGACTGTATTGCAGTTCTTCGCTTGTATGATCTTGCTCTTCATAGCTTGGGGAATCACAGCACGGGTCAGCCGACATGTGTCACCCCTGGAACTGGGGGTTAAGGGCCTTGCTCTTGGCCTACAGACGTGTGACGGTTCTGCTGAGGCCGAACAAGCAACCTCATGATCAGAGGTGCAGAGACTTGGCCCGCGGAGCCACACCCCACCTCTAGCTGCTGCATGTAATTCACGATAGGAACATTTCTGCAAGCAGGAATCACCCGGTATGCCTGCAAGGCAGACTGTGAGTCCGGTCAACAGTTACAGGAAGTGTTCGGTTGAAGTTATGGCTATTAGCAAAGGTGCCACCGGTTATGAAACGTAAAGGTCCGCAGTGAGTGATGGATCACAGCACTGGATACGGAAGTAGCACTATTTTTGTGTGGTATCAGTTTGCCAGTTCTTTGAAGACTTTGAAGGACTTTAAAGGTCCTGAATAAGCAAGCAGGAAAAGCCGGCTTGCAGTTCAGCAGATGGATCTACTTAAGGAGCCAGGGGTGTAGATTTAAGTCCCCGGAGGCCCCCAGCTCTTAAACTGTACCTTGCCTGCTCATGCACAGAATATTCATAAGTATTCTATAATCTATAAATAACTCTGCAGATTACTTTTAGTTTTTAGCATTTGCAAAAACTCACTGACACAGTTCCTAAAAGTTGAAGAACTTTTTTTTTTCTTACAGGAAGTTAACAGAACTTTAAGTACAATGCTGATTTGTTACGGGTTGTTTACCATCTCAAATGTATGGTGTACAGGCAGACTTAAGCAATATTTCTTTAAATCAAGTTTAAATCATTAACACTACATTTGCTTTTCATTCCGGTTAAAGATTGTTCAACTCTGACATTGTGAAACTCTCTTCCTCTCTTTCTTTCTTTCCTTCTTTCACTATTTTTGTTTCTCTGCCGTCTGGGAGCCAGTTTTGCCCTGACAGTGCTGCTCCGGTGATTTTCTTAAAGTCTCTCATAGATCTGCATATTTTCCCACGTTTCTGGTGCAGCACAAACCCAGCGCGCAGCATTAATCTGTTTTATCTGTCACACATGCACACAAGCCTCTGTCATTTGTGGTATTTGTTCCGTGTGTCGGATGTACCCTTTGAACCGGTAGATAGCGGCAAGCCGGTTTGGTTTTGCAAGGCCATCGCGCTGCCAAGGTGTGTGAAACGTCCACGTTCGCTGCTGCCTTGGCAAGAGACCAGCCAGCTCGCGTTACTGCCCAGCAAGCGGCCAGTGTGCTCCACACTCTGGCTCACAGCCAGTTGAATCCCACTGGCCTTCAGTTGCCAGGGACATATCCTGTTTTCCTGTTGCTTCAGCAGCATGTGGCTCTGTGGGTTAAGACTCTGTGACCAGAGGGTTGTTGGTTTGAATCCCGAGGCTGGCCAACTGATCTCTTTTGCTCTTGAATGGGGCCCTTAAGCATAAAAACTTCTCCAGCGATGTCAAGTGCCTCACGCTGACCACAATCTTAGCCTCTGTGTGTGTGTGTGTGTGTGTGTGTGTGTGTGTGTGTGTGTGTGTGTATGTCTGTGGTGGCTAAAAAAGAATTGTGGAAGTAATAATGTTACAATGGTGAATTTTTCCAAAGAATAGAGAAAATGTCTTTAAATTACAATATTTTTTTAGCAGTTAGTTATTTCAAACTTATTTGTTTCATAATTGTATCTCCACCTCTGTGGGTCAGAGGTGAATGTGTATGATATGTGAAATGTAAAGAATCCTATGTACTTGTTCAACTAACAATAAAGAATCATTATTCATTACACAGATGCCCCTTGACTTACAATGTGGTTATGTTCAGATGAGCCCATCTTAAAATGAAAATATAAGCTGGATATGATGTGACAAGTAACTAATAACTACTGTCACTGAAAAATAAACACACAACTACTATAGCTAAGTAAATAGCAGTAATTGAAAAGTAAATACATGAATACATGTTAATCCTATCATTAAATGTACAGTATTCCTTGGTGAGAAACAAAAAAAAAACACCGGGTGATACGTTGGTAAACACTGTATGAGATGTTTACGTTCGCGATGGCAACAGAAACCGGAAGCGTGACTGGGTGGACGCTGGCATCGCCCGTCATCAGTAGGACGTATCGTACGGCATATCGCTAGCCTGGAAACATCAAAATTCATACTTTGATGACTACTGAATGCACATCCGACCCCCGTAATGTTGAAATATCGTAATATGAATCACCGTAAAGCGAGGAGCACTTGTGATTATTCTATAGTGATAATAAAATGACCTGCTTTGCTTTTGCGGTTTTATTATTTTTGGCATCTACGGTGTAATGGTACGCGTTTGTCCAGTTACACGGGTAGTGTGACGGAAGGGCTTGTGACTCAGAGCTCCGTCCAGCTCTGACTCGGTTACCTATTAATGAAATTGTCTGTTTTGCTGCGGGCGGGATGGCAAACGGCGTCGCGTGACACAGGCGGGAGGGAAGGAGCTGGGCTGGGATTGTAAATGGGCTGAACAAGAAGGCAGCAGTGTTGGCCTCAGCTTTGGGGCAGAGACACGCCGAAACGGAACGACTGTCAGGTGGCGCCGGGCCCTCGGCTGTGGCCTCGTTTGGCCACTAGGGGTCTTGGTTTTGTTAACAGAGACAAGGAAACTTACCAAACAACTCGTTGGATTGGAAACGAGATGATGTGAGCATTATGGACCGTTACTGGGGTAGTGTGTGGTTTAACAGGTTAGTAGACTGCCTGTGATGGGAAGGTCACTGGTTCAAATCCCCAGGTCATTTCACCTTTGGGCCCCTGAGCAAGACCCTTAACCCCTCAGAGACTGACTGATGATACCTTCTTTCAGGGTCACTCTGGAAAAAATGTGACAATAATAAAAAGCAAATACTATGTGCCCTGATTCCCTGCCTTGATCGCATGGTTGTGGACATGGTTCAGCTAACAGCCATTAGAGTGGAG
Source organism: Mormyrus hasselquistii (assembly GCA_026779605.1). Lineage (NCBI taxonomy): Eukaryota > Metazoa > Chordata > Actinopteri > Osteoglossiformes > Mormyridae > Mormyrus > Mormyrus hasselquistii. Next base: position 661,101 of record JAODKE010000088.1, read on the forward strand.
AAATGGAGAGATGTTCTGCATGAGAAATGTGTGTCCCCCTTCTTGTGCTGTAGTCTGTCCCCTTCCCCCTTCTTGTGCTGTAGTCTGTCCCCTTCCCCCTTCTTGTGCTGTAGTCTGTCCCGCCCTCCCCTTCTTGTGCTGTAGTCTGTCCCCTTCTCCCTTCTTGTGCTGTAGTCTGTCCCCTTCCCCCTTCTTGTGTTATAGTCTGCCCCGTCCCCCCTTCTTGTGCTAAATTCTGTCTCCGTCCCCCCTTCTTGTGCTAAAGTCTGTCTCCGTCCCCCCTTCTTGTGCTATGTACAGATCACGGTTGTTACTGACTGTCTCTTTCTCTCCCCTCTTCTCCCCGTCTCCCTCGTTCTCTCTCCTTCCCCACTCTCCCCCCTTCTTTCTGTCACTCCTTCTCCCCCACTCCCTCTCTCTCCCCCCTTTCTCATTCCCTCTCTTTCTCCCTCCTTCCCTCCCTTTCTCTGTCCCCCACCCTTCTCTCTCTCTCTCTCTCTTTCTCTCTCGCAGCGCCCTTGCTATGGGGCCAGCGTTTGCAGCCCCCCCCCCTGATCCCAGTACGCTCCATGGAGGGGACGCCCTCCCGGCTGCCCTGTCAGTTCCAGGAGGGAGATGCCAGCGTGAGTGTGGTGCAGGTGACCTGGACCCACGAGATGCCAAACGGCACAAGAGAGATGGTCATCACTGCCCACCCGACGGAGGGACTCAAAGGTAACCCTGCTCTCGCCGATTAGCCTCTCTGTGCCGGCTGGCTCCTCGGGGGAGTTCAGACGGCGCTAATCGCTATCACTTAGCAGGTGTCTAATTAAGGTGTCCTTTGACGTTCACAAACATGCTTTATTGTTTCCAGGAAATGGTGACGTGAAATCAATAGGTGGCACAGATAGGTTAAATCGAATTTCCTCATTCCCACGTTCTCCTCTCGCCCAGCGGAATTCATCTACGCCCAGATGAGCCCGATCTGCCGGGTTATCGGAGGATAAGCTGAATTCCAAAGACACCAACCGTAAAACACAAGAGCTATTCAGGCGGGAAGAGGCTCGCAGCCTGCTGCGAATGTCCAGTTCATCATTATTATGGATGCTAGAGTGACGTCGTTCTTTGAGAGAATGATGCCCTTGTCATATTTATCTTAAAGATATAGCGCTGTCTCCTTGGCAATGACAGTGAACCCAGCCTGTTTCATTCAGTGTCCTCCGCTTCCTCATCACAGACTCTGCACTGTCAGCACTTAATAACCCTCCACCTTGCCAGTGCATTTCCATTCCTCTGGTATTTTCTCATTTTGATTGATAATGATCACTAATTTCACTATAGTGCTACGTTGCGGCTGCTGTCGGGTGGATCAGTCGGTCTTTTCCTTTGTAATATTTTTTTGTCGAAGGTCTTGATGTGTTTGGTCCATGTAGCCCATCTTGCGGCGTAAGAGGGTCCCACACTTGATTCGGGAAACTCGAATGTGTGTGTGGTGATGAATGATCTTTTGGCTCAGTAGGGGGCGCTGCTGCATTACGCCTACAGCGTTGGAGGTTCGAATCCCGCTTCTGCTCAGCTTACATGTTCTCTGTGTATTGTGTATTGCCCTGGTATCCTCTTGTAGTCCAAAGACGTAAATGCTGGTTGTTGTCTCTAGGTTGCCAGTATTGTCTGATTTGTTTTGTGGTCTGTATGAGCTGTCATCCTGTGCGGGGTGTGACTGCCTTTTAGTGCTACCTCCCTCCTTGTCATCCCAACCAGGATAAGTTGCTGTAATAGGGATTAATATATTTACTATGGTTTTCAACATCTTGGAAATTTTATGTGCCCTTCCCCTGATTTGTGCTTTCAATATCCCATCTGAAATGGCTGATCTGTAACCCATCCGCCCCTTTTTCCAATACTGACCGCCAGTGGTCGTGTGTGACCCAATAGCCAATCACGCTGCACGTCAATTCAACAGTGACTACAGAAGATTCCCTCCTTTTTCAGAGTTTGGTGTATTCTCGCACCGGGTGAAATTCGAGAGCGACGACCCCATGACCAGCGCGGCGCTGATCATCCAGAACACCGTAGAGTCGGACGAAGGGCGATACACTTGCCATATATCCACCTTCCCCTTGGGAAACTTTGAGCAGCAGCTGTTGCTGACAGTGTGGGGTACGCCTCATTCTCTATCTTATTAATATTGTAACTTATAGTACCGGTAATTACTCCAAATTGGGTGCTTATTAATGAATTCCTTGCATAACTTCATAGTGTAGTCATGCAGTTGGTTGTTATCGTCCCCGTGCGGTGCCTCCGCCCGTCTGATTTTTGGTTTCATCCTCCCAGTCAAGCCCATCTACTCCCTGGAGCCAGTGGTGTTAGTGGAGGGTCAGGTCCGGAGCGTGGCGGCCACCTGCCGCTCTGTGGCGCGCCCGATGTCCGTGGTGACCTGGGACACTGAACTGAAGGGTCAGATCCAGGACCGCAGTGCCAATAACCGGGTCGTGACCACATACTTCTTCGTTGAACCCCTGCGCAGCATGAATGGGAAGAAGCTGGACTGCCTGGTCTCGCACCCGTCTTTAACGCAGCCCCTCCGGATTTCCAACCGCCTGGTTGTTCACTGTGAGTCTACTGGATTTCACCTGATTATGGGCTTTACCTGTCAATGAATATCCCTCCTTTTTTTTTTTTTTTTTAAAAAATCTGTGGCATTACATACTGACCGCAAGCTTATCCTGCCTTTACCGTGACATATCTTCGCTGTTCCCGTAAGCGTACTTTGCTGTGTGTTTGTGTGACTCCTTCCTGCTTGCGCCGTGAGCTTGCCCCGCCTTTCTACTGGCCGTAACCTTCATGGTGTCTGTTTTACCGTCAGTGTATCGAGATGCAGGAAAAAAAAACAAGTTATGCTGTGTCACACACATTTCTTAGTCTGCTTCAGAATTAAGTAAACAGTATTGCGGCATTTCCGTCTCCTTATCCACAGAATAATCGCGCGGCTCAGACTTCCTTCATCCAGTCCTTAATTTTCCCGTCTTGCCCTGTGTTGGACTTGCGGAATTCTAAAGCGGGTCCTTGTTTGTGTAACCCCCCGTGTCAGAGCGTGCTTGTGTGTCTGACGTGCAGATCCCCCTGAAGCTGCAATCAGCGGTTATGAACAGACCTGGCTGGCAGGACAAGAGCGAGCCTCACTGAAGTGCAAAGCCACAGGGAATCCAGCCCCCAGCTTCTCCTGGAGCAGGTACCTTCCGTCTCTGTCATGTCACGTCATGACTCCTGTGTGCTTTGTTCAGCGGATTACTGTCTGCCGCTAGTTTCGACTACATACACACACACACACACACACACGCACACACATATATACAGACCTGTACTTGTATCTTTGTGGGACCTGAAGTACAAAAATGATTAACTTTAGCCCCTAACCAGCCCTACCCTTAACAAGTAACCAATGTACAAGTCTTTCAGCATTTTTAGTTTTTTGATTACAGTCACTGATTTTCATAAAATTGAGGTTATTCTTATGGGGACTGAAAAAATGGTCCCCACAACATCAAAATAGCAGGTTTTTATCACGTTTCAGAACATTTGGTCCCCACAACATAAGGTATACCTGCACCACACACACACACACACACACACACACACAATGATAAAGGACCAGACTGGTGCCTTGAGCAGTTGCCCGATGGCTCCTGCTCATGGGGAAAACACACACACACGCACACACACACACACACACACACACACACACACACATATATTCATGCGTTCACTTCCTCTTGTGCAAATAGACCGCACTAGAGGCATACTCGCTTGCTTCTGGCAAAGCGTGCTTTTCGCAGTCGTGTGAGCGTGCACGCCCATGGACAGTTAGGGCAGTCGTTTCTTTCCTCTTCTCGGTGTAACGCAATATCTGTGGCATCGTGTTGCGACTTGCGGCACAACAGCGTCCGTTTCTACGCTCCTCACAAAGGAGGGACAGGCAACACAATCTCCACGATGAGCCTGAAATTCCAGAATGTGCAGAGAGAGAGAGAGACTAGTTCCCGCTAATTATTTAAAGACAAAGCCCATGTAATTAAAGGATCACGTTTTGCATTCCTTGAATTCCATAACTACTGCTGTAATGCGTAAACAGTGTGGGCTGAATCGGCAGTTGGTTTGCCAGGTCACACACAGTTACTCGTCACATATATACGTCCGTGAGCGTCAGAGCAATACAGACATGCACGAAATTAATTTGGCAAGAGAAAAGAAAAGGTACAGGTCACAGACAGCATGATTGTTCAGCTGACAGCGTGGGGTCTTTATAGGTGAGGATCAGCTGCTGGTTGTGTCCCCGGGAGATACGGGATCTTTTCAGGTCATGGAAAACCAGAAAAGCAACAGAGAAGCCCCCAGATGCACTTTTGGGACAGTGCTGCAAGGATAGATACTTTATTAATCCACAAAGAAATTCCATCCATCCCTCCATCCATCCATCCATCCATCCATCGCACATGCAGACAGTAAAAATGATATTTAGGCTATAATAGATAGATTATAGACAACAATAAGTGATGACAGTGCAAAGAATGTCAGGGAAAGTCTTGCAAGGAATTCTGTAGTAATGGCTCAGAAATAAATACTGTTGCATATTGAATGAATGAATGATCTGTGACAGTGCCTAAGCTGTTAAGGTTCAGTCAGAGTACAGTCAGTTCTGCTAAAACACGTGTGATGTCACCGCGCAAATCTCTCCTAACATGACCGATATATTAGTCTAATGCAATACAGAATCGCATTTGTGTTTGTGTGATTTTCAGTCACTGAGAAAAGCACTACATGAACTACACCACAATATGATCTTAGTAAGAAACGCTACCCGCACACAAAGACAGCCATTCAGGTGAACCATTGCTGATGTCCAATTCGAGAACAAGTCATTCTTTCGAACCGGTTCTTTTCAGTCAGTCGGTGGAACCGGTTTTGAAATCTAAAATAATCACACTTTTTGTAGGCTACATCCACGCATCGCACAGGTGTAAAAGTCAATGAATATTTGACATCATCATATAAAAAACAGTAGCCATTTTTAATTCCCTTATATTTGCTTTTTTTAGACTGTCTATAGCCACACCATCTTTTGTATTTATGTTGCTGTGTGCATGCCCAGCCACACGGTGCCTCTCTGCATATTGTAACCTGTTGTGTTCATGCCGTGTGCATTCCCGGCCCTTCTGCATACAGTAATCCGTTGTGCTTGTGCTATGTGAATGTCTGGCCGCATGGTGTCCTTCTGCATACTATAACCCGTTGTGTTCATGCTGTGTGCATGCCCGGCCCCTCTGCATATTGTGATCCATTGTATTTGTGCTGTGTGCATGCACAGCTGCATGGTGCTCCTCTGCATACCATAAGCTGTTGTGTTTTTGCTGTGTGCTTGCTTGGCTGTGCACATGCCCAGCTGTTTGCTGCCCCTCCGCATACCGTAATCCGTTGTGTTTGTGCTGTGTGCATGGCCGGCCGCATGGTGCACCTCCGCATACCGTAATCCGTTGTGTTTATGCTGTGTGCATGCCCGGCTGCATGGTGCCCGGCTGCATGGTGCCCAGCTGCATGCATGTCTGTTTATATAGCTAAGCCATGGTTATAAATATCAGCCATGGTTCCTTAGTACCTCAAGCAGATTGCTGTACACGATGTGGAGTGAGATCACGATGCTGAGTTGCTCTGGCTTGAGAAACAGCGTCTGCGGCGCCATCGAGTGGCAGCGCAGCCAAACAGCACCTAGTGGCTGCCATCGCTAGCTAGCATTGCCCATCTGAAGAGGCCATCTGCCAGATGCAGCTGCTCGCCGGAGTCAGCCATACTGTCCTCCAGGGGACCGTAAGGCTGTTCAGCCTCCATTGTGCAGTCACCTTGGTGCTTGTCGCCATGGAGGCCTGTAACGCCAGGTCCGGAGAGTGACTACACATCTCAGTGCCGAGGATCCATTTCTCCATTTTCTTACAGAAACGGCGGGCCCCTGCCTCTTGAGGTGTCTGTACAGGGGGAGATGCTGTCATTCAATCGGCCCCTGCTTGCGTCAGACTCCGGGGTGTATGAGTGCTTCGCCAGCAACAGTGTAGGAACTGGCAAGGACAGTGTCAATGTCGTAGTGACAGGTAGGGGCGCCCTCATCGCAAGAGTTTATCAGTTCCATGACTCTGTGATCATGAATTAACCTCTGTGTGAAATTAGTATAGTTTTAATGGATCATGTTTCTCAGGAAAAAAAAGAACTCTGAAGGCATGAATACATACTACAAATGCATGCTAATGTAAATCTGACACCAGCAAACCTGAAAAGTAAAATTGTCCAGTAGAGTGAACATGATTTTCTAATAGGCAAAATCTCTATGAGATGCAAGGTGTGTAATTACACTCCTGCTAGCATATCTAAGCTCCTGTTTGACCCCCTATATATGAGTAGCGCTATAGGTGCTGCCCAACATTAATCTGTGTGTGTCTGGGACCCTCCTCCTTTCTCACATGGCTAGTGAGAGGCGTTTGATCCTAATACCCGCTGCACTGCTGCCTCATGTGACTGCAGTCTGTAGTCATGTGTTCATGCCCACACTGCCCCCTTGTGTCCATCATAATGAATCACATGCTCCTCCTCTCTCCCAAACCGAGACACGGACCGAAGGGTCGCCCACAACCCAGTGATTGTCAATGCTCTGTGTGGCGTCATCGGCGTGCTGCTGGTGATCACGGTGGTTGCTCTCGTCGTGGTGAAATGTCACTATCAGAAGAAGAAGAAGAAGCTGGAGAAACAGCTTGATGAAAAGAAGTAGGTTGGGTGACAATGTGTGGACCTCCAGACTCGTCTCGGATATCGCGTGATGTTTATGTCAGTGGTGACCATGTCGGTCCCGAACTGATACCTCAGCTTCATTAGATTTCCGTCTCCATCTTGCACTCATTCCAGAGAGGAGCTGATTTCTCTATCAAGACAGAATTCTGTCCGAAGACTGAACTCCGATCGCCGCGCGTCAGATCCCCGCATTCAGGTACCCACACGCGGACATCTAACCCTCCATGCCTGATTCTAGTCACCGAGTCGTGACCCAAATAGAGACTTTTAAACCAAATTTGTTTCTTCATACGAATGTTCTAACTGATGTGACCATCAGTGGTAGCGAGTCTAACATCAGAGAAGACGTCCTTCATGACAAAAGTGTGACGTTGGAAAGATTTATTTACCTACAAGTTGAGGAACCGTGTTCTACACGACTGTACAGCATCCCAGCAGTAAAACATGCCAGATTAACCAGCATCCACGTCTACATGAATATATAATACAGTTTCATTTCTTTTTCCTTTCAGCTGGAAGACAGTGTTGCCCTCAGACTGGAAAGTGCTATTTCTACTCTCAGGGTAATTAAACACGAGTTTACGGACGGATCCTGGAGTATTTTACGTGTTGCTTAGCTGTGGCGGTACGAATGATCGACTTTGGGTGTATCCCAGGATCTTTCAGCCCGGGGTTATTCCCGGTATGATGGAGGCATGGCGGACGAAGAGGCAGAGACCATGACTGGCGACTCCCTGCATAACCCACTGTGGCCTGAAGACGAAGACCCTGACGGCTATGTGGACATGGACGGCGGGAGACAGGCCTCCAGACACAGGGCTGAGTCCTTCCTGAGCAACTCGACTTTGGTGAGAGTCTGTATAGGAGGGAAGATCATACAGAACATGCTTGTTTCTGTGAATCTGAGTGACGTTTTGGATACATGGTGTATACGGTGTGTGGCTTTTACCAAGGGGGTTCCACCCTTCCTGTTTGGCAAAAACCCCCCATGGCTGATTTTTAACCCAGTCTATGTTTTCCAAAAGCATAGTCGCTAACGACGTCAGTAACTTGCATCGTTGGAACCATGCAGCTGAACAGTCCCAACTCCGCCAGTTGGGAAATGTACCCCTAGTTATGACTGCCCATGGTCAGGTCATCAGTTTAAGTCCCAGCGAGAGCTGAGTGATGGCACCGTTGGGCCCTTGAGGAAGGCCTGTGATTGTAGTTGTTCCAGGCATTGGGTGACCCTTCTTATTCAATTGTTGTTGTTTTGGATAGAATCTTCTCCTTGATAAATAAATGTACCGGTAAACATGAAAATGAAATGAGAACTTTTCTGCCGACTTCTTCCCGCATGTCAGTTCCTATCCTTCCCTCCATTTTCTCTCTCTCGCTCACGTTCTGTCTGTTTCTCCGGACATTGGTATTCATCCATGCCTCCGTACCATCTGCAGGGGCGGAGCAGCATGACAGATGTGGCGGGTCTGCAACGTCTGGGTTCAAGAGAGCGGATGTCGCTCATGAGGTCCAGCCTCTCTGGAGGGTCAGTGACGCGACATCCGGGGTCGAGGGACCAGGCGGCGACCGGAAGGTCCAGCATCTCCGCCTGGTCGGCAACGCAAGCCCTGGGTTCCAGGGACCAGCTGTCTGTTGCACAGGCTGGCATGGGGGTGGAAGTCCAGCACCTGGGGATCGGTGAACGGGTACCTTCGGTGCGGAGCATCAGCGCGAGGATACCGATGAGGCAGCACGTGGGGCCCCGATCCCGAACCTCCCCAACACAAGCCTGTGAGGAGAAATGGGAGGATACGGAGGAGGAGATGTTCGGAGAGGACGACTGCAGGACAAACAGCAGTCAGATTTCAGAAACCATCTCCAACCACTTTCAACCGAACAACGGATTCCTGCAACCCAAACCCCATAACAAAGCCATCCTGCTCCACCCCAGGAGTCAGATCATATAGAGATCAGTGTAGAGCTTCAGGTTTAGAACTTCCTGTGGAACTTCCTGTCAGCTGACTCTGTAATGGGATGGTTAATATGCAACATATCGCCAGACTGTCTTGTGTTTAAATGTTGAACGTACTGGGACGTACACTGAGCCAGAGGGTTACTAGCTGAAGTCCCGCGTAGATCCCTGTTGTAAAACTTTGGCTGTGGTGCTTGAGCTGTGCCAACGATATTCCCAGCAGTGAAATGAGTTCAGTGTTATTTTGGATGAAAAGGTGAACAAAGAAACTGAATGTAACCTGGAGAAAAGTGCCGGTGAAAATAAAGGAAATAGCCACAAACTGAGATGATGTCCCATAATCACAGCCTATCATGAGGAAATCTTGATGCTTCCAGCAGTTTCTTCAGTGACTCCATCAGTTTGTGGGTTGGATTTCCCTTCACGTGGTCGCCGCAAGGACGCTTTGTTGATATCTCATTCTGTAGAGGTAACAGGTCGTAACAAACCATCGGATACCTACCACCTTTGTCTCACAACGCCATTTTTCTCTTGTTTATGTGTGATATTCCATCTGTTAAAATGATTTTCACTAACATGGTCTCAGCAAGTGAAGCGATCACGGGCTGATCGCTCATTTTTGCTTATTCAGTCATGTCACCTGTTGCGTAATTATCTTGTCTTGTACATTGCATTTATATCTGTTCATACTATGTTTACAATTTTATTCAGCTTATGACTTCTAAAAAGGATTTCTAAGATGTCTAGAATATATATTTATATATTTTTGTGTCATGCGTATTCAAAAATCATTTGTAAATCTTTAAGTTTGTTTAGTACACATCGAGTGAAAGGTTGTTGGTGGAAGTTAGAGGTTCTGAAGAGTGAAATAAAGCAGCGACATGAAAACACCATTCAGACGGTTTCATTTTGCTCGATGATAAAGCCGTCCTTGACAATCTGTTCTTTGATGAAAAAAAGGGGAAGTGATTTCTCTACCTCAAGTGTTTTGATAAAGGCTGCACATAATTGTGATGATGGAACAAAATTTTAACTTTTCAGTTCTACTGAACAATCAGTAAATAATCATCATACGATTATGTGCAATGACAGGACTTGTATTTCCCTGAAAAGCAAAAAGAGGTATACATATTCCAGCAGAGTCTTGTAGGTACCCTTTGTTGAGACGTCGTAAACAATCGAGACTCGAGGAAGAGACAGAGCCTTGGGCTTAAGGTACCATTTGAGATTTTATTTTTGAGTCAAAAAGGTGAAGATTAGGCCTAATTTCTTTGTGCTTGAACTAGAGGGGAGTCATCTCAAATTATGCCTAAATGTCTGAAGCATTTTTATTAATTTAAACTGCGCTACATACAGTAGCGTAATAAAAGTTCTCGCACAGAGAAACCACAAAAAAATTCGGGCATTCTAAATATCAGTAACAAACACATTTAAATAGTAAAATTATGTCATATGTGGAAAATACAATAATTCATTAAATATTTGCCATACGGTTTATGCGTTCAATAGTGTAGTCACTAAATAGACCTCTGTAACGTACAATAGATATTATTTCAGCATTTACTGAGAATTGATTTTAATGCAAATGGTATCATGGATCACATTGCTTATGCAGTTTCTGTTACACAATTATATAGAAAGTGAAGAGCAAAAGGTATTTAGAAATCCATCCATCCATCCATCCATCAATCCTCTATACCACTGACACTAAATGACACTCATACCGAGACAATGGAGGCTTTGCTTCCGTGGAGACTTTTAGAAAAGGTAAATGCAGATGTTGAGTAAAATATTAAAATTACCTTGGTACCCCAAAAGCCCTGAAGCAAAATATAATCATGTTGAAGTAAGAAACAAACTGTTTAGCTTCACTGTTTGGTTAAAAAAAAAAAAAAAAAAAAAAAAAGTTATTCAGTGAAGAATATAGCATCTTAATTTCATGTTATACATAAAGGATCTTTTTGCATAATAAAAATTGCCTCTGTGCTGTTTTTCACTGGAGAAAGGAATTAGACGTTTTGTGGCAAGTGTAATAACTGGCAGTCTAATACGCTGTGAATTAGTATTATGCAAATACAAAACGATTAAACCCGCAGTGGATTTGCTGGTGCGTTTTAAGATTACTCTGAAGGGTGAAGCACTTCCCGCACTGTTTGCAGCTAAACGGCTTCTTCCCGCTGTGGAACCTCTCGTGCCGTGTGCAGTTATCCTGCCGGGAGAAGCGCTTCCCGCAGAGCGTGCAGCTGAACGGTCTCTCCCCGGTATGGACGCTCTGGTGAGTTTTCAGGCTCTTCTGCTGCGTGAACTGCCTCCCGCACTCGAGACAGCTGTACGGCTTCTCACCCGTGTGACTCCGCTGGTGAATCTTAAGGCAGGTCAAACGGCTGAAACTCCTCCCACAGTGCGAACACCTGAACGGTTTCTCCTCCGTACACACCTTCCGGCACGTCTTCAGCATCTTTGTCATGTTAAAACTCGTGCCGCTCAGCATGTGTACGTACCTATCCGGTGCGTCCGTTTCCGCACCTTCCGTACTTTCGCTCTGCGTCATTTTCTCCTCTGGCCCTCCGTAATGCTGCTGTCTGGCCGGTATTGTCACGTCGCCTCTTCTTGCAGGGGTAGGTTTCTCTCTTCCCTGTCGTGTCTGTGGTGTCGGCTCGTCGCGGTGTACAGGGGATGCAGCCACGTCCTCATCCGTCGCCATGGAATCGAACGTGCCGAAATGCAGCTTCACATTAACGGCCAAGGACGGATTGCCGCAGCTGTTAAAAAGAGCAGGGGGAAGTGGCAAGTCTTCCTGCGATTTCTGTGGAGGATCTGCAGGTTCCGTGCAGCTGTCTTGCACAAAGGCGGTCCACAGCTGGCTGACTTTCCCGTCCGTGGCATATTCTGTGCTGTGGTTCAATCTTCCCGCTCTGTATTCCAGCCCTGTCAGATTTGGTTTCTGGGCTGCACATCCTTTCCAGGACTCCGCCTTCATCCCGAACGGCAGCCCATCCAGCTCCTGGTCATTTATCTCGGTCCCTCGTGGCTCGCAGAGAACCTTGGGCTCTTCCGAAGGTGTCTGCGTGACTCCCTCGGCATCCTGACCTTCTTGGAGTTTTTCTGCAGGGCCTGTAGAAAGTCAAGTCCATTATATAACAAGCAGTACGGCTGTATAAAAGAAACTGAAGTATGGACTGTGCAAAGACGATCATAACAATTACAGACGCGGCATTGATTTTACCCTCTCTGTTGACGTCCAGCCATCTCTGGGGGTCACTGTTCCACCAGTCATCATCAAGCATTTCCTGTTTGATATGAGTTTCAGGCCTCTCTTCTTCCACCCCTGGAGCCTATATTGAAAAAAAGTCCCCAAACATGTCATGTAGCAAATCAAACAAGTTTTGTGGTCAAAGTACATACAGCCGTTTTCCACTCACTGTGTTGTACAGAGGCTCGATTTGATGCTGGGCTGTTGACCTCTGCTCTCTCCACACACTAATGCACAGCTGTTTTTCTTCTGTGAGATTAAAACATAAACAGATAATAATAATAATAATAATAATATGTGATGCCTTAGAAATACCTTGTATTGGATGACACCATCAACATATATTACAAAACCAAGAATACAAGAGTACATTATTTACAAATACAGTATATTAAGGGATAACATACAAGAAAAAACTACAAAATTAGTAACCCAAGAACTATTTATATGTATTATATTTGAATAGTGTACCTTGATCGATTGTCTTTGATGAAAGACTTTTAAAACGGCCCCTTATTGATATGTTTTGTCTCTTAAAAATCTTCAGCATGCACAGCGTGTTCGTAGAAATGCAGACTATTAAATACAATTTAACTGACACATGGCATGGCATATAAATAATGCTTTGGTTAATTCTGAAATAACGGCGGTTACTGAATGTGTTATTTCTGTTGGAGCACAACTTCTGCATGAGCCACGTTAGCGCTGACAATCATTACCGGTGTTCTGACGAGGTGAGCCACCTATCGAGAGGTACGATCGAGCCTTTTTGCGCATGTGCAGTTCCGCCGTTTGGGGTAAGGATAAGGGTTTTAGGGGTTAGGGTTATAAGGGTTATGGTTAGGGCTATCGATTAGCACTACGGTAACCTAATTCGACAGAACACCGGCCCTATTAATACGGTAAAGAGCACGAACCGGACCGGGTGCGTGAATCCGGTGGCACCGCTCATGCCGCTTAAACACAAGTCTCACTGACAATTCTTGTTTAAAAGCTGTGCCCACTCATTAAAGGCTGTCATAAAAATTTATACTAAAAGGTAATTGGTTTCATATAAGTGTAGGACGTTCGTATCATATCAGGGGTTGCAATTTATATTGAGAACCAATTTTTTTGTCAAATCCTGTCCTAGCTCTTATGGGGAAAGATATACGTAGAATTAAGAGAAGCCGATTTCACTGGCATTAACTTTCCCAGGGTTGTAACAAAGGACTTAGCGAACATTAAGGATCCGCCGAAATGCAAAACGCTGGTTTTCATCGGCACACCTTTAAACTCCTCGAAAGCCTGAACGCCGACAGATCGCGTGTTTCCGGGAAGCTCCGGCACCCCGGCCGCCTTTCCGCGCCCCTGCGCCGCTTCCAGGTCGCTCTCCATCTGCTGTATCTTCGTTTTCAGCGTTTCGTTTTCACTCTGGGTCCGATACATTTCCAAGCGTAAAACTGCAGAGCCATCATCGACAAGTTTGGCGATTTCCGCGATCGCTGCTTTAGTTAGGATTTCCATTACCGCACCAACCTGTCTACGAAAATGAACGCTGTTTATCATTTTTCTAAACTATTTCTGGATAGCTTATAGCTTCAAAGAAGGGCATTTATTTTTCTGCGCAAATGTATAAGGGCTTCTTATTATTCCGCTTCCGTAAACCATAAACCCGGAGTCACGTGGATAGCCCAGACTACCGCGATTGGCTGGAGATCAACACGCATTTCCGCAGTTTTGCGAAGCTGTTGAGGGGACGTGTACACTGAAAACCAGCTGTAGTGACTTTAAATAGACTGGAGCCCCCGTGCAAATTACCGAGTATGTAAGTTAATTAGACATCGACCTGTACTGTATAGATAGACATGGATGGATGGACAGCTCGATGAACTACTTGGGCGCTGCTGCAGGTGGCTACCTTTCTTTGCCAAGTTTGCTCTCACCTACATACAGCCCTGGAAAGAAATTAAAGGAACCACTCCATATATGTTTTTTTTTTTTTTAAATCTTTATTTTAAAATTCAGATTTAATCCTGGTTATGGTGGCAGAAGGCCACACGGCAAGTTGCTTCCAGGCTCAAAGTTCCTAAGACAGCAGTACACAAGACCAAGGTGAAGCAGGAGACACTGGGAACGAAAACGCAGCCAGGTAAAGGGCAGCAGTGACTTTCTAATGCCAGAGATGACCGTCAACTTATCCGACAGTTTCTCATGAATCAGAGGATGACATCAAGTGAACTTCAAAGGGAATGGGAGACATTAAGTGCAGGTGTGAAGTTCACTGCTAGGACAGTCTGCATCAGGCTCCTAGAAGCAGGACTGAAGTCCCATAAAGCAAGGGAGAAGCCCTCCATTAATCAGAAACAGAGAAGAAGCAGGCTGCAATTTGTAAAACATACATATTATTAACAGATGCACAGCCAAAAATGAAGAAATGATTGCTGTGGTCTCTTAATATTTTTCTAGAGCTGCATGTGTCTGTGTGTCATGGATAGCTGGATGGGGTAGGCCGAAAGAGAATCTCCCCAAGAGAGATCAATGGTGTCATGGATGCATATGGACGGGTATGGCGGGGGCCTGGCCGCAGGGGAAATGAGGCTGGGATTCCTGCCCCCGGTGGGGCACACAGTCATACTCTGTGGGCTGTTACGGGCACCAGTTAGCCGACCTGCATGTCTTTGGGCTGTGGGAGGAAAACCAACCTGATATGGAGATCATGCGACCTCCACACACACAGGACTGGGGTGGGATGCAAGTGTGCAGCAGCATGCCGGCCTAAAATAGCAACGATCGCTTTGTTAAATACGAAGCTGAAGGGGACTCCTGGAGATCTGATTACATAGCTGTTCAGGTATGTGACTCAACGTCTTTTGGCACGAACGAAAAAGCAGCGTTCACCTCCAGCACTGTGGAAGCTCCGATCTCCTTTAACTTTTTGCTCAGAAGATTAAGTGTTCTTTAGTTTGACCCATCCGTGGCGAAATAAAAAACATTTTTAAATAGTTTAATCCAACTATAACTATAAGACAAACCAAAAAAAAATCACTGAAGGAAATGTTTAACAGGAAAGGGGAAAATATGCCTTTGTACACAGTTTAACTGTATAGAACAATTCATTTGTCGACTTTAGGAAATTTTAATGCAGTCTGAAAATGTTAACAATGACTGAAAGCTCAGCTATTGATGATCAGAAATTTTGAGAAATCAAAATGTCTCTGGATAAAAAAATATACATACATCTGGGTGCCATTCTGAATGCCCCCAAAAGTGTTTTAATATAATACAACATTTGAACCGTATAAGTTTTTTAATGAACCTGGGGAGTGTATTCCACAAGGCAGGACTTCTCAGTTACGCGAGTTAACTTGAATTAATGTTTATCCAATAAGAGTTTAGGTAAGGAGCATTCCTATTGGATAATCATAACTCAAGTTAACCCAAGTTAACCCAGCTAACTGAGAAATCCTGCTTTGTGGAACCACCCTCCAGATGCAATGCTTCTCTACATTAAACACCACCGGAAAATCTAAAACTGTGTTTGGGTTATTTTGTCTTTGTACTAATTCAGTACCTGTAGTAATTAGTGGATATGGACATTTAAAAAATTATAGTTTATATAAGACCTAGCGTTTCAGTAGCAGTCCTTGTTTAGCTTTTAATTGTGTACAGGACTTTGAATATTAAGCTATTTAATGTCAATGATACATTTGATAGTTCTTACATTACACTGTCTCTACTATGAACCTTTTGGTGTGTTTTAAGGCTGCTTGACTGAGCAAAACTCTTACCACACTGAACGCAACAAAACGGTCTTTCCCCCGTGTGAATTCGCTGGTGTGTTTTAAGACTAGATTTCTGGGCAAAGCTCATACCACACTGGGTACAACAGAATGGCTTCTCACCAGTATGAATTCGCTGATGGGTTATGAGATTGCATCTAAGACTGAAATGTTTCCCACACTGTGTACAGGAGTACGGTTTTTCTCCTGTATGACATCGCTGGTGTATTTTAAGATGACTGTAGCGATTGAAATGCTTTCCACAGTGTGTGCAGGAAAAGTGTTTCTCTCTAACACCGAACTTCTTGTTGGCTTCCATCTTCTTTGCGGAGTTCAGACTTTGCTGACACACAGCAAACGTTTCCACCATTTCAGTGTACAGCCCCGTGTCTCTGTCAGCTTCTACCGACTGTCTTTCCAAAGATTTCCGTGGTTGGTTAGGTGCTGCGGGATGGTCTCTCATTGCCGAGTGCAGCCGGGTTTCATCCAGCCAATCGGCTCTCTCGTTTACAGTGGATGGATTCAACAAGCTGACATGCGACTTCACGTCAGAAAAGCCTACAGAGAACTGAGTTTTTGCAGATCCTGACTCAACAACTGCAACGGGATGTTGTTCCTCTGTAAATGGTGAGAAATCCAGTAGGCATTTTTCAGTAGATTGCTGAAATTTATCAGCCTCTGTTTCACTGTTCCAACTGGTTGCCAAGTGACTGGTTCTCATGTCCTTTGGGTTTTTCAAACCTCCAGTTCGTGACTGACAGCTCTTCCTGGTCTGCTTTCGCTCGGCCTTCACCAGGAGCTCAGAGCTGCATGACTCCTCCTCATTTTGCCAACACCGGTCCTGTTCTTGTTCTGCTGAAGGGTTCGGTTGTTTGTCACACTCTTCATCGCTTCTGAGATTCTGGAACGGAGATTCGGACGTGGAGAGGTGGGGACTCTCTACAGCAACGGCACCGATTTCCGCAGTTGAACCTTGTCAGGGCATTAAGAGAACAAAACAGCAGATGTCAGAACAACAGCATAAGTGTACTTAAAATGTTTTGCGCAGTAAATATTTTGAAGTGGACACCCATCCCTACTTGTAAATGGTTATATTTATAGCCCAGTAGCTTTGTGGTTACATTTTGAGGTATAATAATAAGATCATTACCTCGGCAGTGCTTTGGTTCCTCACGGTCGTCTTCAAGGCTCTCCTCTTTGATGATAAGTATCTCAGTCCTCAAACCTTCCACCCTTTCATGCTGTAAAAAAATCCCCAGCACTATCAACAATGTTTCCAGAGAAAGATGCACACACACGAACTCAAAAGAGCAAGTCAACATTATACCCTCAGTATAATACATACATAGCAATAATTTGACCAAGTAAAGTTTTATGTATTCCTATTTGTATGTATTTAAAAAATGAATACGTTTGAATCCGTCAGTAAATGCTACCGCTAAGTAAACGAACCTCTTGCCCCAAAACAAGAGACAGATGTTGAGAGTTTTTGTCTCCCATTGCTGAGGGAACTCCATACTGCCAGGAACCGTTACTTCGGTTCTTCCCACTAACATGTTCTGAAGAGGAGAATCAGGAAAACACACCAAATGTCAGTTGTGCATTAACGTTACAACCAGCTTATTTATGGTCATTACGGATTAAAGTCAGTATTTCTAACAATTTGATCGCATATGATGGAGCCCATTAGTTATCCCGCACACCTGCTCCACAGCTTCGGACAGCACTCAGCTCGATTTCCATCGAGCGCAATTTCCTCTTTAACGCCACGGCTTCATTGTGGCTCCTGCGCATTTCCAGATGCAAAACCGCGCATGTATCCTCCAGAAGTTTGCTAATTTCCTCAACCGCTGCTCTAGACAAAATCTCCATAATCGACGATAGTTGTGCCTGAAAATTAACACAGACAGACATATTTCCCGATTGCAGTCGCGTGCACGCACATCTAGATATGGGAGCTGCAGTAGCTCGGTATTCAATGACTTTAGACACAGAACTAGATTGCTTCCGCATAGCCGTCGGGAGGGGGCGGTGACGCACTGAATTACCGTAAACACTGGAAAACATTCTCATTGAATGTTTAAATCGCCCATTGACACCCTGTGACGCAGACGGACCATTTCCAGTACGTTTGCAACGAAACGTTGCCTGTGGTCTTCTGTTAATTACAGGAGGATGCACTGCACGTCGGTATTTAACTAGCTAATGTGTCTCCTATATAGTTACCCAGTCATAGGTATTATTGGCAGCAGTTCATGTTTCTAAACGATGAACCTTATAATGAAATAAATTAGCAAATTAACTTTGGCCGAATCTCTAAAGCAAGATTAAGTGAAATTTACAATCTTGCATTGTGTTGTTTTGTAAAATTTCCCAAAGCCTAGCAGGCCAGGATACAAAACCTGAACCAACCAGTACATTCTTCTCCAGAACCATGAAACATAACACGTTCAGTTTCATATTCCGCAAATTCTTTTTATTAAATGTTTAAAAAGTGAATCGCTATAGAAAAGGCACCGCAGGTCGTTACCTCAGCAGAATCTACATTGATAATCTATATAAATGCAACTTCCCTACTGTCCTTACCCAAATTTACACCCTTGTATAAATGACATTCTGGTTTAAAAACTTACAGGTAAGCAGGTTAGTAACCGCATATCTGCGAATTATATACAATGTACAGATTAAACAAAAGGAAATGATGATGCAAAAGTCAGGGATTTATTTTCCCTCTTGCTGTAGTTTGAATAGGAATAAAACAAAACGGCAATTTCCATTCACATGACAGATTGTCACACTGCCAGTTCAGCTGCACGGTACCCACATTGACACCAGACAAAGAGCTCCAAACTAACATATATCCTGGTGTCCAGCACCAAAAATCACCAGAGGAGTGACAAAATATTATATGTCATTTAAGAACTCACAATAAAAACACAAATATCAATAACAATAAAAATAACAATAATAGTGTCGTTTTTATTAATGATATTGGGGAAAAAGACAAAACATTTCAAAAAGGATGAATTCTAAATCTACAATCCGTAATGGGTCGTAAACGCGGTAGCTTGATTGGCTCTCCCATCGACCAGTTAAATGCTGCTCATTTCCGGCCAAATCCCATTCAGTCGTGGTTTGAATCCCTGACATACATATGGGTTAAATGCAGAACACATTTTGTGTGCTGTGGTGTGTCAACAATGATCAATGATCAGCAAATTCAGAAGAGTGTAACAGGGACAGGTAACACAAACATCATCATCTAAGGACAGAGCAGAGGCCGTATTCAACATGCTGGCTGTCCCTGCTCTCCTCAGGTCTTTGTGGCTTTGAGAGAAAAAAAAAACTGTTAAATAAATACGAGACAAGCAGTGCAGGAGCAGCACACTGGAAGCTTAAGTGCGAGGGCAAGAATTCTCTCTCGTCAGGGACTAAAATGTCTCTAAATCATGTGACTTCTCATGCAACTTCAGAGACTGAGGATGAGAATAAGAGTTTCCACATTTAGCACAACGGTAAGGTTTTTCTCCAGTGTGCGACCTTTGATGTACCTTCAGAGAATTAAGATGGCAGTAGGACTTCCCACATTCGTTGCATGTGTAAGGTTTTTCTCCTGTGTGAGTCCTCTGGTGAAGCTTCAGAGAGTTTAGGTGGGAGTAGGACTTCCCACACGCATCGCAAGTGTACGGCTTCTCCCCCGTGTGAGACTGCTGATGTAACTTCAAAGAATTCAGGTAAGAATAGGAATTCCCGCATTCATTGCACTTATAAGGCTTTTCTCCTGTGTGCGACCTCTGGTGCGCGATCAAATGAGAGGTACAGTAGAACCTCTTCTCACACTGCGTACAAGAAAACGGTCTCTCGCCTGTATGTATTCGCCGGTGTATTTTAAGGTAAAAACGATCGTTGAAACTCTTCCCACACTGTATGCAACTGAACTGCTTGGCTCCTTTTGATACATTAAACATCTTCACCATTTTCCCTTTGCTTGCAGCACAGCTGTTCCCATCTCCGGTCGTTTCCTGTGTGGAACCTGCCGATCGCTGTTGCTGCTGCTGTTGGCTGGATATCACCGAGTCCATCTGATGGGACTGAGCCGCTCCAGACACAGAAGCCTCACGGCATCCAGTCTGCATCGTAATCTTTTCTTTCCGAGGCGCAACGCCAAGGCTACCAAAGCGTGGCCTAACATTAACGCCGCTTGAAGACGAAGAACCTGTCCAAAGAACTCCGCCCGGAGCAGGAACCGACTGCAACTGACTCACACTTGACAGTCCCTGGGGAAGAAACAAAAAAAAGCGTTCAGATGCTGCCACACCTGTATTGGGTTTGTCTGTGGGGGATACGCGTGTTCCTGTTTTGGCCTGCAGGGGGAGCACAGGCTAATTCGGTCTTGTGCTGAAAAGGGGGACAAATGGCACCAGGATGCAACCTGAACAAGGAGGAGCACCTGGCTGAGAAGCGGGAGGAATTAAGAATTAAAAGGACCTGGGTTTCACTTGAGCACTGAGTTCTTGCTGTGTGCTGATTGGTCAGTCTCCTATAATCATGCATGTGTCACTAATGCTAATGTGAAACA
>JAODKE010000088.1:706284-728944 GCA_026779605.1 Mormyrus hasselquistii
CAGGAAGACCAGCTCCATCACAGGACTGACCCTGAACAAACTCCAGGGAGACCAGCTTCATCACAGGACTGACCCTGGACCCACTGGAGGCAGAAGCGTAGATGAGGATGGTAGTAAAACAAGAGAACACCATTCTGCCCATCTTCTTCATGGGGGGCTTTCCGGGAACAACTTTAGCCACTGGCCACCACTACAATCTGCAGGTGCACTACTGGGGACCCATTGGGCACTGCAATGCCCCCTCCCAATGAATCAGCCATAACCCCGTCTTTGACAAAATAAACACCCATTGCTATCTATTTTTAATTGCACACATATCATCTGTTGATTTATTTTTATTATATTTATTTCTTCAGTATTCTTTCACAGCATGTTTTCTTCACATATTCATTTTCACTTGTCTGACCCTGTACTGATTTTGCACTTGTCTGTTTTGCACTATAAGTTTTCCTACACATTACATACCAGGCTACTGCATGTACAAGTATCTCCCCCTGGGATTAACACAGTCTATCCTATTATCTTACCGTGTTCATTAACGAAATGGGACTTCGTGACATAAATGCCAGTACGGCACCGGAGTGTAGACTTTACTGAAGCAAAGTGAGCAATGCTGCACCCTCCACTTCCTTCTGTTAGTCCATGAAAGCTCTAAAAGTGAAACAGGCCACACCCTCGAGCACATTCTGTAATGTTTCAGCCTCACTGGCAGTACATAGCGAAACACTTACATTTACCACTCCTTTGAGCCGTGAAAACTCAAGTCATATGTCCGACTACCTGTCCCCCGTCCCCTGGAACATATCATCTTTGTTCGGCCTACTTGAGGCTTTCTCTCTCCTCTACTCGATCTCCGGAAGTAAATCTTCGCTGCGCTACGAAGGCCCGACTTTTAACGCCCAGAAGTATCTCCACTTGAGCACCTGCTAGCCCAAGCATCGTCTCGCCCTCCAAATCGCCCCGAGTGTCTGTCCCCCGCCCCGAGGACAAGCCTTCAGAATCGATTCAAAATTAGAAAGGAGGGAATCAGAAAAAGAATGTGCGCTTACCTTGTTTCAGCATGAGCAGCACCAGAGTGACGGTGACGCAAAAAACCACAAAAACTTCCCCTGCTGACTTCCTGAGTCGCTTTTTTGCCCCTTCTCTTCCTCCCTCATGTTCTCTCTCTCCTTCTTCGTCTTCTTTTACTCCATTTACCAAACATTGATCACATTAAGTGGGTCAATTTAAAAGTGTAAGTATAGTTTAACTAATATGGAAAAACGTTTTTCAGTGGTCAATACAAATGTCCACACGGCACCTTTTATCTTTGATATAATTCTCTACAACATTTTTTTCCTGTAATCTGTTCATCTCTAGGGCCGAATACCTGAATTGCAATATCTCAGGAAAACATGCTTCAAATCTGCTTGCATAAAAATAATTATGTACTCCCATATATTTTTTTTATGTTCGTGTAGAAAATCTTACCAGCCGTACTAAGAGGTCTTAACTTACTGGTTGTGTGCTTTTAGTGGGGGAGACATACATTCATATCCTTGGGAGTGTTGTCACAAAATTCTCTACCAGACCATCTATCCAGTTCAGGGAGATCCATGAATAAAATCATTTTCAATGTAGAAATTACTTTTGGTGTGGAGTAACTTCAATGTTAATTCATGGTTAAGTTTAGTTTTCTACATTGTGCATGATACCTGCAGCCAGGCACCCATATGCATGCAGTTAGCTCTGTGATCAGGATTCAGGTTATAGAAATAATGGTATTAATTTGATTTGATCATTCATTGCAAGTTTCTGCAGAGGTATGATGGACAGCTAGTTCCTTTGGCTAACTACTGCAATGTGGCACAATAATAAGTAAAATTATTAAAGCATCTGTTTAATACAAATTAATGCGGCCAAAATAAATGACAGTTAAATAAAGACGTGTGGGAGGTTCTATTCGAGGAACTAAGTTCCGGGAATATGAGACCGCAAACTTAAGAATGTGCGTGTCTTTTTTACTGTTTACGGTAATATTTTATGTCATTTCCGTCTCCCGTACGGAAACGTACCATGTACGAGTTTTTAGTTCGTAAACAGAACACTTCACTTGTCAGGTTATGGTCATTACATTTTGATTCCTTTATGAAAGGCATACATCGGGTCTAAAATCAGATGGGAGCGGTGTAAACGAATTAGGTAAAATGACTACGTCTTTTACTTTTCAGACTCGTGTAGCCTCTATTATGGAAGTGCTTGTGAAAGCAGCGGTGACAGAGATTTGTAAACTTGTTGATGATGGATCGGAAATGTTACGTCTAGAAGTGTGTCGACGTGACAGTGAGATCGAGGTGCTTAATAGTAAATTAACTATGATGGAGAAGGAGTTGAGGACGGCACTGAAACAGTCCACCTTCAACAGTTGCTCGGTTGGTATCCAGGTTGGTGATGAGTTTGGAGGAACAGAGCAGGGTACGTGTGAAGCTTTTTTACACTATATAATAAACGCATTTTAGTTGGAGATTTGCTATTTAATTGTAAATGAAATCATGTTTGCCAACTTTTTACATGCAGGACATGCTAGTGCCGTAAAAAGACCGCCGTCTCAGCGCAAACACTGTGAGGGGGGACGTGATACAAAGTCCACACGTGCAGAGACCGCGGAGGAGGAGGATACGCCGCCGGTAACTACTGAAGATTTTAGTGGGCCTGCTGAGCATCTCAGGTCCGGGCATAGTGAAGAGAAGCTCGGTAGGGTGGACTTTTTAGTGAAGGCGGAGCAGGATGAAGAAACTGTCCTGCTCACAGCAGCCCATAAGCTTAACCCAAGAGATTCCAAAAACACTTCTGAGATTAATGTACACTTGGAGGATGTGATGGATGAAACTAGGAGTCCGCTACAGACTTTCTTTAAACTGGAGAACAGAGAAAGAGAAACCGGTGATTCTAGCTGTTCATATGTTTCTGGCCAGGACTCTCGTGTTCTTTCTTGTCCTACAGAACTGTTATCTATCCCAAATGCTGAGGAAGATTCAGAAGGACCTTTGTCGTCTTTAGCAAACTCATATGTCCACATGCTCAGGACAGCCCCTGGACTTCAGGATGCCGGTGGGCTCGCCCTGAGGTGTAACGGCTTGGGTAAGCTTAAGAAAGTGCGCGGCCACATGGCTTGCACGAGAGAAAAGTGGTTCATCTGCGCACAGTGCGGGAAGAGCTTTGATCGATTCAGCCACCTGGAAAGGCACCAGCGGATTCACACGGGAGAGAAACCTTACAGCTGTACCACATGTGGGAAGTGCTTTTCCCAGAAGAGCAGCCTTAAGGGGCACCAGAGGGTGCACACTGGCGAGAGACCGTACAGCTGCGACATGTGCAAAAAGACGTTCTCCTGTTTGTCTAACCGCAATGCACATCAGTGTCGGCACGCGGCTGTCAGAGCTTACAGCTGTTACATGTGTGGGAACAGTTACCCACATTTAGGTGCTCTCAAGGCGCATCAGAAAATTCACGCTGGTGGAAAGAAATAACATTATTTTAGAATGGGATTTACCCTTTGTTTCTAACGATATGGGTATATACTCATCACTGGTTACTGTGGTAGTAGTTTGTATGGTACATTAAGTGCAATTGCATAAATATTATGATAAATGCCAGTTTGATGTAATAGCTGCATGTAGCATCAGTATTAAAAAAGACTGAAATGTCTGTAAAACCATATTCCTGTGTTTAGCTGTGTGTGATGCCATATTATCTGCAGGGGGCGGTATTGCTTGAAGTATTTTTGACATTGGTGCACAGGTATCACATTTAGTGTATACTTGTCTGTTGTTGCACTCAGTGAATCACTTGTTATAAATACTGAAAAAATAATTGTGCCCCAGTTAATACTGTAGCAAAAGGCATTGTAAAGTTGCACTTGAAACTTTGTGCAATGGCCCATCCAGTCCTGTAATGTACAGCTGTATGTATAAAAATTGCAACAATGACAAGGTTGTTAAGGTCACTGACGGTTCGCTATATACCAGTGCTTTGTTTGTCACTGAACTTGTTTTGTACAAGCGTTTTAGAGAGAAAATTGTGCTGAATGTGTTTGTGTTGAGAATATTTGCTATGAACTGGCTGGAAATATCATGATGATACGGTATCACCAAGGACACCTTTTGCTGTGACTACTGTCTCCATAGTTACCATACGAAATATTTGGATAAGCTGTATAAAAACATTTCTCTGTCACTTTTTTATGAACTCCTACTGGAAGCATGCAGGCTTCTACTGGATTGCCATAGCTTAGTTTATTTTAGAACAGTTTAAGAATAACTTGGTGAAATGACCGGTGAACCACCTGTATAGGAGCAGTTGTGTTTGGTTGATTTTCCTTGATAATGAAACTCTGAGTGGTTCATATTTAGATTTTTTTGTGTGTCTCGGTCTGCAGCGTAATGCTCATCTTGTTGTGTTTGAATAAAAACATTAACGGTGCAGTATGTCACTTTTCCCGTACTGTTGGGCAGGGATGTTCCATGCTGGAAACCATCTGGCGTGCTACACACGGTTTTATATAGGTGTCTGTTATATGATAGGGTGTCTGTGTATATTGCAGACATTTTAAGTGCAATAAAAAACTAGCTTGAATTCAGTTTGTATTTATAATGTAGACATAAAGTGGATCATGGTGTACTTGTAATTTGTTTATGTAAGATGTTACCTGGAATGCATGCAGGGTCTGTTCTTGGATGTAGTGTTACGGGTAAGTGGAAGGTGAGGTCTATGTCCCAGAGTCATAGTCGCATTGAGTGACAGAGAATATAAGAATGCCAGAAAACCGTCATAAGCTGCAGAGGCGTTCGTGAGATTAATCGGTCACAAATTGGGGATTTCTTAATGCTCAGACTTACCTTCTGACTATTATTCGTTCACATAAGTTATTGAGTGTTGACTGTTACTCTGTTATGCTCCTTATCTTAGTTTATAGCTGTACAGCCTTGAATCTAGCAAAGATTTGGCTGAATGGAGCCTCTAGGTCTGAGAAATTGAGCTGAAACCCATCTGTGAACCAGTCAACGCGGTCGCTTACGCCTGCAAACATAAATCTCATATGTGTGGTCTCTGCTCAGATGGACCCCTGATGATCATGCAGGTTTGCTCCTTCCAAAGTGGTTAAAGCATCATATGTTTAATGTGATTGGATGAGAGGTTTGTATCATACAATAGGCTTTGTGTCTTTTCCATTTTTTCTATTGCTTTGTTACTGTTAGCTACTTGTGCGCAAATTCTCCAGCAGAAGAGGTAACAGATATGGTGCCACATATGGGTGAAGTGAAGAACCCCAGTTCACATTTTTGCTCCCTTCCAGCTCACATCATGTACCAAATAATCTGCGTTCTTGATTGGGCTCGGTTAAGAAACATTGGGCCTAATTCACCAACCGTCCTTACGAACAAATTTGTTCTTAAACCCCACGTACGCCCTTTTTTACGAAGATTCTGACCTATTTATGATCGCCATTACTACCATGAAGATAATTTTTACACTTTAAAATTATTTTTTACATTTTACTTTTATAAATTATTAAAATACTATCATTTTATGAACTGTACAATGAACAAAACCGCTATAACCAATTATTTTGAACAAACCATCATTACTCAAATGTGCGTACGAATGGTCTTGAGTGTGCGTAGATTCTGCTGTCTGAGGCCCAATGGGTAAAGAGAAAAATAGGATTGGAGCAAGTGGAAAAACACAAGACAACTGTGCTTTTGTTTATATAGGTATCCATAGGAATTGTTTTATTTACATATAGTTTCCTTTTCTGAATATGTACTGAAAAATTCAGATGTTAGTGCATTTCCAAAAACAACTCTATGATATGCATCTTCCGTAATGACTTTACAGTGTTGCAGTCAACCTGGAACTTATTGCACCTAGCATAAGACACAAGACCAAGGGTACTCACAGGATGCACATTCATACAATATGGGTAAATTAAAGACACCAATACTTAACCTGTTTTTGGATTATGGGAGGATTCCAGTGTACCCAATGAACCTACTAAAAGACAAGGAGAACATATAGAATGGAGGTGGTGCTGGGTGAGTGTGGAAATAGAACATGAACAATGAAGGTATGAAGCTACGTCCGTCCATCTATTTTCTGCAACCTTTCAGGGTCGTGAAGCTACGTCCATCTATTGTTACTAATAAATAAACCGGAGAAAACCTTAGGCTGCGGCTTATTTTCGGTATTTACGGTAATCAATGACATCACCGTAACTTCCTGACCTGTCCGGAAGTAAACAATATAAAACATTTAATATCAAGTTAGCTATTTTGCACTGGACAATAAAGGACTCTGTTAGCTACTATCTTTCATACGGACGATACTCTGGCTAAACACGCTCGCCGGGTGCGATCGTCCGTTAAAATGGCGAACTCTGCAGCCTTTCAAACACAGTTAGCTGCGATCATGGACATTCTGGCCAAGGCGGCGGTAGCAGAAATCAGCAAACTTGTGGAAGACAACTACGCTGTGCTGCGCCTGGAAGTCTCCCGCAGTCAGAGCGAGAACGAGGCGCTGAGGAGGAAGCTGCTGCTGATGGAGAGCGAGCTGCGGTCCCGGCGAGGGCGATCTGCAGAAAGCGCAGGTACCAGCTGCTTCCTCACGGGCTTCATTATGGATTACTCACCTCTTTAGCGCCGCTGTGTGTGCGTGTCTTTTTAATTTACTCTTGCAGAGGAAGAACACTGCCCTTTAGACAACAGCTTTGGAAAGAATTGGAGCATCAGTCTGTATAGAGATGACGAGTCTACGGCCGCTGAAGATGATGGCACTATGCTGCAGTCCGTTACTTTGGGATATGAGGTCAGATCGCGTACAGATTCATCATCCTGCCTCGGCAACCTCTTGCTGTACAGTAGTAATTCTCAAAAAGCAGGAGTTAAAAACCCGACGGATTTTTGCTGAATGAAATGTGGTGGCTGTGTTAAAGACTAATTGATAAAGGGGTATTTGCTTTTTAAATAATGTGGTAGTGAAGTGTCTAAATGGCATAATCATTCTGAAATACTTTCATTAAGGTATTAAACATCTATTACTCATCATTTTCATGCACTGCCTTGCATTAGTCCTGTATCTCTGTTACAGGTGACAGACAAGGAAGTGAGTGAGCAGGAACTTTTCATTAAGGAGGAAAAACCTGATGAAGATGCTTGGAAAAATAACCCCCAGGGTCTTTTGAAAATACGCGAGGAGGGTAAATATTTGGAAATACACTGAGTAACGTAGCATGGCCGGGGACTGACTGCTGGGGTGGGTTTGTGAGGCAGGTACGGCCACATGCTGTACGGTCCGCTGGTTTTCATCAAGCCTGAGAGATCAGTTAATGTATCATACTTAATCTGCGAAGAAAGTTTTAAAATCGGTATTTAAATTTTCTTACCTCTTGGCAAAATGCTTACATTCTTGATGATGTTTACCCTGTAACTTAATTAAGGAAGCCTTGTAATCCACTCGTTTTTTAAATTTATTTAATTTTTTTTTATCAACGTATAAAGATTGAAAGTATAACTATATCATTAGAACTAAATTTGTAAAAACTTTAATATGCAGATGAGGATGATTTTTTTTGTTAGTTTAACATGGTTTATCCATGCATTAGTGTTCTACTTATTTACTGTCTATATATCCATGCATTAGGACCTGTCCACTGTGAAACGTAACTAGTAAACACTGAAGCCCATAATCACAGCTAAGAAACCATACATGCACTATTATCAGTGGTGCAGGTTCGGATACAGACAATAGGGACGTGTCCCTACCTATATTGTGGGAGTACCGTGTATGTTTAGGGGGGTCTGCGGATCAGGGCTGATTTGGTCCCTGCCTATGTTGAAATCGAATCAATGAATATTATACATGTCTATGAATTTAAGCTTTTGTCATTGTGCAGTTTACCGGTGTCCTTGAAACAGGAGCAGCGGAGTCTGATCCACACGAAGGAGAGAGGCTTCCCCTTGAGCGTCCGCACTGCCAGCAGGTGTGTGACGCAGCATCTGTCCCCGCAGAGGACACACCGGTCACACCTCGCCCCCTAGCGGACGGTGCGGGGCCTGCAGAGAGCGCAGTGGAGCTCGTCGGACATAGGTGTGCTGGGAAAGCCAGGCAGGGGAACAGTGTGGAGGCCAGGGAGTTTGATCGCGGTGCGGGTCGGCCTCAGGGCACGGAGGCCGAGTACAGTCAGCTGTGGAATAACTTTCCGCAGGGGGACATGGACGCGCCGGTGGAGTTCACCGACTGCGTGTATGAAAATGAACCATATGCACAGATCCTCCCGGCTCACAGGGAGCTTCAGGCCGGACTTTCCCCAATGGCAAGCCCCGGAAACACTCTGCCCTCCTTCCACAAACAGTACAGCCATGGGTTCGATAGCATTTGTGTAAAAGAGGAGGCTAAAATGGAGACGGTGTGCAGCAAAGAGACTTTGCCTGCCTTAAATCACAGTTTGTCTGGGGAGAAACGGTTCTCAATGAGGGAGAGCGTCTCCTTCGCAAACGCACAGCAAAGCCATGGTTCGTCAGAGCCGCAGCTGAGCACGATGCCATGTGCCTCGGGGCCAAGCTTAGATGCACAGAGCGCCGATGGATATGCCATGGATCACAATGGACTGAGCTCAGCCGTCAGGTCGAAAAATCTCTGGAGGCCGGACGCCGGGGAAAAACTCTTCATTTGCACGCACTGTGGGAAGAGTTTCAGCCGCCTGCCTTACCTGAAGATACACCAGCGCAGTCACACGGGTGAGCGGCCGTTCAGTTGCGCGCAGTGCGGCAAGCGCTTCCACTGCTCCTCGCACCTGAAGATACACCTGCGGACGCATACGGGGGAGCGGCCGTACAGGTGCGGCACCTGCGGGAAGTGCTTCACCCAGCAGAGCAGCCTGAAGACGCATCAGAGCGTCCACAGCGGCGAGCGGCCCTTCTGCTGCGGCCAGTGTGGCAAGACCTTCACGCTGCTGCA
This sequence comes from Mormyrus hasselquistii, assembly GCA_026779605.1. Lineage (NCBI taxonomy): Eukaryota > Metazoa > Chordata > Actinopteri > Osteoglossiformes > Mormyridae > Mormyrus > Mormyrus hasselquistii. Next base: position 715,279 of record JAODKE010000088.1, read on the forward strand.
CCACCTGAAGCGGCACAGGATCATCCACACTGGCGAAAGCTGAGCGCCTTCAAATAACTTCAAAAAAAACACTTTTCCCCAGATGCCTGCTGCTGTCTTTTTTGCATAATGTGATCACAACTTCTAGTACATTAAAAGATTTGGAAATAGGACTTATAATTTGTCAGTTTCTGTTTTGCATAACCGGGGACTTGGTCAGCCGTTTCCTTTTGGGTGGTGTAGTGTGGCATCAGGTTTTACCGGATGACTTAGTTTCTGCGACCAGAGATCGTGAAATGCACGGATGCCCATGTGAAAGGTTTTAATTTGCAAAAAATTTTGTGCTCGAATTTGAGAATTAAACGAAAGACTTAAGTAATTATCTGTAAGGGAAGTTATAAAACCAATTTTTTAAAAAAGCAAAACCACAGAATGTGGTCTCCAGTGGCTGAAAAGAGAAAAATGCCCTTTAGGTGTGCGGACTGAGCAAAGCCTTAAAATTCGCATAGAAAAGAACATTCTGATGATGGTGTCATCGTTATAAATTTCCAAGATTAAATGGTGTGACAGAAGAACCCAGTGGAAGTTAGTTTATTCGGGGTTCTAAAAGCAGTACACTAGGGGAAATGTAACAAAAATGCAGTGAAACCCTCCACATTTATCTGACTTTGTCTGGTTGAAAACAATTTGCATAAAAGGGTAGGTATAGCTGAAGTAGTTGTTAAATCATTTTTGCATGGAATAACAGAATGAAAATTTTGCTTATTTAAGCAATTTTAATTTATAGCCTGCTCACTGTTCTTTGGAGTGTGACCAAAAAATGCAGGGTGATGAGGGCGTTACTGTTGTGTGAAAGATGTTCACAATTATAAGCAACGGCTTATTTGCTTCGGCAACGTGACGTCATGCAGAATTCTGTGTCATAGATTTTTTAGCGTTCCGTATTTGTCTCCGTAGATCATTTAAAACCTAGGCCATGTATTGTATTCTATGCAAGCATAACAATATAAATATATTATGGGGGGTGTAGTAAGCTCAGCGTGACCAAGTGAGAAAAATATGACCTCACCTTGTCTGCACCGTAGGGAAACATCAGATAGCTCAGGCTGAGAATGTAAGTTGCACTTAAGCTGTATTGCATAAACCCACTGGACCTACTTGCCCTAAACACACAGTGCCGAACCTTGTATGACATAGATATTCTCACTAGGGATATCATTCCTTGACTGATGATGGTTTACTCCTTGACGGCTGATCTATACTTCTGCGTCAAGCCTGCAACGTGACCTACGCAAGTGGCTTACAAGGTCGCGAGGTCTCTAACATTTAAGCTCGCGTGTCGATGTGCCTGTTGCTCAGCAGTTACACGCCAAAGCTCTAGGTGACACACAATTTGGGATGTTGCATTACAATTGAAACTGAACTAAACAAACATTTAAAAAAATATTGATTCTTTGGGTCCTGGTTACATTTGTGTCGCTTCCCGTAAACAAATATGGAAAAAATGTTGAATCACTACACTCACTTTTTATGCACTTTCTAATCAAAATTGGTGTTTATACTACTTTTTACTTTTTTAAGTCTTGTACAGTACGAATAAACTTAATGGAGGTAAGTGAGATTGGTGCAGTCGTTTTGAGTGTTTTGTAGACCTGTTGGTACAATCCCTAGGGCAGTGTTTCTCAATGCAGTCCTCAGGGACCCCCAGACAGTCCATGTTTTTGCTTCCTTCCAATCCCCTGAAAGTTGGGAGGGAGCAAAAACGTGGACCGTCTGGGGGTCCCAGAGGATTGATTTGAGAAACACTGGCTTAGGGTATAAATCAGCCTTAACATATGCGTTTGAGGGTTGGGGTCCCTGCAGTTAATCTGCATGACAGCTTTTAGTGTTGTATGTAGCATGTATCTTACTCTTTCCAATAACTTTTCATATAGTATGGTGCTACATTGAGCCTGGATCCTATCCCAGAATGCACAGGGCACAAGGCAGGGATACTACTTGCATAGTTGCACACAATTTAGAAACACCAGTGTGTTTAACTGGAGGAAAGCAGAGTACCGGAAAAAGACTGATGTGAAAACGGACAAGGAGAACCTGCAAACTCAACATACACAAGGGAGGGGATTGAACTCACAGCCCAGAATGTGTGACGCAACACGCAGAGTGAAATGTCAAGATATACTGGAAGCAGTATGGAAAAGAACAACACAGAACATTTAAAGGTTCATCACCAGTTAAGAGCCTTACCATAATGATAGTGATATATTTTACCCATGACTTTATTGCAAGTACAGAAGATATTCTGCATGTACAGTATTGGACCCTTATAAGTTATAACAGGATATATGCAATCAATGTTTACATGTTGAGTGTAACTTTAAACTGTAAGTACTGTCTTTTTGTAACTAAGGAATTTAAAAGTTAAAAAACCGGTTGTCAAAGTCCCAAATTGTCCGTGCCGGCTACAGATGATAATTCATCACAGTCATTAAATAAACGTCAAAAAGGTATCAGTACAAGCGTAACAAAAACACAATAATTTAGTAATTGACTTTAACAATACCAAACAGAAAGTACAAACTAAATAAGACCTTCTAAACCATTAATTTATCTTTCTTGTTTTAATTTAAAATTGACAGTAGTACTTTTTTCTTTTTTCATTGTAATAAAAAAATAAATATATTATGTAGTTTAAGAAGATAGGGTGTTAAGTAATGGTGGCCAAAATGACACTTTATGAACCATTTGCAGTATTTTTCAATCCCACTAGATGGTGATCTGTTCAAAAAAGGGCACAAAGGATGCCCCAAAGCAAGAGCACCATCTAGTGGGGTCAAAAAATAGAGCAAATGGTTCATCAAATTGTTTGTCCATCACTAGTGTTGAGCATCTCCATCCTGTAAAGATGACAACCCTTATCATATAGTTAAGTGCAGTACTGCAATAATAGCATCTCCAATGAGTTGGGTCTGTGCAGCCCCATTAAAGAATGACAGTGGAATGTACATGTGAAGTGGCTGATGTCTATAGTAGTGATGGACAAAATTACACTCCATGAACCATTTGCTGTTTTTTTGACCCCACTAGATGTTGCTCTCTATTCAAAAAAGAACACAAAGGATGACCCAAAGCAAACCAAGAGCACCATCTAGTGGGGTCAAAAAAATACAGCAAATGGTCACTTTATATATAATTAACAAATAGACAGACTTTGGTCGAACACTAAGAGGCAGAGTTACTGGCCGCACATCCCGTCTAGCGTGTCCCACTGTCATGCTTCATGCTCATTACCATTGTGGACACCAGGTTGGCCAGCTGCTCCGAGCGTACCTTCCCTGTCTGCAGCACCTCCTGGTGGTTGGCCTTCTCCTCGCTGTCGTAGTCCATCACGGCCTGGTTTGTGATGAGCGACAGGGCGAAGACCTGCAGGCCGCAGTGCCGAGCCACGATGGCCTCATGCACTGTGCTCATTCCTGCCAGGTGAGGGCACACACAGTCCTTCATTATCAGACAACTAACCTAGACCATGGCTGAAGTCAATTTGAAAGTATTATGTATTATACATCTGATGTAAAAAACCCTAAATCTGATATTTTTTTGTGTATTTACATACATTACATTACATACATGCATATAGATTATTAGTGTATTTACATACATACACAAAGTTTATTTGTTGTTTTAAGTTTTAAACTTACAACCCAATTCCCTAAACAGTCGGGACAATGTGTAAAATGTCAATAAAACCAGAATGCACTGGTATGCAAACCATATAAACCGATATCTAACTGAAAATAGACCAAAGACAACATATACTGTAGAAATACATATGGGAAATACTGGAAAAGTTGCGTAATGCTACAACACCTGGTTTAACATCCCACAACTGATCAGGTTAATTGGCAACAGGTCGGTAAGATGACTGAGTATAAAAAGCGCCTCCCAGAGAGGCAGAGTCTCTGCAGTGAAGATGGGGAGAGGTTCATTACTCTGTGCAGTGAAGATGAGGAGAGGTTCATTACTCTGTGCACTGAAGATGGGGAGAGGTTCATTACTCTGTGCATTGAAGATGGGGAGAGGTTCATTACTCTGTGCATTGACGACGGGGAGAGGTTCATTACTCTGTGCACTGAAGATGGGAAGAGGTTCATTACTCTGTGTCACTTCCGAAAATTATTGTCTGTGAACTCAGTTTGTTGCTGCATTCACAAATGCAGGATGAAACTCGATGATCCAGAAATATCGCAACTTCCCTGGGCCTGACCTCATTTAAAACGGACAAAATGGAAAACTATTTGTGGTCTGACAAATCAAAATTTCAAATTCTTTTTGGAAAAGAATTTTGGATTATGCTGCATCCTCTGGGCTAAAAGGATAAAAAAAATTCAAATGATGACTTTTTTTTGGTTGGGCAGTGTATATACAGGTTTTGGAACAATGCATGTTGCCATCCAGACAACATCTTTTTCAGAGAAGGCCTTGTATATTTCAGCAAAACAAAGGCAATCTGCATTCTGCATGTATTACAATAGCATGGCTCCGTAGTAGAAGAGGCCGTCTGCTAGACCGGCCTGCCTGCAATCCAGACCTGTCACCCACTGAAAACATTTGGCGCGTCATGAAGCATGAAAATATGACAAAGCAGACCCTGAACTACTAAGCAGCTGAAATCCTATATCAGGCAAGAATGAGACAACTTTTCACTTTCAAAACTCCAGCAACTGGTCTCGTCAGTTCCCAAGCAGAGGGAAATAACAGAGTGTTATTAAAGAGGAGGGGATGCAGCACAGAGGTAAACATCCCCCTGTTCCAACTTTTTTCAATCATGCTGCTGGCATCAAATTCAAATTGAGCATGTATTCGTCATAAAACAAAAATTCTCTGTTTCAAGTATTAACATGTTGTCTTCGTTCTATTTCCAATTAAATAAGGGTTTATATGATATGCAAATCACTGCATTCTCTTTTTATCTATATTTTACACAGTGTCCCAACTTTCTTGGAAATGGGGTTGTATTTCCTGCGTTAAAAGAAGAATTTTCCATCTTGTCTAACTGGGATGTGGGTGAAATGAATGAAAAGGAAAAAAAACTGAAGTAATGGAAGTTGTTTTATGATTTAGACCTATTTTCCAGATTAACAGAAGAGCTTTTTTTTGATAGATTTTCCCTCTCATGTCCTTGGATGTGGGCAGAATTGATGAAAAGGAGAAACTGAAATCAATGCGAATGTACAGGAGTTGTTCGAAGAAAGGTATGACAGAAAATTTCATGAACACTTAAGCACTTGCTATTGAGGTACAAGGTTTTACTGTAGCATATCCCAGCCAAATGAAAGCAAGACTCAACTGCTGACTTATGCTGGTTTAAGGTTAGGTTTAGGATTATGGGTTAGGTTTAGGATTAGGGGTTAGGGTTATCTGCACAAGGCTTTAGTAATCACTGTAAGTAAACCTGCCAAAACTCACTAGTCTTGCCAACATTTGGGTGGCCTACATCTGGTACAGGGACAGTGAAACGTAGGAAAGGAATTTCTGAAACTGGAGGACTGAACACCTCACCAACAGCGTCGGCCCCCAGTCTGTGCAGCATGCGGCACTCGGCAATGGTCTCGAAGGACGGTCCTCCCAGCACGCAGTAAACACCCTCATGCATGAAGTCCCTGTAGCCAAGCTCGTCCCCTACGTGTCTCGCCAGCTGCCGCAGCTCGCGGTCATATGCATCTGACATGCAAGGAAACCGCGTGCCAAACCTGTGGGAAGGAGAAAAGTCGCGCCTCGCTGTCAGAATGCTGCCAAACACAACTGCTGCTCTGCAGAAACACACAGCCTTTCGCACCATTGGGTAATTTCTCTCGATATTCCTCCAAACTGTGAGACGTGGGGGCAGCTTACTAGCCACAGGAAATAACTGACTGAACAACGCGACAGTATCACATTCAAATTCAAGACTAATTAGGCATCTCGTGTAAGTAACCTTTTATCGGACAATAACAATCGGTGCCTGCTTTTATTGCTTGAAACAGAATCGTGCTGTTTGCACAAATGCACATGCATGACCACTTTTTTGGTTTGCTGCCATCTAGCAGTCTGCCTTCATAACAGAAACATTTCTGGATAACAGAAACAAATTCTGCGGTTTTGGACTGGTTTTAGTTGGTGCGTTAGTGGGTCGAATTATGTATGAGTAACACTATTGCCTCATTCCTAGAGGTCTGTGGATTAATTCCCCAGGGCTCCTATTTCATAATCGCAGTATTTAGCCACATTTGCTACTCACTACACCAGCCTGACACACACACAGGATTAAACACCTTTCATCGTTGGGTCCCATCAGTGGGTTGCATCCCGCGAAACCTGGCATGTTGATGTGATCTTTGATGATCATGACGTCCCCCACCTTGTAGTTCTCATTCAGGCCCCCCGCTGCGTTGGTCAGGATCACTGTCTTCACCCCCAGTAACTTGAAGATCCGCATGGGAGCCGTGACCTTTGAATAGGGCGGGTGACAGACATACTATAAAGTGCACAGCACGTCATGAAGCATGAAAATATGACAAAGCAGACCCTGAACTGCTAAGCAGCTGAAATCCTATATCAGGCAAGAATGAGACAACTTTTCACTTTCAAAACTCCAGCAACTGGTCTCGTCAGTTCCCAAGCAGAGGGAAATAACAGAGTGTTATTAAAGAGGAGGGGATGCAGCACAGAGGTAAACATCCCCCTGTTCCAACTTTTTTCAATCATGCTGCTGGCATCAAATTCAAATTGAGCATGTATTCGTCATAAAACAAAAATTCTCTGTTTCAAGTATTAACATGTTGTCTTCGTTCTATTTCCAATTAAATAAGGGTTTATATGATATGCAAATCACTGCATTCTCTTTTTATCTATATTTTACACAGTGTCCCAACTTTCTTGGAAATGGGGTTGTATTTCCTGCGTTAAAAGAAGAATTTTCCATCTTGTCTAACTGGGATGTGGGTGAAATGAATGAAAAGGAAAAAAAACTGAAGTAATGGAAGTTGTTTTATGATTTAGACCTATTTTCCAGATTAACAGAAGAGCTTTTTTTTGATAGATTTTCCCTCTCGTGTCCTTGGAGCCGTGACCTTTGAATGGGGCGGGTGACAGACATACTATAAAGTGCACAGCATACAGTCAGTGTCAACAGCATCATTTTACTTAAACAGAAGGAGTAACACTTTTAGGAAGGCGAGGATGGAGCAGTGTACCTTCTGGATGGGGTATCCTTCATAGAGGTGGAACCTGCCTTGCATGCAGACACAGGACTTCCCCCTCAATTTCCCAAACACCAGCCGGCCTGCATGACCATGAACTGCAACACATGACCACCGATAAGGACATGCCGACACGCGAGGGCTCCGTCGGGACTGATCAACGTCAACGGACACGTGACTACTGTTCAGCGGCAGCTGAAATGCTGGAAACGTTACCGACCGCGCACTCAACGTTACAACAGACGCTGAAAGAGAAGACATGGACAGACCACAAGGGCCCTCACCTGTGCTCTGGGGAAAATTAGGGATGTCCTGGTAGTTGAAGGCCACAGCATCCTTAAGAATATCTCCCAGGCCTCCCAGACCTGAACCACACACGATAGCCACCAGGGGGCGCAGTGTTGTCTGAGCCAGAAGCCAATCAGCAGTTTCCTTGCAGTTTTCGTAGCTGCAAAAGCAAATTACATAAAGACGAATCAAAATCACAGTGCCAGATTCAAACTGTACTGTAATATTGAGAATAATGAAAATAAGAATAATTTTAGTAGCTCTGAAGTTTCTGTGATAAATCCTCACCACAGCCTTATGATTCAAAGCACACTGTCATCTGTCCATCAACAAAAACACCAAATGCCATATTTCCTTGCTATGAAATATATTTCAGTTCTTCAAATAGCAGCTGCGCTCATTTCTGGTGAATGTATGACTGCAAACTAATCTGTGACAGTCTTTTAAGAGAAACATGCCAGAAAAATAATGAAGTACAGCCGCCCCTGAAAATGCTCTGGGCACGTGGCACTTAAGAAATGCCAAGTGGAATTGAACAGTATAACGCAGTGCAAACCCAGTGACATTCAGTGGCCCATACATCATGTTATACAGTGCCAGTCGTAGGAAGAGATGAGACATGACGCCCTGCTGCTATTAATCAGCAAAGCATAAGAGGGACCAGCGACTCCTCAAAAACAAACACTTCACAGCTATTATCGCCTCTCAAAAGCACCACCCAAAAGTACTCCAATAAAACCCCTTTCCACACCACCTAGCACAATGAAAGTGGCGCGTTTTTTCCCCTAAATATTGACAGAACTGAAACTGGTCCAAAGTATGCCTCGGATAACACAAAGCCACGTGTAGTGCATGTGTCGATAAAACCGATATATTAAAATTTCAGTGTATTTTCAAAAACTTACTCGAAAGCCGCATATTCAATGTCACCGAATTTATAGCTAATGGATGTTTAAGGAGTATTTTAAAGAAGACGTACGTGCCAGTGTCCAATGATTTTAATTTGTATCTAACTGGTTTAAAACACCATTCAACACGATTATATAATAAAAAAGAAAATGATCTAATGTAATATTAGCCTACCTATCGCGCTCCCGTATCTCTGATGCAGTATGCCTAAGCTTTTAATGATGGATTACAAGAGAAGCAATAACAATACATGATATTATGAGATTTATTCCAGTCTTCATATTAATTATCTGGATAGCAAGTGGAGTTGTATCGTTTAATGGATGCACGGCCAGCAGCGGCCAGGCACATTTACATGCAGCTACGTGGTGTGAGTCGCGTAACGCCGACACAGTGATGTGTCAGAATTAGTCACAAAAACGGAACTTTCCCGGCTCTTTCCACCAGGCTGTCCCCACAATAAACAATTATAAAAATCATTTTACGAATTTCATGTAGTTGTCTCTAGTTTAATTACTCTAGTTTAATTACTAGTTTTATTAATCTCCAAAGCTAGCTATATAAAGTACATTCGAGATTAAAGTATCCCTCAGTGCTGAATAGATTCCTGCATGGGTCCCCTTTACATGACAACACGGTTCCCACAGAGCATCTTTTGTCACTCTCCTGAATAGCAGGAAAGAGGGCATCGATTTAACCCTGACGTCTCAAAGGCTGGGCGGAACTAGCAGGTTACAGTAGTGCGTCAATCTAGCTTCACACAAACGTGTTTCTTTCTGCTTTTAATTCCGTAGCGAAGCATATTTGCGGCTTTAAATATTTGTAATACCCTCCAGGGACACCCGCGTCACACTTCCTGGACCGGGACGTGAAGAAAAACGTCTCTTACTGAATAATGGACCTGGCACATAGCGTAAACTCTTTAATAATCATGAAAAGATTAGCGAGATCATGAAAAGATCAACAAAAGATTCATGAGAAGACCGTTTCGAATTAGGTTATATTCCTGAATCCACGAAAAACTCGCCCGCAATAAGCCGATTTCTTTCTATTCCGTTGCATTATACGAATTCTATTTCTGTATAAAGACTCACCTGATTGCACTTTGACAATACATACTGGAGCCGATTATTTCAAAGTTTGTTTTTATTCTGTTGATGTTTCCCAAATCAACTCGCTGGCGAACAATTTTTTTTTTATGTAATGCAAAAAGAAGAAAGCGATGTGTAATTTTCAGTAGGAAAAAAACTCTTTATTATCTTCCGGCCAGTCTCGTCCAGTCCTTCTCATTGAGCTTGACGGGGAAGTCGCAGCACATTTATACCTCCTACGCCACGTCTTTCGCCCGTGCGTCTCATGCTGCTTCCACCGACAACGGACACTCTGATTGGCCGAACCAGGGGTGTTTTCGGAAGTAACGCGCACGCCTCCCGTTCGCAGCATCTTTAAATGCACATGGCTACTGACTCCGCATCGCGGCAACTTCGTTGGTAGTTGACGTCATATTCGCAATAGCCGCAATGTATTGTGGGTCGAATAACCATTGCAGATGTATACATCTCTAGATTAGATTAGTTCAGATTAGATTAGAACTCTAGATTAGAGATTTAAAAATGGGTTAAACCAAAAGAGCAGAAGCTGTGAAAAACACTCGGGAGTCTTAACTGCAAGAGATCGTTTTTTTTATGTAGTACACTTTTGAAACATTTTTAAAACCAGTAAACCAGCCTGAAATATCTGAGATTTCGCTTCGTTTAATGCTAATCCGTTTCATTGGCGTTCTACTGTGTGCATATTTGCGTTGCTGTGACGACACCCGGTACAATATTGAAATAAAAGAAACATTAAAATAAGCAGGGATAAATGAACCATTGTATACAGTTTTAACACCTTAGACAAATGTACTCACCGAATTAATCAAATTCATACGGTTAATCTCATTAACATACGATTTGTACAACGGCGTATTTTTTAAAAACACATTTAAAATGATCTAAATTTAATTTTATTATGCATGTTTATTAAGATTTCAACCTTATATACCCGCTACGGCATTACTTATTGATTCAGGTCTTACTAACAATAGACTAAACAACAATTTGACCAAGTGCATTCTTATACAGTATTCAAGGGTGCTTTAATGCACGAGCTTATCCATTAAAATCGCCTTTAAAAAGTGCTTAAATAATGTCAGATGGGTCTCCTGAACAGGACAATGAGTTCACTGCACTCAAATGGGCTCCACAGTCACCAGATCTCAGTCCAATAGAACACCTATGGTGGAACAGGAATCCAACAGAGCACCTATGGTGGAACAGGATTCCAACAGAGCAGCTATGGCATGTGGCGGATGGGAGATTTGCATCTTGAAGGTGCAGCTGACACACGTGCAGCAGCTGCGGGATGCACTCATGCCAACTTGGGTCAAAGGCTCTCAGGAACGCTCCCAAGCACCTTATTGTCGAATGTTATGTCATGAAGAATTAAAGTCGTCGTGAAGGTAAAGGGGTCCACACACAAGCTGTACCTACTAAAGTGGCCAGTGAGTCTGGATGGCAATTAGGGAAAATGGATATAAAGCAGGTATCACGTACCGTTTTACAGTCTACATATGCTATGTTATTTAAGATTGTGTATTTTCAACAAGCCACTGCATTGGAACTGTTATATGGTAGGCCTACGCTTTTCAACATCGGTCTCGAACAGTCAGCTGCAGAGACTCCCACCTGTCAGCAATGGGTCACTAAATAGGGCATAACTGACAAACAGACTGCGAATAGCTGACTGGTTAGTTAATGGTTAGTTAAGATCTTCATTGTTCCAACAAGGAGTGATTTAGTTGTACAGCAGCATCGAACAAATAACTCCAGAGATAAAACACTGCAGTGAACCGAATAAGTCAAATACAAGAATAACAAGTTTAGAGTACAGTGTAGAGCACATGGTACAAGTAAGATAGTAAGTATAATAAAACCCAACCATTCATACCCATTTTTATCTTAGCAAGAGTACAGAACTTGCATTTTTACACTGTATAATTCTGTACCACATACCCCCTGCAAGTGACTACATAGAACCTGGACTATTACGTGTATCTTCGTTTGAAGCTGGCACGGATGAATGGTGCTAAGGGACTAAGAATTACAGAAAAATGCTAAGAAAACACACCCAAGCACCTTCTGATCCTGCCAGACAGCCAAAGCAAGGGCTGCTTTTTTCTTCACCATTGCACAGTTTTGTTTTATTTATCTGTCGTTTGATATGGCAAGTTTTGTTAAATAACAGTTAGAACGTCTTGAGAATGAAGCATCGCAGGGTGTTTTGGGGGATTGTAATCAAACAAGGGCTTTGGTAATAATGACTAAAGAGCTTCAGATGCCCATGATCAGGAAGCCGTGGGCTTCGGAATGTCGGCACACCTGCAGAAAAAGGCTGTGGCAGAGGCCTAATGATACCCTGCACTGCAAACAGTCCCGAGGCGATAATAAACAAGCATGCCGTTCTGTTTGCAGGTATGTTTCACATTAAACAAAACAACAAATGAAAGATGAGGCAAACTCCATGTTCTTAAAAGAAAATGGCTAAAATTTAAGAATGCTTCCCAAATTTGTGGTATTTGTGTTTCATAATTTTATTCGCAGAAATATTTTGCTCATCCGGTTGACCAACTCATTTACCGAAAAAATAAGAACAGCGTAATCCTGGAACCGCAGCAATGTCACCACCTTCCCGTTATGCAACGCAGCATCCCCTTGTGTTTGATATACATTTTTTCTGAGTCTTGGGACAACTAACATTCTTCCCTTTACAGTAAATCTGTGTTTTTTTTTGTCAGATTGCAGATAAAGAAAAAAAAAACAAAGTTGGTAAAAATTTACCAAAAACTCCAAGAGTTCTAGCTCTCAACATGCAGGGTTTCCCGTTTTGTTCCGTCTGGATGGACGAGGACACCGCCAGGTGCTTACAGTCTACACCCACCATTTAGCTTCTCTCACATATATGCATAGAACAAAAAATATTCCAGACATAGACTGCAACACACATTTTAAGAACAAATTTGCTACATAAAGCATGAAACAAATGCTGTACTGTAAGTGGCTAATCAGCCGATATGTAATATGCTTATTCCCAACGTGGGTAGTAGTTCAGGCGCTTCCCTCTTCTGCCTCATCCCTCCGAAGAAATAAAATTTTACATTTAAATTGTTGTGTCCCATGAATATCAAACTGTATTCCAGACCATTGGCAGCTCCAACTGCAAACCTCAAAGACTGTTTATGCAAACACTGTTTAAATGATCATGGATTGCAGCCTTATAGGAAGCTATTCGGCAGACATCCTTAGCCAGGGTGACTGACATAAATGCTTAGAAGTCTCATTAATGAATGCGTTCTGGTTGAATAGAACCTGGCTAAGAGAATTATCACTTTAAAAACTATTATTTTTTATATAATATATCAATTCAGTTTATTTTTATGTACCACCTTTCAGAACAGAGTCGTCCCAAAGCACTTAACTTTTTATTTTGTTGTGATACATTGCAACATCATTAAATAAAGCAATACAGAGCAGGAAAAGGGAAGGAAAGGAATTAAATAAAGAAAGCCAGATGGCAACGGAGGAGAGGAACCAAAAACTCCCAAGTAAGGAGAAAAAATATCTCTGGCCGTCCAAGGTCAACCAGCTGCCTAATCCCCCTGGGCAGGCTAACATTACTGAAAACAGAAAAGAGAGAACTTGCTTGCTAAAAGCTCGCTGTAAGCTGTGATTAAGGATCAAGACAAAGTTCATCAAAAGGCCTTTAATCCATGTTGGGCTGTGTGGCACTGAAGGCTGCACCCACGCTGATTCAGAGGTTTCCAGTTTTTCCTTGAAGAAGACTGTCTGTCACATCCCGATCGTGCTGCTCCTCCTGTGCCACGCCCCTTATTGGGGGGGGGGGGGAGGTTGAGGTCAAGGACAGTGCAGTGAGAGGGGTGTTGTCAGTAGGGAAGAGAATGAGGAGTGTATGCATTTCTTCAAGAAAGTGACCTAGAGGACCAGGGGGTCGGTAGATGACAGGGCTGGACTGGTAATCTGGCATACTGGGCAAATGCCCGGTGGGCCGACGCACTTGGGGGCTGGTCGATATAATATGATTTTTTTTTTTTTTTAATTGGCCAACGACCGGCCCATAAAACAGGGACATCGGCCCATTGGTTCATTTTCCATACTGACACTGGGCTGGCCTAATCATCTCTTAACAGGCTCCAC